>JARYHS010011408.1:31636419-31765166 GCA_031002005.1 Vandiemenella viatica
ATATCCTTTCGGGTGTCTCTGCGCCTGCTTATTTCCTGTTTGGGCCACACGACATGTCCCTGTCAGACATCCGATGCCTGTGGAACGTAGTTCATTCAGACTGCTCCATCACGCCACCATCGTGCAACACGTGCCTTCAACGACGCTATATTATTTTTAGTCATTTGTTGTCTGTTCAATGTTTTCCCAGACGTTCCTTTATGGACTGCTAAGCTCAATCGTGATGTAATTTAGCTCCATATTTCATGATAAAAAAATCGGAGATGACGCAAACGGTTTCATTTAAGTTGACTTTGAAAATACCTCAAACTTCGTGTAATATTCTGTAGTTTTAAATTAGATGACATATTTATTTTAATGTTTCATGTTCTTCTTCCTGACAAAATTTTATTTGCGGTGGGATGGTATTTTATGAGAAAAGGATCGGTATAACGAGAAATAAATCCACAAAAGACTAGAATATAAGTTTACTTATTGTGTGTAGTCCCACCAGCACCCGGCTTCTCCCATTATTGTCTTCTACTGATGCTATGTATAAATAAATACTGAATTTTAAATAAAACTGCACTAAACTCCGTAGAAATCAATAAATTAAATAGCTTAATAGCTAAAAGTAGTAAGGGAACTCCTTTATATTTCGTTCCATTTATCTAGATAAAAACATATTTTTATTACTGCCAGAACGACTCAGGGGACGGACCGGATGTCACATAGGGGCGTCTTTTCTACCCAGATGGGTCGATCGGCCACTCTCACGATAAAGAAAGGCAATACGGCCTTCGCTATCTCTAAAATAACCCAGAAAACTTCGCAGCGCGTAAAGAGAAGTTACTTGTATATTTAATTGAAGAAAAAGACTAGAACAAATGAAAAACTCATTTCGTCGTTCTGCGGTGGAACTGAATGAGATAGTTAAGAACTCGGTGGTATTTAGTGACTTTTAGAAAACAAAGAAATAATTATATCCCAAACTATTTCTTTCGTATCCAGAACGAGAGTTATCTTACATGCCGACCGTAACAGGATTATTAAATGGATGAGACCCTGGACCAAAGATTATCTTAAAAATGAATACTTTATTTTATTTTTAACTGCTTTATGTCTCTCAACAGCGAGGTCTTTAGAGACGGAAAAATGGATACTAATAGTATGATAAGATAGAAAAGGTTTTGTTACCTCTGTCAAAAGGTAATCTTGCTGCGCTGATATTTGCCTGCACAATCTAACAAAGAAGTCTTTGTCAATTTCTTTGAGAAAAGAAATGTTTTTCTCTAGTCTTAATGTATCAGTGTCTGTGAAATGTACGCTTGAGTGGACGAAAGGTTTATCAAAGTCAAGTTTGGTTTCTAGGATTTTGAGGTGTGAGTGACAAAAGGGTTGACTGAGGATGTGGATATGAGGGAGGGAACTGCTGTGTGTTTGGGAGTGTAGTGGGGCAGGGAAGCAGGTAGACTGCCATAGGTGTTTCTGTCCACATGTAGTCATTGATTTCAATAGAGTCATTGGCATGCTTTCGGTAGGGTTAGGGGAGGATACCTGGAGCTTACTGTTACATTACAACCTAACCATGAGGAGTGGTGTCAACACGATCCATTAAGGAGAAATTAACCAAACCTTCTTATGGAGAGTGTTGGCAGCTGTGAAACAACTGCGCAAATATAACTACAAGATTCGTATTAAAACCTCGCCACAGAAACCTTTGGTATGAAATTATATTTTATACATAATGGTCCAGGGTGCATTACATCGTAAGCACAGAGACCTTCAGTATGTAATTATGTTTCATTGCGTATCTGATTGGGTAGGCACAGCAGATTATTTCTTTTTTGTGTCTTTATTATAACAATAAAAAGTTACCATCTGCAAATCTACATTGAATTACGGCCTTTTTTTTACCGTAAATTGTACGAAAAGGAGCCTCCATTAATGACGTGAGGTGTTTTTACGGAATTCCGGACCCCCCCCCCCCCCATTTCACCTCACGCCGTTAATGATGGACGGCCCCTAACCTGAACCAGTGGACGCCAAAGATTCTTAATTGAATCCTGGCCAGAGATTGTGCATTTTGAAGTAGTTTTTACTCTTTGAATTTGAATAAGTCTTAAAATCTGTTCTGGTAATTTCGTTCATTAATTTTGAAAATTTCATTTTTTTACCTACGTTAACTGTTACTAAGATATTGTATTACATGCCTCAAATAAATTTACACAAAGGATTTGAATTTTCCTTTAAAATTTTAAGCACAAGTCATATGTGCAAGTTACAGAATGAACAAAGATCTACATTCGAAACTGTCTGATATGTAATTCTTTAGAACCATCTTCTACTCGAGATGACTGTAAAATGAAGAAATACGATGGTCTTCATGTCATTATCTACTTAAAGATGTAAAAAAAAGAAAAAAAGAAATGGCAGTGATTGTGGACTGCCGACAGAAGTGAAAACTTAAAACCTTGAATATCATATTCGCAACACGTCATACTTATAGCTACAGATATACTAAATAATAATAATTATGTGTGGTCGTACTGGTGACAGCGTTTCTATGGGCTGCACATTCCACCCCTGTCTTAGCCACCTTAATCTAACCTAGTAGTCCTACCAGGTACAGGAGATCTGAAATTTAACATGTAATCCGAACTACGGAAGCGTTCTGGCATTCTTCACATTACACATCTAGCTATGCCAGAGGTAAAAGTCAGGTTAAGAGTTTATGAAAATCCCCGCCGAGACAGGGGTTCGAAAGTCAGACGCCTCAACCATTGAGCCACCAGACCACTACAGAAACTCTGTTGTCATCAGCATGTCGGTGACGCAAACTCATAAGATATAACCCATCCAAAAATCGCCAAACGCGCCAAAAGAAGTTTTCACTTCAAAAATTAAAAATCTATCGTAGTCCACAAACCGAAGGTTGGTCGAATCGTTCCGAATGAGGTGTACCAAACTACTGTGTCAGTGGCAGGAAGGTCAATTACTGTTCTCAGTGGCCTACAATTTAACGTGGAATCAGAACCACGGAAAATCTCGGCGTAGCTCGTTTAATGAAATACAACATCTAAAAATTGATGTTCACCACGAGATTTGTACCCGCGATCGGAGAGTGAAAATTCTAAAAGAAAGCACATTAACCGCTGAGCTACAAGACTGCCTTGTTTTTTAAGTATAGACTACATGTGCTAGGTACTATGAAAATCGGATTAAAAACTATGGGTTTGTATGAAAAACGTTGATAGTATTGTGGTGAAGGGTAAAGGAGGAGAGGGTTTAAGTTTTTGTAAATCAAACGTATACACTATTTTTTTTTCTTATGCAAAGTGTTTTCAAAATCAGATAAAGTGTGTGTTCCAAAAAGCGCGTATATCATACGCGCGACACGGCATAGGATGTCGGTGACGCGAATTCATTGATTGACCCCCAGCCTACAACCCGGCTATAGAAGTTTTCACTTCAAAACTGTGTTTAACATTCTTACAAAAAAAAAAAAAAAGTCTTTATAGCTAGTTTGTACGTTGTGTTTCCGATACCCATAAGTTAATGTCATTTCGTTAAGTCGTGTTGTGTGTACTCCGTTTATTCGATAGAGACCGTTGGCTGATGTTTTGTCATGATTTTTCCCAAGAGAGACTTTTAGAGACGTCAGATAAACGAACTGCACTCAGCTCAGCTCAGCTCAGCTCAGCTGACTGCCTGAGCGTCCCCTGGGGAAATGAACTGAGATCAACAGGTGCCCCGCCTGATTCTGTAATCGCTCCGGGCAATACGTTAAAAATCTTTCACAGCAATAGATTTATAAAAGACGAGTTGAAATTAACTTATAAAAACATCGGAAGGTATGTCAAACTGCTGACCTGTGGAAGATTTCTAGTTTGAAATGTGCTATCATTTCAATTTGGAAAACTTCGAGAAATGGATAAATCCCAAGTTGGATTTAACATCTCATATTCGTTTATGTGTTTAAAAATGGAATAGTATTAGAGCCAAGGATCAGGAAGGATTTCAGGCATGGCCTGGACTGATTTATGGAAAACTGAAATCAGGATTGCCGAAAAAAGGATCGAACCCACGTGCTCCCGAATGTTGCTTCTCAGGCGGGAGGCCGACAATGACCAGGACGCCGAACCATGGAAACGTATTTCGTGTAGCGATGTTGGAGGATTCGATGCACTGGAAGGGAGCATGTTACGGTAGTCGGCCCCGGTGTAACGTGCTTCGCAATTTTTCACTCAGTTTTCGGCGGCGCTGCAGAAATTCCGTACGACGGAACGGCTCTAGGTACAGAATTACAGAAACCTTTCAAGTTTTCCACTCAATATATTTTTTTAAATGCACACCATATACGATAGTTATATCTGGCCTGGAATAAGTAGAAATGCTTGAAAGTGGACATTCTTGTTTTTCCCGCACCTAATAACTATCCAGTGTACCTCGCTTCCTCTTGGTGCTTTGTTTGTATGTATACATGTTTGGCATATTTGTTGTTTTTAGACACAATCGCGGAATGTTACCAGCACTGCAAAAAATGCCACAAAAATTATGAGTCTTAACAGGTTCGTTTTGTCATAGTGGTCGTGGTTAGGTTGACATTCGGCCTGGACCAAGAGAAAAAAAAACTTTCTGAGGCATCCATCTCAGAAATGGCGGTAGTTCTACTGTGGCGCCACAATATGATGATGAATTCCAGAAAAGACAGAAATCAGTTATAGATTTAGTTCTTAGTCATTTTGGTGTCGTTTCTTCTGGTCCAGGCCGTATTTCAACCTAACAGCAAGCACTAGAAGCAAAATAAAACACCTATATATAGTGGTTTTGGTGGATTTTTTTTTCTGATCCAGGCCAGATCTAAACCTAACCTCCTCACTTTTGAGATACAATATCTCGAGAACTCAGCAAGATATCAAAACAATTTATTCTTTATTTTTGATTTGTCTCCTTCAGTTACATACGAATTCATCATCAACTTAGGTATGGCGAAATTTTACTTCTGGTCCAGGTCGCATTTCAACCTAACCACGTCAATTTTGAGATATAATATCTCGAGAACTAACCGAGATATCAAATAACTTTATTCTTTACTTTCAACTTGTTCGTACATAAGAATACATCATCAATTACAAGGCTGAATGATAAAGAGGCCAAAGATCAAAATAACATCATTAATCAGAGAATAAGGAAGGTTAACTGAAGTTATACTGTTGTTATTTCATCACTCACAGGTGGTGCGAACCTGAACAAATGTTGAATGCATAGCTCTTGTTGACACTGTCTGCAGAGTTGCAGAAGGAAAGCATTGGACGTCCTGAGGATCGAGAAAGGATTTTTGTCTCTTCAACCCATCGCTGAGTCCTATCAGTAGAATCAAACTTAGCGTTACCACTGCAAATAGAATCATGTTTGCACGGAGCTACTTGACATCTTCAGGGAACAATTTAAGAAAGTTCGTTTGATTACGTTTTCTGTTATTATAATCGATAGTCGTGGTACCCCAATTGCGCAGGACGACATGCGGCTGGCTACTGTGGCTGCTGGTTAACGCGCCGTCTTGTGGTTCCAGGAGGTCCTCGTTGGAGGCGGCGGCGCCTGACGAGTTTGGAGAGGCGGTTGGCGCTGGGGTGGGGGTTGGTGGCTGCGACCGTCTTGCTGTTGCTCTATGGCCTGGCTGGGTTCCCTCCGTGGCTGGAAGACGCGGCTGAGAGCTCCTTCGTGGTGCTACTCCCGAGCAAGGCCGCCTCCTCGTCGCCTCCCTACCAGATGGAGCGCCTGCTCGACGGAGACGCCGACAGGCTCATCGATCTCCACGACTTCCGGTACCTCATCAACAGCAAACCCTGCGGCAAGCCCACCGGTGAGTACCTGAAAGTCGATGGTGGAATTAGTACAAGTAGACTTCTGAGAAATCCCCCTTTACCACGGCGCAAGATTCGAAGTACTGTGTGGAGTATCCCTAACCCACTTCCAAAACTACTTGCAGTGGTTCTGTCTCCTAAGCTTGTTACAATCCCCCCCCTCCCCTAACCATTTTGTTATTATTTTTATCATTGAATTATTTTACTTTGATTAATTATAAGTAACCTGACTAATTATGTGTGTTATTATCGGATTTACACACATAGTTGTTTGTATCGTAAAGGTGGTAGCATGGTATAATTCATTATCTTTAAGAAGTAGTGTGACAATCTTTGGCATCGGCTAACACAGCTGGGCGCGAACAGAAGTGTTCATTGGGAGCCGATATTGTAAACACGTCATGGCACGGCATGTGTTAACTGTACACATTGTCTGGGCGCGACTTGGAATGTTGTGAAAGCTTTATTTTGTTATGGAGTGTATCGCGGACGTGTAAATGTTTGTACAAGTAATTGAATAAATATAGTGGTATTTAGTTCGGAGGCACTTTTATCATTTCTTCAACTGACTGTAAAAGGCCTACCTCCAAATTGTTTTGTGATGATAAGTTATTTATTATCTTCAATTAAACTAAATAAGGTTTGCAGCCGGCATGTGCTGAGAGCTGATAACGGGCCCTAATCACGCTGTTTCATCTGATCAGTGTGTAAGTGTAAACAAGTTACGTGTTTCGTTTGTGGCTGTCTATAGGTTAACGGCAGTTATTTAATCCGTACTTTTTCTCTTCTCCACTCGTTGGGCTAAACACAATCAGTCGATGTTGTGTAATTTTTTTAGTCCAGTTGGTGTGTTGTCTTCTGATCTTCTTCACATATTATTTTGATACTTTTACCACTGGGCCATCTTTCATAGCGTCAGGTGTCATGTATATCGGGAAAAACGCGGAATTTTTCACTCGGGCTACGTGAAATAAGCGACTACAGATTCAGTCGTTCTGTTATCACTGCTATGCATCAAACGCCACTCGATAACAGTTGACCAAACCGGACGAGGAGCCAGATCGATTCTGTTACGCAAACGAGAGATGCGACTCGAAAACGCTGTATGATTCTGTAATAAATCTTCTATTAAGCTCACATCAGCACAAAGAATACACGCGACAAATGATCCTACTCAACTGACTGATAATCTTCGTGTGCTACGACCATTAAATAATGAAGACGTAAAAATAAAAAGAACCATTTGTATAAGTATTTACGCTAATGAAAACAGTCTTTAAGATTCATATTGATTTAAATATCACTCCTAGGTATTTTTCTTTTTAGGTGAGTGGAGAATCTTTGGCCTAGCATTTGGGAGAACGCGGGTTCGCATCTTGGCCTGCCCTCCAATTAGATTTGGGTTTTCCCAAATCACTCCAGGCGAATGAAAAAAAAATTGTTCATTACATTATTGAAATGAAACCACCATTCCTGCCGGGGAATGAACCAGGTACCTCGATCTTCTGACTAAATACCTTACCGATTATGCTAACAAAGACTATTTGCTGCAGGTTCTCCGTTCCAGGCGATAATGGGAAATTTCAATTAAGGTATATTTTTTCTTCTACAGCGTATCTATTGTGTGGCTTCACAGTGAATTTTTTACTGTTAGCATTTGACATTCGTTAATCACATGTCCGACACACTACCTGTCAGTTGTAAGATCCACGGGTTGTATTTTATTTGTAACACAAGTGAGGTCATATTAATATTCACGAGCAAGAAACAATCTCTTTGCGGATTGTAATGTACCACATTTTAATTATTATTCTGATATGCTAATATTAATATTTGTCATTTCTGCTTTGATTTATTGTCATAAATTTTAAGTCGGTTGCCAGAAAACAATTCCAAAATTTGAAAAACATCTTTTAAATACAAAATATTATGGAATCAATAACTTAAAATGATAGGAAAAATCGAATGAAAAAAACTCGAAATCCCAACTGAAGTTAAAACAATAGTGAAGCAACGAGAAATTATTCAATTTATTATAAAAATAAACACGAATGCAAAATTATCGATGTTGAAGATTGCTTAACAAGAAACTTTAGCATACCATGCACAATTTGATACCAAACTCAGCGCATTTGACACAGTAAAGAGAATCCCATCTAATGAACTTATTCATCAGGGCTGCCATTATTTATTTTGCACTGAATGGTGGATCAATCGATGTATTGGTAACCATTAATAAAAACAATGTGATAGGCAGTGAATTATTTGCATTTTATGTGTGTCGAGAAATTTCCACAGTGGACAACCTTATTCGGGTCAACTACCCGCAAGCTAACAGAACGGTCCTTCCAGGAACCACCTAGCCAGGTATGACATGTGGACGATACCCGCTAGAAATCCCTCGGGAGACGACAGGAAACATCCGTCTTGAACCGTCAGACGTGGAGTCTTAAGCCCAGCTTGTTTTCCACACTCAATGGAAGAGAGAGATAAATAAGTGCGACAGAGATGAAGCTATTACCGAAACTGCGATGGTTGACGAAACCATTCGATTATAGTAGCCAATTAAAAGTTGACGAATACTGGGAAACTTCGGAACGCCGGAGAGAGGGTGTATGAATGAGCGAATAAGGGAATCAATGTTACTATCTGTTTATTTTTTTGTTCCATGATGGAGCCAATGAGAAAACGAAGTCATCCCTTGATTTGGGAGAAACTCGAAATCGTGGGTAAGAGACGAGGAGCCTCGAGGAGCGACAAGGTCTGAATCCTCGGAGGGGACGGTCCGTACACAAACTGGCAGCTTGAGTAGCGACCATTATTTTAAGTTTGTTTTGAGGTGATGAACTTAGGTTTGGTCCTGCAGTACCTGGAATGATAGATTCTCAAGTAGCTGAATGTCTCTTCTACTGCCACGGTAAAGTAACTAACTGCATCTGCTTATAAGCTGTTTGCACTTATAGAACTCTTAGAAACCCAGATAACGTCCTGAGCGGAGCGACCCGCATGACAACAATCTCTCTAACCTTTTTTTTTTAAGGCTTTACGCCTCGTGGACGGCTAAGGTCATTAGATGCGGGTTGGGACTGGGGACAAGGAACGGGAAGGAATTCGACCTTTGAAGGAAGCATTCCACCTTCTCTAACCATTTGAGCAAAGTCACGTGTCGTTACTATAGACTTTAAAATTATCAAAAGGTCTTAAATTTAAAAGAAGTGTGAGACATTCCGAATGTCTCTGTGATTATTTTTTCATGAATATTTTTTAATGTTAGATTAAGTTAATTCCAATGATTCAATTATTAAATACTGCTTGATTATTTATCGACCGTTTATGTAGGACGAAGGTCTAGTTTTTTCTTTTGATTGTTTATACATTTAAAGGTAAATGTGCCTACCTTCAGTCGGTCATGCGGTTTTGTGTAATAAACAGCCAGGTTATGGCATCCTTTTACATGTAACTATGCTTTTAATATAAATATTAGAGAATACTTTCATCTATAAACTATTAAATTATTCATTATTAAAAGTAATACTAGAGCCCTGCAAGGACCCGTCTCGTACAGGATGGCACCACAGAAAATTCTAAATCTCATTCATGGAAAATCAGTCCCCACAAGAGATTGAGGATTTCTCTGCATTTGATCAAAATGTCTGAGCGCTTGAAACCAAACTAAATGCTTCTCCAATACAGAATAGAATGTATCATACACTGTTGGTTGGCACGAAGACTTTCCTTGCTGATTAGTTTATAACAACAGCGTTTCTGCTATCTTATTCACTAGCCACATTTTTCACAGCGCACACTCTGGGTCGCTTATTCCACGGGTCGATAAAATTAGATATCAAGGGAGATAAATGGCTCGTGACACAAAAACGGTATTTTAGAAATATTGAAATGTTTGCCCTTTAAAGGTTAACTTCTGAAAAATTCCTTTCCGAAAATATGATGTGATAAAAGTGACCTTACGTTTTAAAATGATACCTAATTCAGACATTTTGTTTAGTTATCTAGGGAGATAATGGCTTGTGAAATTAAAGAAACACCTTATAGAAATAATATAGATGATATTTAGACTGACACTGGATCAACTTGCAGGTGTTACGAGCGCGTGTACTCCGGAGCGATGTCCGAGGTTGCTGGTAATGGTGCCCTCCGCTCCGAACAACACCAACCAGCGCGCTGTTATCCGCGCCACGTGGGGCGGCGGTGGAGGCGGCGACCTGCGCGTGCTGTTCCTGCTGGGGGCGGTGGGGGGCGGCGAGAGGCAGGCCAGGCTCGAAGCCGAGTCCCGCCAGCACGGCGACCTGGTGCAGGGCAGCTTCACGGACTCGTACCGCAACATGACGTACAAGCACGTGATGGCGCTCAAGTGGGCCGCCTACCACTGCCAGAGTGCGCGCTACCTGCTCAAGACGGACGACGACGTCTTCGTGAACGCCCCCGCCCTGCTGCGGTGGCTGTCGCCGTGGGGCGCCCGCAGACTCATACTGTGCGAGATCTTCCCCACCCCGAAGGTGCAGCGGAACCGGCAGAGCAAGTGGCGCGTGTCGGAGCGCGAGTACCCGGGCCGCACGTACCCGCCGTACTGCGCGGGATACGCCGTGCTGTACTCGCCAGACGTCGTCTTCCTGCTGTACGAGCAGGCGCAGGCCACGCGCTTCTTCTGGGTAGACGACGTGCACGTGACGGGCACGCTGGCGCAGAGGGCCAACCTCAAGCACACGCCGCTCGGCAAGCTCGCCATCAACGAGACTCAGGTACGGTCTCTCAACCGCTCAACCACACTCATTCTCCTTTTCCGACAAATTGCAAAATAGTCAAATTAAATTGTGAAGACTTACTGCATTGATATACAGGTTCTCCAGGAATGAAAGGATAATCCTGCAACCGCAGATATGTCGTATCGTGTCCTACTTGTAATGTGGAACACGTGTGTGCGTGTCTCTGTCTCGCGTGAGGCCGCAGTTCTGTGTTGCCTCAGCCCTTGAGAGCACGTGCTACATCAGCTGGTCACCCGTTAGGCGCGATGAATTGTAGAACAGACGGGTGACATAGAGCACAGCTGAGGACGGAGCCGAGTGTCTGAATACGTCTTCAGTAGAAAGAGAATACAAGGAAATCTGTACCCAAGAATGAAGCATGAGGCGGAGCCAGAACAGTACAGCCAATTGGGACCATTGTTAATACTGTTATTAACTGAAAACGGTGTGTTTCAAGACGGGGAGCCAACCAGCGGGCAAGAGCTTCGGAAAACAGGTGGGGGACAGGAGACTGCTTCGTGGCGACGACAAGCACCGAGGGGGACTTGGGGAACTGAGCTACCAGTGGCGGTCAGCCACGGCGCATAGAGAGCGGGTCAGCCCACAGACTGGACAACTAGATTCGTCTACCATGGTAATAACAATTCAGGAAAGAGAAACTTTCGCTTCATCATTTGTGCCCTAGTGAACGCCCTGAGATAGTCAGTCGTGCTTTACCGAGAAACTTTACGTCCTTTTTTGTTTTAAAAAAATCTTTCTTAAATTTTATAAATTAAAGATGTTCAAGTGCTTAATTAAATACTAAAGTCAGATTGTGAATCTTGTTTCATTACGTCCCATCCACTCACATAATACGTCACTTGGCTAAGAATTCTATTTATTAGATAATTCATGTTAACCTCGCTTCGTGCTTAATACGGAACACTTCATACTACGTGACAAAATTTTATTTTGGTAGAAGTGTCACCATGGACGAGATACTGTGGAGCGACGAGTCTTCGTGCAGAAAAGACGGCTACAATCTGCAACTAGGAAACCCTCAGACAGTTCTCAAACACAACTTTTGGACTGGGCTATTAAACGGGCATGTGATAGGCCCCTATGAGCTGCCACAAACTTTAACAGGATAAATCTATCTCGACTTTTTACATCAGCTGCCGAGTGTTTTGGAGGATGTGACGCTCGCAATAAGGGAAGAAATGTGGTTGTAAAAAGATGGCTGCCCAGCACACTACGCCCGAGAGGTACCCAAAAAATATCATGGAATTTATAACGGAAAAAATACAGCACCAATTTGGAAGGTGTTTTAAAATTTTTAGAGCTAATGGTCCGGATAAAAATCTGCGGAAACAGCTAATGACTTACGTACCGAGGACGGAGCAAGTAAATGAATCATTTCAACAGAAAAAAATTATAGGCCACTGATGGCACTGTAGTTGAGATATTCACTCCTTTCGGGAAAACTGACTCTTTTTTTTATGTTTCATTTTCTTGATTTCGACTATTTATCTAATCAGTTCTCCGATATTTAAAACATTAAAATTAACGGAATATTGAATCAAATGTAATAAGCGTGAGTAATATATAATTTACTGTAAGCACAATCACCGAGATTATTAATATCTTTGACAGTTACATAATTTGTCTCTTGTATGAAATGTTTGTAATCGACGCTGAATACTGATCAATGTTAATTAAAAACGTTAATGTGTAGTAACTCTCCCTTAAATATCATATGGATGAGTAATTCAGTTTTTTCTCGAAGAAAGATGCCTACAAACATCAACAGATAACGATACGTATTTCTTATATTCTGGAATAATATCGCTCAAATTTAGGCTGCTGTTCAAACTACTGCCAATAGAATAATCTTATCTTTTTATTAATTAACACTCATAACCCTACTTATGTACTGTTTGTTTGCGGTTGTAACTTTTATCGCCATAAAGTTGGAACTTCTCACGTGTTATTGAGTTTATCACGTCAGAAACAGGCAACCAATGAAATTAAAAAGTAACTAGGACTTATGCTACAACGAGTAAATTTCAAAACTAAATCCATCGTGACTTACGCTTTAACAAAACGTGTCAGGTGTCATTCTGGTACAGGCTGCATTTCAACCTAACCACAAACTTCGTTAATGTTTCCGTAGAAATATCATAGCTTATGTCACAGGCGCATTAATCCATTAATTGTAGCGCGATCGAATCTTACATGCGGCTGAAACAGTGACATCAGTAATACGGCGTCAGTGAAAGAAAAGGAAATTAAAGGAATCTAAACAAGCATAAAGGTGCTGGTGTTGATAATATTACTACAGATGTTTTAAAGATAGTAGGATGGGACATTGTACCTTACCTTGAAACATTATTTAAATTGAGTCTCGATACTTGTTGTTTACCAGGAAACTGGAAAATTGCGATAATGGTAGCGGTCCATAAAGGAGGGGTGACAAACAGGGTTGAAAACTAACTAAAGGCCAATCAGTTTGACATCAGTGGTAGGTAAATTAATGAAGAGATTAATATGCAGCCATATTAGAGGTGTCTGTGAGGAAAGTAAATGGTTTTCAAGTCGGCAACATGGCTTTAGACAAGGATATTCGTGTGAATCTCAGTTAGTAGGATATATGCAAGATATTTCTGATGAAATGGACAGGGGAGTTCAAGTTGATAGTGTGGCACTAGATCTTTCAAAGGCCTTTGATAGAGTGAGCCATAAAATGGTGCTAAATGTGGTAAAAACTATTGGAGCTGACGAAAAGGTGATTTGCTGGGTGGAAGAATTCCTAAAAGGTAGAAAGCAAAAAGTTTGGGTAGGAAATGCAATATCAAAAGAAGTAGAAATGAACATGGGAGTCCCATAGGATAGTGTATTGGGACCATTGTTATTCGTTATTCTAATGAATGATTGTGTTAATGGTTTACTGTCAGAGATTGGATTGTTTGCAGAAGACGTAATGTTATATAAAAGGATCAAAACAATAGAAGACTGTAAACAGCTGCAGGGTGATCTAGATAGGATAACTAGATGGGTGAGTCAATATAGGATGAAGATAAATGCAAAGAACAGTCAGCTTATTAGGTACACAGATAAAAAGCTAAAGGTTGATTACAATTATAAAGTGGGGAAGGAGCTATTAATTAAAGACTCGAAATGTAAATACCTTGGCATAACCTTTGATAGCAAACTTTACTTGGCAGGACACATTGGACAGTTGGTAGGGTAAGGGTTCAAAATCCTTCATCAGTTGGAAAGAGTGATGAGGGGATACACTAGAGAAGTAAGGGAATTGGGGTACAAAACTTTAGTCAGACCACTGCTGGAATATGATGGTGTAGTATGGGATCCACATTTTGAGTATAAAATACAGGAGTTGGAGGGGGTGCAGAGGAGGGCTGCCAGGTTTGTCTCTGGAAATTACAGCAGAACACAATCTGTAACTAATATGATAAAGGAGCTGGAGAGGGATTCATTGGAGGATAGGAGGAGGGTGAAGAGAGTCACGGGAATGTACAAAGCCTATACTGGTGATAAAACATGGAAAGATATTGGTGGGAAAATTAAGAGAGGTGCTTAGAAGGGTACGGTTGACCATGACCAGAAGCTGGCACTTGATTTCAGGCATAAGGGTGTGGGAATATTTTCTTTCATAAGAAAAGGAGTGAGGGACTGCAATAAATTGCCAAGAGAAGTAGTGAATAACTTACCGGAAACACTTAAAGAATTTAAAGCAAAAATTAGTAGAGGGCAAAAGTAGGTTGGAAGGGGAAAAGGAGGGGGTGTAGGTAGATAGCCACCGGAGTGGGCGCTCCATCGCAATTTTATCAATTATTATTATTATTAATTTGTTAGCGTTACCCATTAAGAGTTACACCGCTACTTTCTGCGCATGAGTATCACGTGACGACGTCAAAAAGAATACTAACATCCAGAGGAATCGCCGTTATTAAGCCGAGAGACATGCACCTGTATTTTTAATAGCGTTTTTTTGTTTATAAGTTGCTTTTTGTTTATTAGTTGGTTTTGTATATTTATATTCGTTAAATTTTTAGCAACTTTTAGCAGTTATTCAACTAATAGCTAAACCATGTCTCGTTAACTCTGCCTCTCCACCAGACTTCTATTATGTCAGTTCGATATTCAATCAATAGATTGACATGTTGTAGTTTACGCAACAAATACGCAGCCAGTTCAGTAATTATTGTTTATAAAGGCTATCAGAATTAAACTCACACATCGCACTGTCAACTGTACTGCGTTCGATCATCAGTTATCAATAAATGGGATTATTAAGCTGATAATCGCCTACCATCACATATTAGGTAGATTCTCAGCTAGGCATCAATATGACCTGACCTTTTCCTGCCTAACGTTCCCCAATGTACCAGTGAAAAGTTGTCAACTCTAACAATCAACATCCTTCTGTAACCCACATGATATTGCTTAGATTCGCATGATCAAGACGTCTTGAAATCAGAAAGTATCTTCAAGAAAGAAGAGATAGCTAATAACCAGAAAGTTAGTAAGACCTCTTCCACCCAAACTCACACAAAATTTAGTGTGATCCTTTTAAGAATTTGCTTTTTTGCTATATTTTGTAACCATATCTGGCATTGCGTTTAAATAACCCAAAGAGAAAGCGGAAAAGTCGCATCAAGTCAATTTCTAAATTTCCCCCCTAAAAAAACCAAATTGCCCCCCTGTGGGGCGTGGGCCCCACGTTGGGAAACACTGATCTAGATCATACCGGGCAACGCCGGGAACTCTGCTAGTATTAACTATAAATGTTCCAAAATCTAGTACAGTAAACTGAAATTTGTTCAAATATTTCTAGGTTTTTCACTAGTAATATCTTTTTGAAACGATTTTTACTATTAAGTAGCGATTTATAAGTGCCATTAAAAGATATCTTATTGTAACAGAAGTTTTAATTAAGTACATTATTTTTGTCACAGGTGTATGATATTATTTCTGGTACCTCTGCGCCTCCTGATTTCCTGATTGGGCCACACAAGATGTCAGAGTCAAAGATGAGACGCCTGTGGGACATAGTTCGGCGTGTCAACACCACTGTACCTTCACCGTAAGTCAAGTACTTTCAACGACGCCTCCAGAGTCCACTTCCTGCCTTTACAGCGTGTTGCCAGAGGCTCATTTATGGACTGCTAAACCTAACCAGTGATGCAGTTCAGCCTCATCTTTCATAATAAAACTGGTCCATATGACAGGAAACAGAAAGTTTGCAGTGAAAATACCACAAGCTCTTTCTAATATTCTGTAGTTTTAAATTAGATAACTTATTCATTTTAAAGTTTCATGCTCTTCTTCAGGCCAAAATTCTATCTCCTGTGATATACCATTTTATGAGAAGTCCATCGAATTGAATTCACAAAAAGACCAGAATTACGGATCCTCTTGTTCGTCTGTGATTGTGTCCAGAACGACATCATTAATCAAGATTTTACAATTCTCAAAGTGTAAATGTGTTCTGTTATAACGTGATAAGGTATAAAAGTTTTTGAGACAAAAGAAACCTCCCTATATTTTGTCCTACAGAACCTGATAAATTGTTAGAAAGAAGATTTTATTTAAAAAAAAGTTCTGAAATGAATGTAGGAATGTTTACGAGATTTCTCATTTCTGGGTAATAGATTTCGCTGGAAGATAACCGTACTTAAGATTGCAGATCTGCGTACTGCCTAAAATGGAGGATGTAAGTGATGATACTGTACTGAAAATTCGTATCAAAAATTCAGTACCCTACAACTGTGATTTATATGTAGTACAGATCTTGTGAGCTTTAATAATCCTAGTAAATGTAATTTCCGCTAATTAGTGTGGTAAAATTAGGTCAGCTCCCGAAGAATTACATAAGTTAATAACATTTCCACACGATAGGGAAACACAGCGTGTTATGGACTAGAAGCCGCATCTCTTCACGAACACATGCATTAAAATGCTGTTGTTAATTTAGATCCGCCAAACTGATAGGAATTACTGTTACAATCGAAATGAAAATCACTTCAAAAAGAAAGAACCATTCGATTTATTTAAACTGTATTTGTTACCAAAAATAAACATTTGAACATCTTAACAACACTTTTTCATGTGCCCTAAATACACATTCTACAGTCATCATACAACGGAGCTGTGACGCGCAACCGTGCATTCGGCAATATGGAGCCATTTACACACTGTTACAGGCGCGGCCACCAAAGATTCTTAATATTAGCTAATGATATTAAGCTTATGATATCCCAAAGACTATACATAGGCCTACTAAGGCTTGTGGAAATCCTATGATATACAGGTTAATTTACAGGCATTACAAACATTCATAAACATATAATTAAATAAAGAAAAACGTTATAATAATAGTACAAAAATGATTGGTGGGGCTTATATTGTCACAGTCTTTAAATAAATTCTATATAGATTTATCATATTATAGTAAAACTGTGTATTAAAACCAAGGAAGGTGTATAATGATCAGCGTATGAGTTATCAAATTGTTTACCAGGTGCAGCTGCCTTAAAGATAAAGTACCAACCAGCTTTTGAATATTGTTGCTTATTTCTTGCTGAAATACCACTAAACAGGCAGTTATATTTTGAAAACATTTCAGTTTTAATGTGACTGGTTTGCTTCTTCCACCCACCGCCAAGCACTGCAGTTTTGGTGACTGCTAGGATAAACAGAAGAAACACATATCTCCTGGTTACCACTACGATCACTTCCCCAACCATGAACCAACGCCAGCGACTACGCAGAACAAAACTGGAACTGTTTTCCTACAATGACAAGTTCGTACGAAATTTAACTAAAATCTATTTGAAAATAAACGTCAACATGTTTCCCAGATGCTACGATTTCATTTCTATAAAATAATTTCTAAATCAGTTGAAGCTGCAATAAAATGTTTCACTACTTTCAAGGAAACCGTCACTAATGGGTTTGGATGAGAGGTAACAGTGATGTTTTCTTGAATTATTGATTTACAATATTATTTAATGAATATTTGATCTCATTGTCGATCTAAATTTTAAGTGTAAAATTGAAACAAAATACGACTACAAGTTAGTATACTTCAGGAGGAACAGGTAGATCAGGGTGCCCAAAGTAAGCAGCACAAAATGATTTAAAATACTACAATATTTAAATTTCAGCTGTAGCTTCTGTACAATATACTTAGGAACCTAACACACTTTTTGGTCCTACCACACACCATTCAGGAAATCAGAGAAAATAGGTGCAAATGTTTCGTTTGTACATTGTATTTCTGCGAATCTGATTCTGTCACGAGGACTTTAGCAAATGCCTCTTTATTATTAGGTTAGTTCGACGATTCAGCTTCGTGTTGTTCTGTATGGGCAACCTGGCTGATTGCTAGAAAGGTATGCTTTAACAGCCACCTTCCCCAACAAATAGCGTGATGTAGATATGGTATCAACTGTATCCCGGTTTAGACGATAATGTTCTTTGTAGGAACTTGTGGAACAGGAATATGGCTTTGTCGTACCAGTGGATGAACAAACATGCGCAGAGGATGAAAGTACAATTAAAATACACCATATACGCTAGGGCGGGACTTCGTAGCTAAGCGGCAATGAAGTAATAAGTCTAAACAAAAAATGAAAACTGACGACTTTGCAGCGATGTGGAGAGAAACAAAACGTAGCCTGGAGGCGGGCTGGGATGTAATGAGAAACAAGCCGCCATGCCAGCTCGTCAACTTCAACTCGACAGAGAACATCGCCCCGGGGAATCCAACAGCAGGCGTTATACACACCACAGAACTACCAGGGACAGCAATGGAAACACTAGCAGGACAAAATGTGCTAAGCAATTATAATTGACTGCATTGTAATTAGTTGATGAAAAATTTGTGTGTTTGTAGTTTTAGTTTACATCGAGGGGAACGTTTAATAAAGACTTTGATGCCATTTGGTTGATATTTCATACACAACAAATGACTTTAGAAAGAGTTAATAAATCCATTTAACCTGTAAATTTTTAGTGTTCAGTATTTATATGTCTTTATCCGGAATTTCTTATTTATTTATTATGGAACTAGTGCTAGCCCGTGACTGTTATGTTTGCATATCGTCACGATCTTGAACAGTTCTATTTGACCTGTGTTTCCGCCTTGGTGTGAATAAAATATCTTGAGCTTGAAAAACTCAGAAGTATTAATAGACGTAGGTGTTAAATACGGACAGGGACGATCGCACTATCGTATTGATTCAAAGGTCCTAGACTCGAACTTGCTGAAATACAAACTAAATTTGAAGAATTCCTGTTTGCTTCGGAAACGTTTCTCTGATTTTTTATTGAGGCTGGGTATTCGTAATGTAACCTTTCTTCATAGTGTCTGTAAGGGCCAGAGAACTTAATACAGATTCCAGATTATTAAACAGTTGAGCAACTCGGATGAAATCAATTGCCAGAATACTCGATTCGGTAGCACATTTCGTCTGATATCCACTTTAAACAACCTGATAACTCATGAACAAAGAGCATTAACGAAAGTGGTTAGTAAAATACTAAAAAGTCAATAAATCGTAATATATAAACTTTGGTCAAGCAACATCATTAGCGAAAGTTTTAATTAAATTGAAATTTAGCCTAGACCGGAATGACAATTTGCATTCTTGGTTACAACAGAAACCATGAGTAACTTAAATTTTTTAAGGTTTTTTTATCTTTCATTAGCAACATGTTAATGAAAAGAGATTCCACGTTTTTTGCTGTAAAATTTATTAATATTTTTTTAAATATGAAATGCTACGAAAATCAAACTTAATGATGTATTATGGTAATTAATTTGGTAGCAGTTGGTTAGCTATTAAATTGTGGACATAACCTCGGATTTCTTCTAATGATATCTCTGGTAGCTGTTAATTTGCGAGCGATGGCTGACACGTGAATAGCTATGGAGGTGAGTGAGTGAGTGAGCTTAGTATCTTATCTCAGCAGCACTATATAAAATAGTCAATAAGGAGAAGTTTAATTTAAAAAAAAAAAATTACATGTTGCGAAAGCGGACTTATGTGGTCATTTCACAAACGATTTCCTTACAATTTCTCAGCCATCATTTATATTCTGTCAGATTGAGTGACCGCTTCTGCTCTTACGGTGCTGTATCCACAGGTCTACAGTCTGTGACTTACCAGATGCTACAAAGTTTTCAACATTCCTTTGCCACGGTTGCTATTCCAACAAAAGATATTGAACGCCTTAAGACTTTTAAGATTAATTCGTTAAATCTTATTAAATATATCCGATAAAAAGTTGGTGTTTCGGAAACTGAGTAGGATCCACATTGTTACACACTGTATTTTGGAACTTTTATTACATGTTTTACCATTTTACCAAAAAATATTTTTGTAATTAATTACTATTTACAGTAGAAGTAAACTTACAAACTTCTAATCCTCACACATTTATCAAGCAAGGCCACTGAATCCAATCCAATTTATTTCGCACTTTACGAACCACGCTTTCAACTGAAGTTTACTGAAGATGTAGTATTCATCGGTTTTTAAATAACGTCAATTCCCATTGCTGATTTTGAAAACGTAACGTATGTTGGGTGCAAAGAAACGTAGTGTGGTAGAATGATAGTATGGTGTGATTTGTTTGCTCCCTATTTAGCCCTAATGGAGTTCCTAAAACTTTATGATCAGAAACCATTAGATAAAAAGGGGATGCGTTGTGGTTTATTTACAGTATTTTTAGTCGCTCAGTGAGCAACACGTATACCAAGTTTTACTAAATCCATCTTGTCGTTTCTGGAAAGTAGTAAAACGTTGACTCAGCTCCATCCTATCCAGAATGTTGTGGGTTGTGGTTGAATTATCCTTACCGTATTTTTAGTCAGACAGTATCGTCCAAGTCGTTCGGACATAATGCTGCAACAAACAAACATACATGAACATGTTTACTTTTATATATATACATATATATATACATATATATATATATATATATATATATATATATATATATATATATATACACATAGATCAATTTGTTAGAGATTACGCAAATTGATGAAGCGTAGGTGACTCATGCATAACAGGCTCAGCCGCATAAATTCGAAACAAACCGCAATAAAATGTTCGAGTGTAAAAGAATGTAAAAGAACACACAACAGTGACGCATGTAGAATTTTGTTTTATTTACGACCTCTCTTCCGTTGCAGTTAGCTTCTGCCAGCAGCGAACAAGATTTGTCTGATGTACGAGATATCGAATTGGCGCCGAGACCGCCGAAAACTTTGCGCTCCAACTGGGTCGCGGTCTTCAGGAAGCAGTTACAGAGAAGTGCCAACTGTCTGCATGCGATAAGTGCCAGGGCCTTACTGCCAACATTTGCCAGAGAAATTTTGGATGCATAACTAGCGCTCCACAGTGCAAGTTATTGCTATAACTAACGTAAGAACGATTATTGTTGACACGTTTTAACTTTCACTGTAAGTGTATTTTACTGCTAAACTACATAAAATATTCTTACGTCTATCAAAGTTTTATTCCAATACACAACAAACTTTTCCCTAGAAAAAAAAAAAAAAAAAAAAAAAAAAAAAAAAAAACGCAACGTGGCATGTTAAGTAAATTTTCGTTAAAATTGTAGAAGAGTTTTAAAGCAAGTGATCTCAAAGAATACTTGTCCAGGAACAGACTAAATGGAGAGGGTTCGAATCATGAGGGCTATTAGTTCAAAACTGAGTGGAAATGGATGGACACAGAGGAGTTATAAAAAAATATATTTCGTGGTTTTTTACGTTTCGTATAAACTTTTCCTGAGTTTTTAATAATATTCCCTGTTTTTTATCGTCTGTTAAAAATTCTTAGTTTATGTTGTAATCTGGATCTAGCCACTGTTGCAGAGATATCGTAAACATCGGATGCACCTCTCCTTACATGAATTTAGCATTTAGTCGTCGAAAATAAACAAACAGCAACATACACATTTTAGCGAACGTCTCATGTAATGTAGCCTTGCTTTATAACTTATCTCTGACCTGCGTATTTGTATCGCAGATACACTTCCTTTTAATAATATAAGTGGAAATAAAATCAAGTTCATTTATTTATTTGAAAATTCCCGCTTAGCCAAGCAGCGCCGCCGGTGTGTCATCGCTCGCCGAAGGTTGCTGTACTATCAAGTTCACCTCCATTCTCCAGGCAGAATTCATTTTATTAAAGGGAATAGTGAAACAACAGAACACATTTTAAATTTTTACAACTGCACAATCAAAACTGACAGCAACTGTAGGATCCTAATAAAGTCGTTTTATTACATTAACTATGCATTGTTCGATATCTGACTAGTAGTTTTGAGTGAACGATACAAACAACATACACACAGATAAACAGAAACTTTTTTCTTTATTTATCAAGTTCAAAACTTCACATGAACATGAAACATACCTCATTCTATTTCTGGAGCCGTGGGCTGCACAGTTTTCAAAATCCCATGAAAATGAATGGGGTAGTTTTTTGCGTCAATCGTGGTGAACTATACTTAAGTTGCTTGTCTCACTCATTGCGTTTACGGCCTAGAATATAAAGAAGGACAAGTAGCGCCTAATTTCTGCTATATTATAAATTTACTAAGTGACCAGTGCTAAAATTTTGAGAAAGATATACTATGAATATCAAGCTTAGTGGTTTCTAGGAGCATAAAAGAAGAACCTGTTAATTTTTAGCAATTTTTTATTTAATTTTGGGTTGATATTAAAAGCAACAACCAGTCACAGTTTGTTGTTATTATATTTATTAACCATTACCAGTTTCGAACAAATTTTTCGTCATGAGATAGTTTGCATTTATATTTATAATGTATTCAAATATGCAGCTGAAGTAGTTACAGAACAAAACACTTACGTCTTACGAAACAATTACAAATGATTAGATGCCTACCTTGCAGAAACAAAAATATCCGAAAATCTATAGGAAACACAGACATTTTATGAATATCTCTGTGATACGTGGTAGCGGTAATGCGAACACTCCTTACCGATGCCAGCTAAGCCTAGGAGCTAGACTCTGAACTATCGCTTACTCGTTATAAGGAAACACATTGTATAAATTGTCATTGGTTTATTTTTTTATTTATTTATTTATTTATTTATTTGCCCTTTGGTCTGAGACCATTTAGCCAGCATTATACATTAATGTTTGTTTGTTATTTTCTTCTTACAGAGTATTGGAGGCTTCAAATCTTCAGTTCTGTGTCTTGAAGGAAGCGAACTATTGCCTTGTAGATTTGGACATTTTTTGATTGAAGAATTGTGGTAACACTCGCAGGGAATTTGACTGAAAGCTGTTCGAGACGCCTGTAGAAACGTTTTCGTTGTGATTGAAACCGTGAACAGGAGAGAATGATGTGATTGAGGTCTGAAATTTCTTGGTCTAAGGTGCATATAGGTCTTTCTATTATATGAAGACGGCATAAGTGGTGAGGATAACTACCATGTCCTAGCCTCATTCTGATAATGGTTGTTGCGTGTCTTCTTGCAATATTGTGCTCTGCGAACCAGGGTGTCTTCGGTATTGTAGGTTGTACTGCTGAGTAGTGTTTTCCTCTTAGTAGCTGCGTCCGGGACCAGTCTTCATTCCAACTGAGGTATGCCTTCCTAGAGACTAGTGGGATGAAATCCCTCCAAGGTAGCTGAATGCCTGCAAAGTGCCCTTCGTTGATGCTCTGTTTCGCTAGCTGGTCGACGATTTCATTGTGCATTATTCCTATATGACCTTTAATCCAGAGAAAATGAACTTGTATGCCAACTGAAGAAGCTTCTGAAGCTAATCTTATTATTTCATACAGGTATTGATGCATTTTGTTACTCCATACTGGGTTCTGTAATTTCTGGAGAGCGCTCTTAGCGTCAGTAAGTATTAAGATCCTTGGAAAGTGCTTGTCTAGCCCGTACTTGATAGCTGCGCACATGGCTATAGTTTCCGCTGTGTAAATTGACGTCTCTGCAGGTAGTAATGTTTGTCCGTACTCGTTAGTATGTGGGCAATAATAAGCGTATCCTGTACCTTCCGTAGTTTTAGAGCCGTCGCTGTAAATATGGATGTAGTTGGGCCAAGTTTTGTTCAAGAAGTGTGAAATTGCTGTATTGATGTTGTTACTCCGGATGATATTTTCTGGTAGATAATATATTTGTAGTTTCAGGAACTGAAATTCGTATGGATACAGGAAGCCTGGAATAATGCGGCTTTTTAATACGAGTTGTTTTCATCTTTTCATATTCCTATTATCCTTTTGATAGTAGAGGCACTCTTTTCGCTGGTGGTGGTCCGTTCATTGTGAGTATTCTGTTCATTACTGACAGCTTCTTTAGTAAAGGATGTTCCTTTATAGCAAAGATGCGAATGAGGTATTTGTTTGTAAGAAGTTCCCGGCGTATAGAAAGGGGCATTTCCGTTGCTTCTATCAGAAGAGCATTGGTAGGACTAGACCTCATTGCTCCTAGGCATAATCTTATGGCCCTATGTTGAGCCCTGTCCAGTTTTTCCAAGACGTATTTTGGCGCGTTTCCGAACAGGGTGCTTCCATAATCTATTACTGGACGGATTAAGGATCGGTACAAGATTAGTAGAGTAGAAGGATCTGCTCCCCACCATGTTCCTGTGATGGATCGGAGTATGTTCAACGCTTTTCCAACCTTCTGTAATATATAGTTTATATGGCGGCTCCATGTTAGTTTGCTGTCCAGATATAGGCCCAGAAGTTTAGCCGACGCTTCTATTGGGAAGGTATATGGTCCCAGCCGTATGGCGCGTTCTCCGAATGTGCAGCGCTTCCTTGTGAACACCACGACAGTTGATTTAGGTGCTGAGAGTGTAAGCCCACACTCAGATGTCCATACAGATAAAGTTATTGCAGCATCCGATAGCCATTGATAGGTTAAATACAAGGAGGGAGACATGGTATATATGCAGATGTCATCAGCGTACTGTAATACTTTTATACGCGTGCTAAAGATTTTTTCCAGATTGGCGGTATATATGGCATATAATAGCGGACTGAGGATTGATCCTTGGGGTAGGCCCTTCGATAGTGTTCTAGGTCCAAAAAAGATATTATCTTGCTTTCGTATATATATGGTACGTTGACGAACCAGATTGTAGATATTTTGGCAGTACTGCGCTGGGATGCCAATTTCTTTTAGCTTATTGAGCAGTACTGTTGGCACCACATTGTCATAGGCACCTGAAATATCTAGGAATATGGCTGTTAAGTATCCCTTTTCAGTGAATACCTTCTCTATATCTGCAGTTAGAGTCATTGGTTGTGAAAAAGTCTCCATGTACAAAATTCATTGTAATCAAATAGTATATCGTTGGACCAGAGATTAATATTGGAGAGAGTTATGAGGGGATGTACGAGAGAAGTCAAGGAATTGGGTTACAAAACTTTGGTCAGACCATTGCTCGAATATGGTAGTGTAGTATGGGACCCTCATTTTACGTATCAAATACAGGAGTTGGAGAGGGTGCAAAGAAGGGCTGCTAGATTTGTTTCTGGAAATTATCGCAGAATGCAATCAGTGACGGATATGATAAAGGAGCTGGAATGGGAATCATTGCAAGACAGGAGGAGGATGAGGAGGGTCATGGGAGTGTACAGGGCATATACTGGTGATGAGGCATGGAAAGATATTGCAGTAGGTATGAAAAGTAGTGCATGGAAGGGAAAAGATGACCATGACCACAAGCTGGCACTCGATTTCAGGCACAAGGGTGTAGGAAGATTCTCTTTTTTAGGTAAGGGTGTCAGGGATTGGAATGAGTTACCAAGAGAAACGATGAATAATTTACCGAAAACTTTGAAGGAATTTAAAGAAAAAATTTGTAGAGGGCAAATGTAGGTGGGTGCAGGATAGGGGGAAGATAGCTGTGTAGGGAAATTGCCACCGGAGCCTGTGCTCCATTGCAATTAAATTAAATTAAATTAAATATTGTCAGCGTCAACTCTGTAGAGCAGACTCTTTGGTTGTGTGAGTATCATAAAAGCAATAGCAAAGTATGGTTACATAAATCTGTTTTAAGAGTTTTGTGTTACTGTATAAAAACAAGAAGAAATGTTAAACAGAATGTGTAAGAGAGAAATAAATAATTAATAACTAAATTATTAAAATGTTAAAGGGAATATGAATAAAAATAAGCGAGTATTTTATTTCCAACGATAAATCTGTATGATTTAAAGTTACGTCAGTACAATTTGTTTTGAATAAAATGTGATAGAAGTCTTACACGGTGGCCTTGATTATTCATAATTTTGTCATTTTCGGGTTGAATTTCGAAAAATTCCTGTCTTAATTAATGATGTTACCAAAGCAAGGACTTAATCTTTTAAATGATACCTCAGTTATAGATTTTGGTTAACTACTGAAGAGAAAGATGGTTTGACACAAAAAAGAACAACTTTTAGAAATAATATTTATGATAGTATATATGGGGAAAAAACTATTACATGTTATTTCGCTTCGTAGAATGTTGTTTCAAGACGACCTTACTACAAATATAAAAGAAGTTTAACACTCACTTAACCGAGGATGTATAATGTATATCGTTCTCAATTCACTTTCGTATAATTTGGCATCTGGTTTGGCGCGCTGTGACGCGGAGTGGCGCCGCGACGCCTGGTCCAGACGTCCCTGCTGGCTCCTGTCCCCGGATCGATACCCGCCCACACCACACATAGCCTCTACTCTCACTCGGGTTCCAAAAGAAAAGCAAACAATTCGTATCGTTTGTCGCTCAATATTTGCCACTTATCGTTTACATTCACGGAAAAAGAAGTACCGCTATTTCACAATGTTGTCTCTATTTTTAAACGACGATATTAAGGCGAAACTTCTATAGATGATACATTTGATTTATCAGTGTATAGTAAATGCGTAATTGAAGCGACGGTACCGAGCTATCAAGCTTGTTACACAATAGAGCGAGTTATACACACCATGAAGCGCGTCTGTCACGAATGATGTAAAGAGATTGACGACAAGTCACCTGGCTCTGAAGGAGGAAATTAAAATATCTTCTGGAAGCCAAAATAACTGTAAAAGCACCGGATAAGTTTTCTCACGGTTCTGACAGTTTGAAAGCTTATGATCTGACGTGTATGCTACCGTAAAGGCAGTCGGATTGTAATATTAATGTGTGAGTGGAGAGTTTTCCGGCGTAATGATTCAATGTAAGCTTTATGGGTTATCAGCCGGATAGCGTCATAAAAACACAACGCTTCCACAGCTGGCTCTGTTGTCTTCATCAGGTGCAGAAAGTTTTCAGGGGTTGTAGGAGTCACCGCCTAGACTGGCTTAGTAGAAGTCCGTTGCTTACTAAAAGCAGTAACTTACAAAAAGCAGTAACGGCTGAACTCCCGTAAAGCTTACATTGTAATATTAATATCTAATCAAAACAATAACAAAGAAATGTGTTATTAATAACGCAATCTATCGAGTATTTCTATGAGCATCTGGTATTTAGCTTTTAAACCCAATAGATTATCATAGTGTAGAGAAGCCAGCAAGTTAGATTGATAATGAATTTATTCACTGTCATGGAAAATTTGACATAACGCGAAATTAATATAAAGTTCCCGGGTGACTTGGCGCTTCTCCATTCTTTTTACTCCACATTCGAAAATAGTAATATACGCTCTCCCATCTTGGAAAACCCTTTGGTAACATCCTCCAATGACAACAACTTTTCAAGACATATAGCACTCCACAAAATACCTCATACAAATCAAGTTTACTTGGTTTTGTTTTCTGCTTGCTACTCTCCAAAATTGGCTAGCCACATGAACAAGGTGTTTACACAAAGTATTTCGGTGATCGAATACTCTGTCGGCTTCTTCTGGTGAAGACAGCAACAGCGGATTAGATCATCGAAATATCGTGTGTAAACTCCTTGTTCACTCGGCTAGACCCCCGAGAATTTGATAAAACTTTGTTCTTATATAACGTGAAACGTTAAGAACAAATTTGTTGCTGGACGCAGAACATTTTTCTAAGGACAGTGGTTAGCGCTGTAATAACGAAACTACGTGTGAAAAATAACTTACGGTGTTGATTCGTCACCTATTTCGTATCAATAAATTGTCCACAAGTTTGGCTCAGTTGGTTGCGCCACGGTTATGTTGTCCGACACCTGAGCACGGGGTATACAGGTTCGACTCCTGTTGGTGGAAGGAATTTTCGTCATGAGTACTTGGCTGTCGGGTTAGGAAAGGTGGTGGTGCACAGTTCCTAATCAACAAATTGTGCTTCAGAAGTCCTGTGTCAAATCTGAAACCTCTCCGAAGTGGGGAGTGTGAAGTTGGGGAGCGCAACACTGTTGATTCGTCCGTCGTTAAGTTTGGCGCCCCTTGGATGTCTTTCGGATGAGCAGGCCTGAAAAGCTCAGCGCCGATTTTCACTCTCTCACTTTTTTCATCTTTCATTCATTCAAAACACAAACAATACAATACACTGCATATAAACAAGTCACAGACACCCAGATACATGCGCCTCCCGCACTGCAGAAACAAGGGGAAGCCACCAGTTAAGTTACCCAAAAACGCTGTCAAGCCTGGGCACAGGGTAATGTAAATAATTATCATAATTAATAAATTAATGGTGATAATTTGGTAGTCAACGAAAAAACTAGGTGAACTTTCTTTTCGTTAGTGCGGGGAAATAAACTACTGGTTAATGATTCATGAAAGTCGTCTTCCTAACCTCGAAACAATCTAACACGGAGCGTGGTGAGTCAGGATCAACGCTCTGCTTGCATTCGGGAGGATGCGGGTTCGAATCCCCGTCAAGTCATCCAGATATGGGTTTTTCCAAAATCACTCTAGGCGAACGACGGGATAGTCCTTCAAAAGGGCGTGGCAGAATCCCTTACCGTTCCTTGCTCTGAGTCCAGTCATTTGGCAGAATGTTGCTCCAAGGTAACCTCAGCCTAAACACATAGGAAGTCTCACAATCTCATTATGAAGCTAATCCAGAAGGAGAGATTTGGATATAAACTTTGAAAGAAAACTACTAATATTTCACAATATCCTTTCCAACTGTAAACGACGGTATTGAAATAAAGCTTCTATAGGCATTTTACATTGTGACTTTCTTTAACACATTTTAACGGAAATGCACGTAGGAAGTGGCGACAGTCTGTAACACGATCCAAGGAAGCTACAACGAGATAAGAGATGCAGGGTTCACTAGATTAATTAGATCACTTGTGTTTAAATCTTACATTAATTACCTAGTAATGATTGATTAGTATTTAAAATATGAACAGATTGTAACAGAATTAATTTAGCTGCTATAAAAAAATCAAGATTTTTAACCTGTCCTGATCCTCTCTGGAACTTTCGAGCACCGTGTAAAAAAGTTTCGCTTCATAAAGATAGACATCAGGATCGTGGAAGCAGGCAATTGAGTATATAGACTGCAGTGAATATATCCAGACGAAAATGCTATATATGACAGCAAAAAGTTGAGTCGAAAACTAACAACAAAAAGAAATATACCGGTTCAGAATAAGGAACAACTCTTCTGTGCATCCCATTAACATCCGGGTTACTGAACAGAGTTTAGTTTGGCCTTTTTTCTGAGAGTTGAGTTATCCTGTATTTAACTTCTGGCGGTAGTTCAATCTATATAATACGAACATCTGGGTTTCAAACTGAGCTGGACTCGATGATTTTTCCTTTAAGTTGAACACACGGATTTGATCTCCAAGTCCGTTCATCCATCTGGCAAAATGTCAGTAGCATCATACACTTTCACCTAGACACAGAGTTTTCAATGGGAATTCGGAACTTTATCTACTCCAATGCCCTCTGAAATGTGACGTAGCGGCGATTAGTTGCGTGGAGCTTTATTGTGAATATGTCATTTAGAAGTTGATGGAATTGCGTTACTTACTTTAGAGAATTACCTGTAAATCTTCGCAAACCAATACGAAAACACAAATTTTCCGAGTTGTTTAACAAGTTGTGCCCACTAAGACCTAAGATCTACCTGTTCAGAATACATTTCCTCATTCCATATTTCTTGGAGATTGGAGCTGCTGCCTGACATGTGTGCGTGACCTGTCGTCGTATGCACACTCCATATCGCGCCTAATACGTGTTGGCCACAGCTTTTTATCTTTCCAAACGCAACCAAGACGCACGCTGAATTAAGTACTTCGTAACAATAAATTACTGGCACGGAAAGGAGTTTAATGGGGATCCTACAAAGCAGCCATACTTAAAGTGTGCTCCGCCCAAATAATGTCAACCAAAAGAACGAACCGCATGTCACCGTCAGATTGTCACATAGTAACAGTTTCAGAAATTTACGGTGGAATCAAAACAGTGTTATCTAAAGAACCTACCTATTACCCGTTTTTGTATTAGTTTAATTAAAATTAAACATAAAACCGAGTTTTTGCTTATTTTAGGGTTCCATAAAATATTTTGTTCTCAAAAAGAGTTCCGTCGCCGAAAACGTTTGAGGACCATTGCCATAAAGCATTAGTTGCATGCAGTCGACTGGAATTAGCGAAAATTTTTAAGATTACGCAAATCAGACAAACCTTATTTATATATTACTCTTGTTCCATAGATCCCCGCTGAGGAAGTAGTTTTAGGATGTGAAACGACTTCTTCTTCCTATGCAGTTTTAGGCCAGCGAAACATGTCATGGTTGATATATATATACATACAAGATAAACAATAATCGCAATGAAAATAATATTTGTTACAAACAATGATTAAAAATAAAAGAACGAAAAATAAAAAATAAATATTAATTTTCACAACTGAATTTTGCAAAATACATATTAGATGCAATGATTCTTTTGTGCAAATTTTTGATTGGAGTAAAAAGAGTTTCCAATTAGATAATCCCTCAATGTTTCTTTAAATACACCTCTTTAACTACAAAGTGTTTTATACTTTTACGAAGTATTTAGACATGGCGTCATCTACAAAGTTCAGAAATATGTTAAAAGTCCTTGGCTGTATTGTGAGGATGATAGAAAATTCTTCTGACTGAAAGTGATCGACAAACAAGCTCTGCCGGCACCGCAACACTTGCCTACCAAGTTGTCTCGATGCATAACTTAACGTCTGTGAATCTGAATATTCACCCCAATATTTCCAATAATAATAATAAAGTTGATTACGACCTTTACAGTACTTTAAGCCATAGCAAACACTGGGGGAACTTGTGAGTAACTATGAAAATAAGAGACTTTGGCAGAAAATTATGTAGTGTTATCGATATTCAGCGGGTGATGATGGCATGAATGTCGTGGAACATGAGTTAAAGGAGTGAGGTTTTATCCTAAAGGAAGGCGTGTTGAGCCACAGTGACGGTCAGTCAGGCGTTGGCCCACCAGGAGGGGAGTATCACGTGACTGCGGTGTGGGCACTGCTATGGTCCATGAAGATGCAACAGGTGATCCGCAGGCAGAATATTAAAAATTTAAATCTTAAAGATTTAAAGATATCACACCAAAAGTAATAATAATAAATATTGTAATCGTAGTGTGTAATACCAGAAGCGAGTATAACCTGTAATACAGATTTTGTAAAAGCCTTGGTATTTCCAGGATATGAGGACATGACTGCATTGTTAGTAAGAAGCTGGGGTAGTCAACACGTTCATACTTACCACCCACTTTTGTATCTCTGTCAGTAGTAAAATTTTCTAACCACCGTTTCACAGTAATTGTGGTTTAATAGTAGGGAAGTAACTTTAAAAAAAATTGTAAAATAGAGCTACAGCAAGTTAAAGCATAATGTCCTAAGCTCACTCACTCACTCACCTCGATAGCTATTGGCTGGAGAACGGTGACGTCATGCATCAGCCGTCGCTCGCAAATTAACAGCGACCATACATATCATTAGAAGAAGTTCGAGGTTATGTCCACAATTAATAGCTAAGCATCTGCTATGAAATTAATAACCGTAAGTTTTCATTTCGTAGCATTTCATAGTTAAAAAGTATATACAAATTTTAGTGCTGAAAAAACGTGAAGCTTCTTTTCAGTAACAAGTCGCTAAAAAAAAGCAACATAAAAACTTAATTACTAATGGTCTTTGCAGTAATCACGAAATGCCAATTGCGCCTAGACTGAATTTCAATTTAATTAAAACTTTCGCTAATTTTGCTGCTGTTGTTGCTTTTTACGCATTTTACTGACCACTTTCGTTAATGGTCTTTATTCATGTTCGCTGTACGTGATTTATTAGACTATTTAAAGTGGACACCAGACCAAACATGTTACCGAATCGAGAATTCTGGCAGTTCATTTCTTCGGTTGATCAGCTGTTTAATAATCTGGAATCTGTATTAAATATCTGGCCGTCACAGACCATATGGCCTCAATAATAATAATACAACAACGTGAAGCTTTCGATGCAATTGCGCACTCTATTTAAACAGAAATTCTTCAAATTTTTAGAGTGAACTTTTATGGTCAAACTAGACGACCCGTGCGAAAATTTCGCGAATAAAATGCTATGAATAGTGAGGTTGAATATAATGTCACCAAGTTCAGTCATTACTCTTCATACTCCTATTTCATTTATCGATTTTGGTTAGAAATCCAGGGAGATAAATGGCTCGAAACACAAAAAACGTATTTTAGAAATATTGACATTTTTGCGCTTTATGGGTCGAATTACGAAAAATTCCTTTCTTAGAATATAATGTTACCACGGAGGAAACCTTAGTCGTTAATACGATATGTCATTTATCTCTATCGATTAGATATCAAGGGAAATATAAGGCTCGTGACACAAAAATACGTTGTAGAACAATTTATACCTTTTCCCTTTAATAGTTGAATTCCAAACACTTCTTTCTTAAAATATGATGTCAGCAAAGCTGAGACATTATTCCTCACAATCGTACTTGATTTATCGATTTTGGATAGATATCAAGGAAGATAAGTGGCTCGAAACACAAAAAACGCATTTAAAAAAATTTACTTTTTTGCCTTTTATGGGTCGAATTACGAAAAATTCCTTTCTTAAAATATAATGTTACCACGGCGGAGACCTTATTCTTTAATATGATACCTCATTTATCTATATCAGTTAGATATCAAGGGAGGTTAATCGCTCGTGACACAAAAATCGGTTATAGAAAAATTTATACTTTTTTCCTTTAAGGGTTGAATTCCAAAAACATCCTTTCTTAAAATATGATTTCACAAAGCTGATACATTACTCCTTATATTCCTACTTCATTTATCGATTTTGGTTAGATATACAGGGAGATAAATGGCTCGAGATACAAAAAAAGCATTTTAGAAAAATTGACATTTTTGCCTTTTAAGGGTCGAATTACGAAAAATTCCTTTCTTAAAATATAATTTTACCACGGTGGAGACCTTATTCTTTAATATGATATCTCATTTATCTGTATCGGTTAGATATCAAGGGAGATAAATCGCCCGTGACACAAAAATCGGTAATAGATAAATTTATACTTTTTTCCTTTAAGGGTTGAATTTCAAAAACATTCTTTCTTAAAATATGATTTCACAAAGCTGATACATTACTCCTCATAATTATACTTCATTTATCGAGTTTGGTTAGATATCCTGGGAGATAAATGGCTCGAGATACAAAAAACGCATTTTAGAAAAATTGACATTTTTGCCCTTTATGGGTCGAATTACGAAAAATTCCTTTCTTAAAATATAATGTCACCACGGCGGAGACCTTAATATTTAATATGATACCTCATTTATCTATATCAGTTAGATATTAAGGGAGACAAATGGCTCGTGACACAAAAACGAATTGCAAAAATATGGATACTTTTGTCCTTTAAGGGTTGAATTCCGAAAAATTTCTGTCTTAATATATGACGTCACTAAATCGGATACCTTAATCTTTAAAATGATACTTCATTAAACGATCTCAGATAGGTATCGAGGGAGATATTTGACTCATAACACAGAAAACAGCATTTTAGAAATATTGACATTTTCGCCCTTTAAGGGCCGAATTCCGAAAACTTCATTTCTTAAAATATGATGTGACCAAAGGGAAGACCATGAGCTTTAAAATAACACCTCATTCATTGATTTCGGTTAAGTACGAAGGAAGATACAGGCTTGTGACAAAAAAATACCTTATAGAAATATTGTATATGATACAAGTCAAAAATAGGATCGGAAGCAATAGGAGGAGTAAGTGAATTCTGGTGCTTGGGAACCAAAATTATAACTGATGTTCGAAGCAGGAATGATATTAAAAGTAGGATAGCACTAGCAAAAAGAGCCTTAATGAAAAAGAGAAATCTATTAATTTCAAATATTGATCTAGGACTTAAAAAGAACTTTTTAAAACGCTATGTATGGAGCACAGCACTTTATGGTAGCGAAGCATGGACTTTAGGAATACCAGAAAGAAAGAAAATTGAAGCATTTGAAATGTGGTGCTAAGAAGAATGCTGAAAATTAAGTGGACAGACAAAGTACGAAATGAAAGAGTATTGCAAATGATGGGTGAGGAAAGAAGTTTGTGGGAGAAGCTTACAGAAAGAAGAGACTGGCTGGTAGGTCATATTTTGAGATATGCCGGATTGGTTAATTTGTTAGTGGAGGGAACATTCGAAGGTAAGAACTGTAGAGGAAGACAGAGATTAGAATGTAAGCAGATAATTGAGGACGTGGATTGTAAGGGGTATGTAGAGATGAAGTTAGCAGAAGATAGGAAGGGATGGAGGATTGCATCAAACCAGTCTAAAGACTGATGACATAAAAGAATGTCAAATTTGTATTTCAACAAGTTTGAGTTCACCAACCATGACCTTTAAAACAATTATACGACAACGCGATTGTCTCTGTCCGTGTTTTAGACCTCTGTTCATACTTCTGAGTTCTTTTAGCTCAAGAGATTTTATTTACCCTAAGGGTGAATTACAGATCAAGTTCGTATTTGGACCGATCACGTCGACCTGTCATAATTTTTTACTTTAAAATGTACAACTATTCTAGACCCGTGGCGATACGCAAAAAAGGTCACGGGCTTATAATAGAATAATAATTATTGCTTACCAAATACGTTATGTCAAACTTTTGATAAGTTTGGCAGAATAAATCTTTATATAACAACTTACTGTAGTTAAATCTAGCTTTTTATTTGTACTTTTTAAGCATAGGAGCATGAAGTCTGATGAAATTACATTGAATGAAATAAATTATTGATGAGATCGCTGAGGCTGATAATGCGCAACTAAATACTTGGTATCGTTCGGAAATATTCAGGCGGTTTCTTTCTTTGGTCATAATATGTTTAACAGCACTAGAGCCTGATTTCACGAGATATAAGGTGAGGAAAGGTATTAATAAACTGAATTTCATTTTCCTCATATTAGGATATAAAACATGCATTTTTTTATTTTGCCATAGATTTTCATTAAATTTACTTTCTTGATAATATCTAATTTCTAACAATTCTTTCTGACAAGTTGTTTCAGTTTCTTCAATATTTTCTGTAAAAGAATTTCGAGGTTTCACTTTTATTTCCTGCATATCCCCCGTTAAGCATTTTGGGTTAAAACAAACCGTTATCTTGTAAAACTTCATCCATTACACCAAATTAAATAAATCTCAATTTTTTCCTATACTGTACATTTATTACACACTTAGCATTAACACTTTTACAAACTTAAAATATTTAATCAAACGATCTGCAAGTCGACATTCTTCTATAGCAATCAGTACACAATCTCTTAGATACAGTCAGCGAAGGTAATTGCATTACTGTTTTGTCTTACAGGTCAGCCAACTTAATCATCTAATGCTCTAATGCTGAATCCGTTCCACCATATTATTTTAGTATTATTTACACATCTCAATTCATGATTCGCTATCTTTATGGTTGTTAACTTACAGGATTCTTCATCCAGTCATAGACCTTCAATTTCAAAATATCTTCAATGTCTAATCCCTTGAAGTTTCTTACATTACTCATATCTGAACATTATTCAACTACACTTCGTTAAATCCCTTGAAGTTTCTTACATTACTCATATCTGAACGTTAATCAACTGCACTTCGTTTTACAGAGTAGAGACTTTAAGTTAATGCTGTCTTAAAGTTTTTGACCGCTAACCGCCACGACAAGGCTCATATTAATTAATTACATTTATTGCTTACGTAGTTTGTCTGGAAAATTCTTTGCCTTTTCGTAGGCTAACTTTTTTTTATACATTCTAGTAATTAAAAATTACTCACTGTCACAGGAAGTTCACATCATTTAAAGAGTAATAATCACAGAATTGTTGAGAAATTTCTTTTTTTGAGGGAATAACAAATACATAGAGTTATAAAGGCCTAAAATTTTTCAACCCATCCTCGTTGTATAGTGTTTTAGTAACAGACATACTAAGATATTTGTCTTCCTCTGCAATCGAAGGATACATATAAGCAGACGAAATAAAAATATTTTGTACCAGCAGAAAGAAATCAGAAAAATTTCACTGAGCGGGAAAGGAGGAATATCGAATAGACGTGAAAGCGTGGTCGGCAAAAAAGCGTCCCTACGCAGAGCTTCAGCAAGGGCGGTCAGCCGCGGCGTGCACCATTGACAAATCGCCCTAAAAGCAATTTGCTGTGCGAGTTGGAACGGAATGAATTGGCCGATCGAGAGAAGCCCGCTTGTTACCCCAGTCCGTCGCGACACAAAAAGAGAATCCTCGCCTTAACTACACAAAACGTTTGCAGTCGTAGTTGATATATATACGAAATATTCGGCTATTTATTGGGACCTTCGGGTTTCATTTTAGATAAATCGAACATTTCTCAAATTAATTTAGCTTATTGGAATTCTGTTGCAGTGGCCTTCGATAGCCCTGTATCCTAAGCAATGTCTGAGTTCTGTGGTCTGGAGGTTTTAGCGTTTGTGTTTTGACCACGTTGCTCGCATTCTTCTGTCCTGGCGTATTATTGGTGGTAATTACAGTGGGAAGTTATTGTTAGGTATACAAACCATCATATAAAATTCCTAATTGAATTGTAAAATCAAACCAACATGAGTACAAAAGGCCAGTGTTGCCATCTGCTGGCTAGTATGTGATCTATTTCTATATACACTGATCAGCCAAAACATTATGACCTCCTGCTTATTAGTTTGTTGGTCCATCTTTGGAACATACATTTCATTAAGTCCCATACACTACTTCGAGGTAGTGGATTTTTTGGGTTACTGTGTAACTTATCCAGTATGACATGCAATGACATAAGCTATCATTACTATAAGTTAATCTGAAATCCATTCTTTAGTTTTTGCTTGGTCCATGTGCACACAGACAGAAATCATAAAATGTTGGCCTGTGTATGATAAGGACTCGTGTAACGTATTGGGACAGAGGACGGTAGTTATCAAAGTAGAACCCGTTGTCTAGTTTTTGCCTCATACGTGCACAAATAGACAGATAGGCGGACAGACAAAAATTCCAAATTTTATGGTTTCGACATCTCTATCCCCAGTAGTGTTCTTTGAAGTTACCCTTATTTAACTAAATTTCATTTACAGATACGACTATTTTTACAATTTTATAACACACATAGACTGTAGAATTGTTACACTATTAACGTAATACATAACTAAAACCACCCATCTCTAAGACGAGACTCGAAACCGCAAAATCCAACCTGCAATCTTCTTCAGAATCGAATAACACCACGTACCAAGGAACCAGGTTTATTCTGGGTACGGAACACAGCGCTCGATGGAAATTAATCTTGGACTTTCGGTGTGTCAGAATTAAGCTAACTGGTTGCTTGACTTCTACTGAGGGTAGCCTAATAATCCTCATATCAGAAGCAGGACGGCCAGTTCCTTTCCTCCATAACTAAGCTAACCCCGTAATCCTACCGGGTAAAGAGAACTTACAGTTTAAGGTGGGATATGAACCACGGAAGTATTCTGGCGTACTTCACATTACCCAGCAAGCTATGCCAGAGGTGAAGGTCGGTTAAAGTGCCTTTCAAATTCCTGCCGAGACAGGGATTCGAACCGGAGATCTCCATTCAGCTGCTTAACCACTGAGCCACCAAGCCACTCCATATCAGAACTAAGAAATATTAAATTCATTCGAAATTTCTGCTACAGAAAATTATGAATCGAACGATTTGTGGAAAGCATGAACAAAGAATCTAACGAAAAGTGGCAGGATGACAGGTCACGTTAGTATCTAACTTGTTAGCAACGGAACATTTCAGGGCAATAACAAAAAACAGGAAGCAGACTTTAAGAAACTTAAATCCATTCGCCTCGGCCATTAACCTTCTGTGGTGGCCGGTTCTACACTTTAAACTGCAGCCCGGGACACCGAACCATCATATCTTCCTTCACATACACCAAGCACGGATTCACACAGGTTAAGGTGAGGCTAAGTGCCCAAAAAATATTGCAGGCTGGATGGCGATTCAAACTAGAAATATTCAATGTTGGTATTTTAGAGCTACCAGCCCGGACTATGAAAGAGCTTACTAAGACCGTATGGTGAGATAAAAAGATAGCTCACCTTATAAGAATTGTAGTATAACATAAAGATAATTAAAAGGGTATCTGCGGCAAACACGAATTACGACAGCGTTATTATTTTTTATTTACTTCCTTTTTATCTGCCATTTTAAAAATACAAAAAGAGAGAGGCAAAGTATTTTCTACCTCAAGAAATCTTCCCCTGGAAGCAAGTTTTCCATATCTTGCGAAATGCTTAGTAGAAGAAGAGCATCCACTCCTCTCTACTAGCAAAGACGATGTTTTCATTTTCTGCTGCTATAAATAATAGCAGCTTCAGCCCGCATCGATCTACGAAGCAAGCAAGCTGCCTCGCGGAGACGAGCGTCAGAAAGAGGAAGATGCAGTGCTGATGGCACAGTCGAGTAAAGAGGCGAGCCAGCAATGTTACAACTAAGTATACCGCTCGTGCGACCTTTAGCAAAGATTAAACCGAGCGGAAGAAACAAGTAAAGGATATTCGCTCCAATAACTTTTGCTGTTTCACGGTATATTAAGTTAGAGATACAAGTTTAGGTACAAATCTTATCCGCTCTGATACCTCAGCAATAATTTACTCTGCAAACGAATGAACGGCAACTAGCCAAGAATTTAAGTTGCAGATAATAAGTTTTTCGGAGAGGTAGATTTTCGCGCAGTAAAAGCGGCTGAAGATTCATGCATCGTCTTCTCGTTTTGCCCAGAAACTAATTCACCAATCTTCTTAGTTTAGTGTCGACACTGGAAATATAGCCAGCAGCACTTACATTCTGGAAGATGCCATAGCAGAAATAAAAAACAGCGGACCGCAGGATAATGTTTCAATGCCATTGGTCCTTTCATCTTTATAATACACCTAAATGACTTCTATTATATTTTACATAGTAGTAAAAATAGGGTGTAATTTTGTGTCAAGGGTTAGAAAATCTGGATGCTGTACAAACGATACTCCAAAGAAGATAAAGAGGAGGCTGAGTGTAAGTAAATTGATACTTAACGCATGAAATTCACAGTTAATTCAATTTATCTAAAAGCAAATAAATGTATAAAAACAAAGACAGTTACAAGAGATCAATGAAAACAGCTGCACTAGATTTTAAAACGGGGTATTTAAGGACTACTTGGCACCACCTTTTGAAGAAAATGTTGAAGCTGTAATCAGTGCAGTATCTTCAAATTGCCAGGGAACGATCTGTACTGATAAAGATGTCGTCGGAACCACAGACATGCTCTTTAGAAGGCGAACCGACAGCTTCCAAGGGATTGCAGTTACAATATACTGTGGAGCCTCCTACTAACGTCAGAAAATCATGAATATCTCGAAATGAAACAAACTCCTCACAAAACTGTAAAATTTGAAACGTTCAAATGACCCAAAAAATACAAAGTTCCATAGAAAGGAAAAAAAAAGCGGCGAAGATTCGTTATGGGTATCTGATGCGACTATCGAAGGCGTTAGTGGTTGATAATGGAATTCTGATTCGCTCTTTGTTTTCTCGGGACATAAACAACTGTCGAGAGTCACGAACGGCCTGTTGCACGAAGCCTGGCTGCGCACGCGATTTCAACTCTCCGCTTAAATGTCTGATATATATCTCAACAAACGATTCCTTTTCAGACCGTATCGAAGTGAGATACACAATGAAATATGATTGAAAGCCTGTACAATGCTCGCTAATGCGTTTTTGTTATCAATTGCACTGCAATAATTGTATCTGTGTTGTTGAATCATAGCGATTGTCATTAAACTTTATTGAAGTGTAGATTACGGCCGTACGGGAAGTGATTGTTCCATATCTTGATACACCAAGCTGTGAATTCACTGCTCACTGGGTACAATCCTTCACTACTCCTCTTTTCCAATGCTGTGATCAATTGAAAGAATACGACACAGACACGAGTCAAAAACTACGCGGCAGTATCATTTGACTTAAATCATGAAGAAGTTACATTAAATATTGTCAGTCTTCATGGTTCGTTGGGCACAGGATCATTAAAGAGAGAACTTAAAATATTTTTTCCATTTTCACCAAGAATAAAATGGAAATTACAATATTACTGAAACATTTCGACATTCAAGAAATTATGAAAATTATGTAAAGCAAATTCTTGCTGTCTGAAAGTGCATGTGTTGAGATCGTTATGAATACATTTTTTTTCTTTTTTCACCGATATATCGATGTTTTGATACAACTCTCCACATCCTCCTATCTTTTGCTAATCTCTTCATTTCATCATACGCATTTCAAACTACGTCTTTTATATTGATTTCACAAGTTCTTATCTTTGTTTTCCTCTACAATTCTATTTCTCGACTATTGCCCCCACTAACAAGGTAACTAATCCTGCATTACTTAAATTTAGTCCACCCTTTATGTGAGACTGTTTCACAAATTTCTTTCTTGACCCATCAATTCAAAACCACCTCAATATTGTACCTTTTACGTTCACATAGTTTTAAGCGTGATTCTACAACTACAAATTTCAAATGCTTCAATTTTTCTTTTTCTGGTATTCCTGAAGGCCACTTTTACTCCCATAAAGTGCTGTGCTTACAGTTTTAGGAACCTCTTTCTGAATTCTGGTTCAGCATTCAAACTAAAAGATTTCTTCTTATCGAGAAGGCTGTTTTTTGCTGGTGTTATTCTGCTTTTGGAATCAGTCAGCAGTTACACCTTTACTTCCTTAATAAAAGAATTCTATTTTGGAACTTTTATTTTGTCTGATCCTCTTTTTAAATTTACTGTTATTACTATCTATCCTTTCTATTATATGACTTTTGTATTCATTTGGTTTATATTTAGTCCTAATATTCTACTAGTATTTCTCTCACAACGGACTTTAAACTTACACAGCTGACTGTAAACCATTTATCTCTTTCTTTTGCTTTATTAGCAGGTATGTTAAAACAATCACTGATTCCTATATTGAAACCTCCCATTCTTTCAAACTGAGGAAGCCATCCTGTCTTAGTTGTTCTGTAATCATAGCTTCTTTTGCTCCATGTCTCTATATTACCCTCGATTTGCACCTCATTCATGGAAGAGATCACCAATTTCATATACTTATTGCTCATCTCGTTTCGAAAATTCGTCTGCGGTCCGATCAATTTTTTGAAGAAAATAATATTTCTCAGCGAGATCGAAACTAAGGTCGCCTCGCAGGTCAGCAGCAAGGTGGAGGTTGCAATCCCTTCGCTGGCTGCGATTTCCAGGGAAAATACGAAGGGTGGATATTTAATCAGAAAAATGACAGTACACATAGCCAGAATTCCGACAGCAAAGTGGCTTCTAGAAGTGTCTGTTGCCAAGGGGCTTGATTCTATTCTTATGCCTGCAACGAGTGTCTCGTAATACACCACAAATAATCTTTGGACAATGAACGACTTGCTGAACGGAGTATTTGGAATGGTGTATTCAAAAAATTTAAAAAGGTTCGTACTATTGGTTCAATTTAACAATTACTCCGTGCTGCGCGCGCAGCTCTGGATAGTCCACTCTCCTCGTGTAAACAGGTACGAGACAGACAGTTGACTGAGGATAGTGCACTCGGTTCACGACCAGCTTTCGCCGTGCGAGTTCAACAATCAAGATGGCGACAACTAAAGCCTTGTATCCACTTGAGCACGCTCAGGCGAATGAGCCGCTCAGTGAAGCGAGCGGCTCAAGTGTGGACGCCTGAGCGCGCTCGCAACGAACGACAGCGAGCGCGCTCGGGGCGAGCCGATCGGTTGTCGGTATTTTGGAATGCTCAAAGGCGAGCCAGTGTTTGTTCGGCGCTCAGTGTGGACGTTGGTTTTCGACAATGAGCGCGAGCACGTGGGATAATGAACTTTGTCTAACTCTTATTGATGCTTACGTATCGAAACGGGTATTGTGGGATAGCTCATATGAACAATATTACAATAGAACTAAAAAAGATGATGCCTGGCGCGAAATTAGCGAGGTATTAAAATGTAGTGTTGATGAAGTGAAGAAAAAAATTACAAGCCTGCTAGGGTCGTTCAGGCGGGAACGATCGAAACAGAAGAGAACTTCTATAACGGGAAGCGGTAAGTCTTTTTTAATAGTGTTTCTCGCAGCTAATTGCATATAAATTGATTATAGATTGGAAAATACATATAGATTACACTTCATTATTTTGTTTCAGCACAAGATGAAGTTTATGTATCAAACTGGTTTGCTTTTGATCGAATGAATTTTTTAATGGATAAATGTGAACCAAATGAAACAAGAGATAATTAACCTTTAAATATATGTTTGTAACTAAAATAAAAAATTGGTACCAACCTTTATATAATCTTGGAGTGACTGAACAATGGCATCACAGACTTTCGGTACAAAACGGCTGATGCTTTGTTTAGATACTTTAAACATATATTGCAGACTTGTGTAGGAATCTCCTGAAGCTAGGAATCTTAAAGTTATTATTAATTTATCTGCTGGTGGGATCGCATCACGCATATGCGTATCCTGCATTTTAATATGAGGTCCAACTAATGTCAGCAAATGTTCAAAATTAATTCTTGACATTCCCGTAAAGTTTTGAAATGTCTCATTGTCTCCTTCAAATGTCAACTCGCGAATTAAACTATTAAGATGATTTCTTCGCTGACGATAACTTTCCCTAATCCACCACCTTGGTACTTTCTTCTTTGATATTGCATGGATAATAATAAATGCTGCAGCTGCCACACGCACACGTGACGACATGTCAATAGCCGAGCGTTTACTGAGCACCGGCACAATGCTCGTTCGACCAAAATTTCCTCTTACCTTGAGCACGCTCAAGCGAGCGTGCTCAAATCACTGAGCGGCTCATTCGCCTGAGCGTGCTCAAGTGGATACAAGGCTTAACAAGTCGCGTAAGCGGAGTGAAGCAGAGGCATTAAAATCTTTACAACTGCATGAAAGTGAGGAAATTCCGTGGAATTTTAAGAATAAAAATTATAAGAACAATGATTGCTTCATAGCGGTGTCATTTTTTATGCATCGGAAACAAAATATTTCACAATAGCACTTCAAATTGAGATACAGTTAGTCTTATATGATACAACTCTATATTTTCACTTGCAACTTTATTTTTTGAAAAAGGCGCCGAGGCATTTAAAGCATTTCTTTTTTAATATTCACTCTTTTAACGTTTTTCTACGTTTTATGTTATTATTCTTCATATCATTCAACATTATAATCAACAAATTAGCTACGATGTTAATTCCTTTCTGTAATATGAACATACTAGTTTCAATAAGATCACAATGTAGGAGTAGAGAACTGTCCTCACAGTGGACAGTGCACTGTCTTCTAATTATTGTATTACTACCATGCTAGTCCACTCTCTTACCCCACCACCGACGGTCTGGCCAACTGTCGTTCCAGTCAACTCGCATCGTGTAAACGCGGCCTAAAGCTTTGGGGATATCACAGGCCAAGGCTGTCCAACCCCAGGCCCGCCAACAGCAACGGCCTAGAACGTGCTAGCTCAAAAACTGCTGCAAAGGTATCATTAATGTTTTTTACTTTTTGATTTTAATTTAAAAAAACCACTTCAAAGGTCTCATTGATGGTTTTTACTTTCTAATTGTAATTAAACTGTGTTACTTAAATCTTTGTTATATTTAAGTATAGGAAAGTATTATGTGACGCGCAGACTAATTGAAACTGTGGCCCATCTTCAAAACTGGTTGGGCAGCCTTGCCATATGGATTTATATTAACTAACTAGCTGGTAGCTTGTTTGTATTTGTCAAGAATTTTAAAAGCTTTTATGTTTTTTGCAAGGAACCTTAAATATTTTCAGGATAAAAGTAGCCTATGTTACTCCCCGCTAAATCTGGAACCCTCTCATTTCTGAGGACGCGGTTTCGAATCCCCGTCCGGGCATCCAGATTTAGGTTTCCCATGGTTTCCCCAAATCACTCCAGATGAATGCCGGAATGCTTCCTTCAAAAGGTCATGGCCGAATTCCTTCCCATTCTTTGCTCCCCATCCTTTCACGGTTTTAATGACCTCGACGTCAACGAGGCGTAAAGCCATAAGCAAAATAATAATAATAATAAAATATAAAAAAACAAACAGCAATACGCCGGTGGAAGGTAGGATAAAATTATATTATTTATATTTAACGGCTGAAACAGTGTCGTATTATTCAAGAACATTCTAGACGATTTCAAAGCTTTTTGAAAACACTTATGTCGACCACTTTCAACCATAATATCTCCTACACCCGCACAGTTACTGACGTGCAACCAACCGATGGGAGACTCGAGGCTGCTGCCATTCACAAACAGGGTAGTTGTGGCTGCAAACTGAAATACTGGTAATGGGACACACACGTCTTTAGTCGGAATACGAAAATGCCCTATGTCGGCCACTTTCAACCACCATGTCTGCCACACCCCTACAGCAACCGACATGCAACCATCATTGTGGCTGCAAAGTGAAGTATAGCGCCTATTTTACATATATATATATATATAAGAGTTGCAGAAACGATTGATGGCTTAAAAGTATACGACAATTCTTCCTTTGATTGTACTGCGAAGAATGATACAGATTAAAAGTAATATTTGTGCAGTGCTCTCCAATATTACCTCTTCGCAGGCATTAACAGTGATAAACAAGGGCTGTACAAATGAGATAACCAAACGATTCTATTAGTGTAGAACCGCGGGGACTGGCCACTGCTGTTTGCATCTGGTGTGGACAGCGACATTAATAATGCAAATGAGGTGCGGTGTACTGCTGGACCCAGGACAATGCAGGTCACGGGATCAGCCACTACACTGAAGTAACCAACAGTAGTCAAAACTATCCGTATTTCAATACCCTTACGCATGCCTAAATTAGAACATGGCAAACTGAACTCCAGTTTGTTAATATCACCTTTTCTCTGTTGAGATACTTTCATTGCACCTTTGCTAAAAATAAATAAAAGTCATACTTAATTTTCAGTCATCTCTCATTGCTAACACAACAAGGGTTACAAAATAGGCTTTTCAAATAATGCTTCCCAAGGAAATGTACAATAAATCATTAAGTATTCACTGGCACGATGAAATTATTTTGTCTACGGTAGGCTCTCATCATATCATGGAAAGTCTTTGTACTATCGTCTACATCCTCTACTAATTTGTTATTTCAGCCAATAAACTATGTTTTCTCCTGTTCTATAATAATTCGTGGCAACTTAAATGATGTGACTTACATTGAAGCATTTCCAGTATATCATCTTATCATTCCGCCAAGCTGAGTTTTCTTTTTAATTTTCTCTAGCTTTTCTGCAGCTATTCTCACTAAACATTATCATTTTTCTTCTACTGATCTTTCAACTGTACTTGGTGCTTGATCTCATCTGGAAGTTACCTTACTTTTTTCTTTGTAATTAAATTTCGTAATCTGAATTTCTTTTCTCGGTCAATTATTAAATGTTTCAACCTGGTAAATCTAAAATTACCCAAAAGGATCCTTTGATCATCTCCTGGAGGTATGCTTGGAATGATTTTCATGTCTAAGTTCCGCCGTGCAGTTATTAACGATCTAAATTGTTCCTTAGTCCCCATAAGGGTGAACTCTATCTGTGCCATCAAGTCACCAATTCGATTTCTTCCACTGTGACCAAAACATTCAGAAAGTCTTAAAGGCCGAAATATTTGGTCTCATCTTCGGATGATATTGATGTTCTGACGTTTCTTTGACTTTATTTAATTAATTTTGTCAGATTGAAATTAATGTGTATTTTTTTTTTTTTTTGCTGTCATCAGTCTCCCGTCTGGTAAGATGCAGTCCTCCATATCTTCCTATCTTGTGCTAACGTTTTCATCTCAACATACCCATTACAACCCACGTCCTCAATTATCTGCTTCATAATATATTCTAATCTCTGTCTTTCTCTGCAGTTCTTACCTTCGGCTGTTCCCTCCATTAACAAGTTAACCAATCCTGCATGTCTCAAAATACGACCTACCATCCTGTCTCTTTCTTCTTTAAGACTCTTCCACAAAGTTTTTTCCTAGCCCCTCATTTCAAAAACTCATTCATTTCGTATTTTATCCCTCCACCGAATTTTCAGCATCCTTCTATAGCACCACATTTCAAATTCTTCAATTCTTTCTTGTTTCTGGTGCTCCTAATGTCCATGCTTCGCTGCCATAAAGTGCTGTGCTCCACACATAGGGTTTCAAAAAGTTCTTTGTGACTCCAAGATTAATATTTGAAACTAAAAGGTTTCTCTTTTTCATGAATGGTCTTTTTGAACAGTGCTATTCTGCTTTTAACATCATTCCTGCTTCGGCCATCGGTTGTAATTTTACTTTCTAAATAGCAAAACTCACTACCTTCTCCTATCGCACCCGACCCTGTTTTTGTGTTTAATTTACTATTATTGGTATCATTTCTGCTACATTTCATCGCTTATTATAGGCTCTTTTATATTATGATCTGTAATCATACCTTTCCCACAAACCTATGTTTCCTGTTGAATAATATTTGTTGACATCTTCTTTAAGTTGAAATTTGTGGTTCCTTTATGCAAACTTAAAGCCCAGAATGAGACAAACTGCCACTAAATATCTCTGCATGAGAGGCATGATTTCTTTTTCAAAATTCTTATTTAGTTTTTGATATCCGCATTCAAGGCAATTACCTAAAAGGATTATTAAGTTGTATAAATCACGTGGAATACTCGCAAGCGTCTGACGGATGCGGATACTTTGCAAGACAGTACAGTTTATTCATGGGAAGCTCTTAGTTCCAAGGGAAGCCTTGCCTGCTAACATATTTATTGGTCGTAATTACCCGGAGTGCTACGACAGTGGCACAAAGAACTCATTTCGAATGCCGTCTGTCTCCCGTACTGCGAACGAATCTGGTTACGGGTGCCACAGTGTGAAAGACAAGTGGAATCTAAAATCAGTTCGGTCTATAAAAAAATGTATTAGAGCTGCTACGGCAGTAAGACATTACCTTGATATTAACAATCAGATTGAATTTCTACGATTCGTTTTTGGGTGAACGATATGGTATACTAAAATTATATTGCTTCTGTTCATATTTTAAGATTTCAATATTCTTAATTCAAATTTCCTTGGCTAAATGCCAGGTTGTTTACTCTTAGAGAGGAGTTTCCATTGTAACATGATATATACAATGCTAATTTCCTTGGCTGCAAGCTGGCCTTTGGTTAGAATGATCACTCGCTTAAATATTTAAAATAACCGCGGAAAGGATACTCATAGAATTTCAATGATCGTGTCTAGCTTGAATGAATGTATGAACAGAAGTATAGGGGAATTATATCTGTTTGTTTCTAGAGAAGTTTACATTGCGATACATATCGTCACAACGTGATATAACTAACATGGCGCTCATGAAGTCATCTTAAATTACTGATAATAACTAAACTCCTATTGCATTGTGTTGTAAAAAGAAGTTTCAGTTGCCACTCCGGTCCAGGCTGCACTTCAACCTGACTTAACCACAATCTCACAAAATGAAAGCTTCACTCACACACGCATTGATACAATGACTGTATCGTATATTAGTGATGTCATGTATCGCGACATAAACTTGATCCTAAATTTCTTCTGGTAGCATTTTTTTAGAAGAGCTTTTATCTTCACTTAATTTTGATTTTATACTGTTGTAGTTTGGTGTTGGTTCAGAGACTGTCGTTAAAAGTGTTGTTCTTTATTGTGAAAAAAATATAAAACTTCCATTTCATTTATACTTAGGAACACGTATGATAGAATAAGGAATAAATGAGACGTAATTGTGTGCTTTGACGACCACGACATTGTGCCAACATTCAAGCTAAGGAAAGATACAAGAAAACGCTTTAAAAATGCTATAAATTGTATTGTATTTGCGTTAGGAAATATGTGTGAACGAAGCAGGTAAAAGATGCCATGACAGTGAATAAGAAAACAGAAAAATCAATGTTGTACGAAAACGTTTAATAGACTGCTTGCGTGTGAGAGTTGAGATTTCCATTCTGACACACAATAAAGTGATTATGAGAGAACGTTTACCCTATTTTTATCAGTCCCACGCCGCGCAAACCGTATCTCGATTGTGTGTGTGGAAATTCCCTGCTTATTGCTGCAGTGTGTAATATCGTGTATCATAAGACATTCTCAGCAATCTATAGCGCTCCACCCGTCTCCTTATGTTCAATTAATACCAACCCAGCTCCATTATCACATCAGTTACTGATTGGATTCTGCAATATTTGCCACTGTTTAAACTCACGTAACTTAATGGTTTCTTTCCTGAAACACATAAAAATTAACCCATTTTTCCAAGTTTCTTATGTTCATTACATAGTTTAACTTCTACAAATCTATTGAAAATTCTTTTTAACAGCTAAAATTATTACAAGTTGTCGAATAACTTTCCACGATTTTTGAAAACTCGACTGTAATTCTGTGTTGTTATAAATATAACTTCAATTGGACGAGTGTAAACGTTCAGCTGTAATTTAATTGCAGTCAAATTCGTGATTCAAAAAGAAACAATCGATACTGTCATCATTGCATGTTTTAGTGAAGGAGTAAAGCTTACAACTTCTGAGATTATCGCTTGTTTCATATTCGCTTAATATTAGTACTCGGAAATTTGAGGTGAGAATGAAAGAAATGGTTTAACATATCACGAAAATGCATGAGGTAATGTGGTTGGTTTGCGTCATACGTCTTTTCCTGGCGAGGTAATCTTTCAGAAATGCATGCGACGCGATGCTAATCATTTTCGGTTTCCGAGCAGGTCGTGCTGCTCCGTTGCATAGCAACGCTGTGTCCTCGTAATTGGAGGGGTCTGCCGTATCGACACTGGACGCCGCCTCTTGTTTAAAAGCTGCCTCTGCATAAAAGCAATTAATACCTCCAGCCTCGCGTAGCAGGAGGAGGGAAGGTGTGTTGCGACGCCTGGAATTTGCTTCTATAAAGAAAGACAGTAATAACAACGACACAGGGACTCCGAGTTACAGAAAACATCGTGGGAGCTCATGCCAAATTGATGTCACATTTATTTTTCCTTTGAACCGGCAAAGAGTGTGAACTAGTTTCGACGAGACTATCACTGGCGGGTTGCTGATTTCGCATGAAATAACGTACGCTACTTTTATCCATAAAAAAATTAGGGTTTCATGCAAATTAAATAAAAACCTTCAAAATCCTTGAAAAACATGAACGAAGTCGCAGGCACCAAACAGTATTAATAGGGAAAATCGCATCTAAATCCATCCTGTAGAGTTCAAGTAATAAGGGAACAGACACGCAGAGTAGAAAAGAAAGATTTTGAATTTTCTAAATTCTGTTCCAGGCCAAAAAATACACCAAATTTCGTTAAAATGGGTTCGGCATTTTTAACGTGATTGAGTTACAAAGTTATAGATTTTCAACTTCATAAAAGTAATAGATAGATAACCAATAATTTGTGTCTTCCTATTAGAAATCAGGATTTATTATTGCATTTGATTTGTGTCCGTAAGGATCGCTACGTGAATGAAGTCGCAGGTACAGCTAGTTATTAATATACAGAGGAGATCGAAAAAAAAGATGCGTAGAAAATACTAGATTGAACAATAAGGAACGGATACCTATCATAATAATAAAAATGAAATTATTACATTAACAGTGCATAGCATAATTTTTATTAGCTGGATATATGTATTAGCACATACCTACTTCATGTACATAGTTTTACTAAGAATTGTATGATCAACAAATCAACATTAATAAAACATTTTAAGAAGCTACATTTTTAATTTATATAATATCATTGTTTTTCAATGCAAACATTTTTTTTTCAAACTACATCTCTGTTTATAAATGTATCAGCTAAATCTTGTAAGTCCATATCATCCGCTATTTCTCGGTCTACATGCACTACCATGCGATCGTTCAATCTTTGCTGAGCCATAGTAAATAAGAAAATTAATAAATGAATGTAATCTTTCTCGGCGTTGTTTATTTATAAACGTTTCTCGGGCAACAAACCGAGTGATGTTGTTATTAATACACAATATTTCGGCGACTTTATCCTCCGTCGCCATCTTCAGGTGCAGTTGCAAGTCTGCCTTGAAGTCAGCCTTGAGCGTGTTATTTGTAAACTGGCATGGCAACGACAGATGTTGTTATGTTGCCTAGCAGCATCTCAGATGTCATTAGACGCCCGCGGAACACAAAAAGCAGAGCGTTGGTGATGAGCAGCCTCAATTACAGGAATCCATGCATCACTTATCTGGAATCCACAATCCCTGTTTACCAAATCAGACGCGAGGCGAATTTCAAATGCTTCTTTAATGACGCTGTCCCAGAAGCCTCTCGCATGTGTCAACACCTTAGTCGCTTCGAAATCGAAACCATGTCCTTCTGTCAAACTATGTTCCGCCACTGCTGATTTATGCTGTTCACTTGATGAATCGTCTATATGTGTATTTATCCTCATTATTATTGGAGTTATTAATATTGGTTTGTTGATCATCCAATATAAAAACCGAGTCAACATTCGATTTCCAAGGGTTTTTGTAAGACATAAATCTGCATTGGGGCGAGTGCAAACTTTCAGTCTCAGCTTTAAACGTGATCGTGCCTAGGATTACTTCAGTTCGTGCTTTGCCACTTAGCTTGATAAAAACCCAAACTAAGAAAGGTAGTAGATAATAAAAGTTACAAGTCTATTCTGGTAGATAATCATTATATTCTTCAAATTTTAGCAAAGTCACAAAACTAAAATTGGCATCAGACAATGATTCCAAAGGCAAAATTCAAAATTCGACTAACACATTTGAGACAGACCAACCTCACGACCCCTAGCTGATTTCATAGCTACATGAGGTGTTCTATTTTCGCCACACGCTCGCCTCAATGTTACATATGCTTGCTCGCGATCAGCATCTGCCACACTACGCGCCTAATTTGCACCACAGAGATGCGTAGTAGCGTTCTAACTGGATCTTGAAGACTGGTGGGAGGAGAAAACTGGGCTGGTATTTATAGAAATATCCGTGGGAACGTGAGACTTCCGGGTTTTCCACGGGAATAGTCCGATTAACTGATAAGATATAAGTTCCTAAGCTTGAGATTTCATCAGATTTCTTGACCTTTATGACTAAAAGTATTCCAGTCACTCTGAAATTTTGATAGTAGCTAGATCTTCTAACACGCGTTGATTTTAATCCTTAAGAAAAATTTTCTAGGTTTAATAGATTAGCCGTACAAAATCTTTTTCTATTATTCCCTAAACCTGTTCACAACTTTTACCATTTTGCAGTTATGAACCTGAAATAACTTTTATTTTATTCCTAATTAAATTCCCTTTCATCTGACATCAAACAAGGCATGTTTACTATTTTTAAAAGGGTAAAATAAAATTCGTAAACCAATAACAGAATCTGAGTAATTTATATTCTCTAAATTCTTAAAGTTATTAATCTGAAAGTAACTTTAAACAAATCTACGAATCCAAAAATGATTCCTGAATAAAGTCTCTAACTGCTTTCTTCGAATTATTATTAATTTTTCTTGTAAACTACTCCAGGCGAATGCTTTCTGACCGACTCAACCAATCTTGCCATTTTAACCGTTTCGTTGGAGCCAAAATTGATTTTCTTCTATCTCAACAGGGGCGTAGCTACTATGGGGCTAGGCGGTGCAGTGCACCGGGGTCCTTACGCTCAGGGGGCCCCCAAGCATACCTCGGGGAGCCCCCAAGCGCAGTTCACGGGCAAACTGGTGACCTTCAGCAACACAAAGAAAAAAAAAAAGTTCGCTCATCTGGCCTGAGGGCTGCACTGGGGCCCTTGTTGACCTTGCTACGCCACCGTATCTCAATCCAATAACTTCGCGAATTCAAATGAAACTTATTTGAAATCCTTTGCATTTAATTAAACTTTATTTTAAATACAATTACTTTCCTTTAATTTAGGTATATAACTGAAACGATTAACTTTTGTTTAAGCATGTGTCTGCCTTTACCATACAATATTTAAAACAACAAACTTTAGATTATACTAAGCTTTCCAAAATTTTAGTATGTTGTTTCAGCAAAAATGACGTTACTTTCTTTCTACAAGTTGATTCCCTATATATTTCCTAACATCTGAATTTTCGAATTTTAATGTGGAAAATTAAATGATAAATTTTTATACCGGCATTTTACTTTTAATGTACTCAAACTTTATAGTAGGATTCTCTAGCTACAGGATTTATTGTCTTTAGACAGTTAATTATTCCAAATATCTTTTAAAATGAATGAAAAATACTGATTTTAGCGAAATTATATCAGAACCAAATATTTCGTATCCAGATTTCCTACAGCTGTTTAGATAGATTTATAACTTGAATTTGCTATTTAAACTTAGATTCCTGCCTACATTAGCCATCTCGTTTGCATTATCTCCTTAATTATCTACAAAAATGACTTTATAGCGGTGGTATCATGTGCTACAGCTAATCCCGCTATTATGTAAACCAATTTCGTTTTGCAAATTTACGAAATTCTAAGGTATGTTACATTTTGAAATTTTTCGCCAGTTCGTTGGGATGATACAACGTGCTTGTCAGTATTATCCACAGATTTTTGCAGATAGAAAGAGATCTTATGTAAATTTGCGTTTAAAGCTTCGAAACGAACGAGAATTTCTATCAGAAATGATAGTAAAAAGAGATCCAAAAGACCGAAGACTTTTTAAAAACCATTTTGCTTACGCGCAGGTAATATCTTCCTGACTTCTTGTGTCGTTCAAAAAACATAGCAGCACACTATAATTGTTTAGAATAGTTTTTAAGGAAGATATACGACAACACTAGCTTGTTGGTCAAAAAGGCCACAAAGAGATGTTCATCGCTAGCTGCCTGTAGTGATTCACAACAAGCCTGGTGTTTCGATGATCCACGCACGAAAACAACACGGTAAAAAATCTTCTATAGTCTCTTGAATAACCAGGTTTAACGAGTCGAATGCACATGAATTGCCCTTGTTTCGGTAGCTTTAATCCACAATTGAAGGTCAGTATGCGTTTCAACATCAGAAGCACCATCTGTATATAGACCCCTACACATCTGGATGTTTACGTTGAATCTTCTTAGTACCGTAGCGATTCAAAATTTCAAACAAATTTTGTCGGATATTGTTGATATCGTTTCACTGAGGCTGATGAAAGTTTCGTTTATCTTACACTTTGCGTCCACGTAAGAAAGAAGAGTGTGACTTGTTAATTACTGGAAATATCACTAGTTTTACCAACCATAACTGAATAGCAGATCACAGTTTGCACTGCTTTTATTATTTTATGCAGTATTTCGTCACTCAAAATTGCATACGCTTCGTTAGTGATATCGTTTGACAACCGCCCATATTTGTCGCCACGTGTTTACCTCGAAAATATCCTGTGCTCACAGCTTCAACATCGAATACAATTTAAATATTCATCCTCGTGGTATCTTATGGCTAGGCGCCCAGTCACTAAAAAACGATTTGATTTCAAATCATATAGTATACTTTTTGATAGCATTCAGTGGACATTGACGCTGCGTTCTAAATTTGCTTTATGCAGTACACAATTTACTTTGTTTGTGACATGATAAATAAATAAACCAACGAATTTGGGTTATCTAGAAAAATATTATCTGCTGCTGCTGCATTAGTCATTGTTCTAGTGGGGAAATAAATTGCCCCCGAGTTTGATTGTATGGGCTGACTAATGTTTCTGGCATAACTTTTTTATTTTATTGGCCTTCGGTAACAGAGACCATACAGCCATCTTATGTTACAGTCTTCTTATTAATTGCAACATACATAAAATTCAATAGCCCCATTCTTTAAATATGCGATGATACATCCATATACCCCTTTAACATCGCTGGCTAGGAGTGAGATTAAATTTGTGGGTATTGGGATTCCCATTCTGGCTAATTCACTTATCATTTTATCATGATGATGTTTAATTTTTTTTGCATGAGAATATTATATTATTTACGACTCCAATAGCATGGTGTTGACAACCGCAAAGAGGAGAATCTTGAATCCCGATCCTGTGCAGGTGATTTGGGAAATTCCCGTGATGGAAACGAGCTCTGGAAATAGTGGTAATAAGGCATCTGCTGATATTCCACTTGTAAAACCATGGTTTTGTTAGTGTTTTTGGTTGGGCACTTCTGTAGTGTGAGCCTTTAATGGTTTTTGATTTATTCCACTCTTCATTGCTCTTTCTTTGATGCTTGGAATAATGTCTGTGATCAAATGTTTCTTGTCATCTTTATGTCCAGCATGTATAGCTTGTTTAGCCATGTCCACCTGTTCATTGTGCTTTATTCCACTGTGGGATGGAATCCATTGTAGATATGTCATAATAATAATTGTACTTCAGGTGTTTCATGATTTCCATTATTAGTACGGATAAGTGATTGTCCCAGGGTGTTTTTCCAGACTCTTAAGTACACTGAGGGAGTCTGTCAGAATCACTACCCTATTATGGCCACATTGGTGCGTATATTTAACTGCCTCAAGAATAGCTCTCACCTCAGCTGAGAAGATGGATGTTGCTTCAAGGAGAGAATACTGGGCAGAAAATCCTGTGCTGGGACAGAAAAAGGAGCATCCTACTCTATTTTTGTGTGTTATCTTCAATCCATCTGTATAAATATTAAATACATTGTCACCTAATGTTCAAATGTAATTGATTATTTTCTGATTAATGTTTGGATTTCTGTCTACTTCCAAAAAATATACACGATTTGTTTCTAGACATAGTTTATAGGGTTCAAGATATACAGGATGATTCACGAAGATATGCAAATATTTTAATATGTTATTCTACAAGTAAAACGGTCATATAAACATAGGTCTGCAAATGTTTAGTTATGGAGGTACGGCTAGTAAAAGATTTTGCCTGAAATTTAGCAACTTCGCTAATATGAAATTATCGCAAAACTGTACGAGGTTACAGTAAAGCACGATTTCCATTTATTTTGTTGTTATTGATCTGGTGGATGTAATAAAACAAGTCCCAGATGTGTATCTGCAGTAGTTTTCTAGAAATTCCAGAGAAGCAAAGTAATAATTTGAGAAAATCCATTTATTTTGTTGTTATTGATCTGGTGAATGTAATAAAACAAGTCCCAGACGTGTATCCACAGTAGTTTTCCAGAAATTCCAGAGAAGCAAAGAAATAATTTGGGAAGGAAAACTACTGCAGATACACGTCTGGAACGTGATTTATTACATTCACCAGATCAATAACAACAAAATAAATAGAAATCACACTTTGCTGTAACCTCGTACAGTTATGTGATGGCTTTATATTAGCAGCTTGTTTAATTTCAGGCAAAATCTTTTATTAGCCATAACACCGTAACTAACCATTTGTGGGTCTTTAGTTTTACTTGTAGAATAACATATTAAAATATTTGCATGTCTTTGTGAATCATCCTGTATAGGGTTTATTTTGAAGGATACAAACTTATCTTCTATTTTTCCAGAATGAGTAGGCATTAAGAAGTGGGAGCGTAGCACTATTCTTCTCATTGTTGGTTAGCATTTCCATCACTTTAAAACGTTCATGTAGTGGGTGCTCACTGTACACTAGTTTTTCAAATAGAAACTTTTCTGCCGGATATGAAGAGGTAATTCCCCTGATTTAACAAGCAAGGCGTTGGTAGGAGTGGAGTGCATAGCTCCCACGCAGGTTATAAGACAGCATGACTGAAGCCTATCTAATTTTTGAAGCACGTCTTTTCTGGCATTGAGGTAGAACATGCTACCATAATCCAGTAGCAACCTGATCAGTGGTCAATACAGGAGCAGCAGCGTTTTGGGGTTGGAGCACCACCAAGTACCAGCAACCATTCTTATTATAGTCAGTCGTATGTCAGCTTTTGCAACCAAGTGGTCTATGTGACGATTCCAACTGAGCCGGCTACGTAGGGTCATCCCAAGGATCGACCTTGTCTCCTTAATGAGAGGCTGAAAGTTCCTAATTGGAGGTTGTCATGGTTATACAGAATATTTCTTTTTGAAAAGAATATAACTATTGACTTTTCACAGGATAGTTCTAAGCCATTGTTCAGTAACCACTGAATAATGACTATTGTTGCTTCGCTCAAAATATTCTGAACTTCCGTCTGTGATTCATTGATGATGTAAATGATGACATCATCTGCGAATTGGAGTGTCTCTACTCTAGGCGATAATTTATTATTTATATCATATTCAGAAATCTACATTAAAAGACTATGTTAGCTGCTTTTCTGTTTAATGATGTTAATAAGAGCTCAAAGTGCTTTGTGTAGCGAACAATGTTTCCAGAAAGTACTTTGTGCACTGTCACTATTAAAAAAAAAATCATTATTGAAATTTAGCCGTGTAGAAAAATATTGATTGAAACAACATTTCTTACATTTATGTCAGTAAAACTATAAACATTTTTAATATAAGTGGCAAATTCTCCTTTCGACAAGTTAGACCTATAGTAATGAAGTGAAATCTGTATTTAAACACTTGAAAAACTCAAATAAATTATTTGTTCTTTGTTTTCTTTTCCCTACTATCATTTTTATTAGTTGCTGTAGGATACATATAGGTATAGTATTTACATAATTAAATATTTATATTAAAACTATCTCCAGAATCTCAACTGCAATTGGCATTTGTCAGAGTGATCCATGAAACAATAGTAATTAAGATAAAAACCATTGGAGTGGTGTTGAAAAATTAAATTGCAATGAAGGAATCCTTAAAAGGTATAAAATAAGGAGGTAGAGTAGGAAGTTCATCAAAAGAGGTGGAAGCAAAAATGGAAGGGCCACAGAGTAGTGTATTGGAATAATTGACATTCTTTATTTTAGTGGATGATTGCCTCAGTGGTTTATATTTTGTTTGCTGATAAAATAATGTTATACAATATGAGAGAGCTGTGAACAGCTACAGAGAGATCTGGTAAGGATATTTATCCAGGTAGGTCAACATGGAATAAAAAAGAATCAGCTTATTAGGTAAAAAGTTAAAGGTTGTAATGTAACCATTGCAAGTTCGCTGCTGGATTGTATTTGCGAAAGACAAGCTTTCGGCAACAAACTCTGCCATCATCTTCAGGCCAGTGCTCATGCTGTGACAACCAGAGCTGCAATGCCAGTCTCTGGTGCCGGTGCATGACGCCCAGAGACTGGCATTGCAGCTTTTGCACATACAATCAGGCAGTGAACCCGCAAAGATTACATTGCAGCGACACGCCGGGACAGCCTTCGTTCATACAACAAAGTTAAAGGTTTATTGCTTATTCAAGACTTTAAGTACAAATATCTTGGCATAAAATTTGATAGTAAATTCATTTGGGCAGGTGTTATAAAGAGATTTTGAAATCCATCACTAATTGGGGTGGGTGCTGAAGGGATGTTTCAGAGGAATAAGGGAATTTGGATGCAAATCCTTGGCCTGATCATAGCTTCATTATGGTGGTATATTGTGGGACTGACATTTTAAGTGTCAAATATGGAAGGAGGAGGAGGAGGGGGTATTTGGTATAGAGAGAAGAGCTGAAGTCTTTCCTTGTGAAAATTACCCCAGAACTCAATTAGTAATGATGTGATACAAGAAATAGATTGGGATTCATTTGTGGGATGGGTGAAAAGAGTGCTGGGATTGTAAGTCGGGTGATGAGGAATGGATGGATATTGGTAGAAGAATTATGGATAGTAGATGGAACAGAAGAGAAGATCATGACCACAAGCTGGCACTTGATTTCAGGCAGAAGGGAATTGTTAATGGAATCAGGGACTGGAATAAATTACAAAGGGAGATGATGAAAAATTGACCATAATCCTTTATAGATACATCTAAGGTAAAATTAGGTGTAATGCAATATTAAATTCAAAGAATCTTAAGATTAAAAAGAAACACAATCCTGAAATGTGACCATGCAAATAAGATAAGAGAAATCAGGGCCAGAACCGATTCATTTCCATACTCATTTTTTCACGAGCGATTAGGAAGTGGAATAGAAAGGATTTACCGGGCGAGTAAACATAAAATCCAACAGGAGTAGCTTTCGATAAAGCACTTCGGCCATCCTGATCTGGGTATTCTATGGTTTCCCCAGATCACTCCAGGCAAATGCTGGGATGGTTCCTCACAATAGCCCATGGGCACCTCCTACCATATACCGTATATCCCTTCCAAACCATTACCTTTCCGGATAGGTGCAATGCACCCTCCGCCACACACTTTTAGTGATTCGCAGAGTAATAGTAGCATGTGTGTAGAGAAATTGATCTATTACAATTAAATGAAATTTTCCGGGAAGTTTCCTCTGATAATTCAGGTTTTATATTCTTAAAGATTTTTACTAACCTCTCCAGTATAACACTTGAAAACCGTTTATTATCTTCAAATAGCTTCTTATTGCATTTGTATTTTTTTAATAGTATTGTAGATATCTAATGTGCTACATTGATAATGGTGATACTGAAACTGCTGTTAGGCAGTGTAAACTTGGAAGGATAGGGAAAATAAGCCATCACTTACCAAAGCTGGAGGACCCGGATTATCGCAAACACACACTAGAATATTTCAGTAAAAAGCCTTAGTCAGGTTCCACCTTCCACATGAGTATTTTCCAAAATGTTGTTGTGTGAGTTCATGTTTTTGTTTTCTTCGGGTCCTTCTGGGTACATATGTGGTAAGTGAAGGCTTATTTTACCCATCCTTCCTTGTTTACACTTGTAATTTTTTCTAAATTAAAATTTTAATTTGTTGATTTTTGAGTCTATAACAAGCCAATTGTTCTTAAATAACATCCTCAGTGCAAGTACAAAGGATTTAGTATACAAGTGATTATATAAGAGGGCAGATGTAGATATAATTAATAAGGAATTATTCCAAAATTAACAAGATATTTCAGGAGCAATTTCAGTAGGTGCATAGAAAGCTTTAGTCCAATGGAGAAGTAGTAGGTACAGTTTAAACAAATAATAAGAGTGGGGGATGATATGTTTATTTCATGGCAAAGAATACAGAAAAAATATAGACTCTATGTACTACAGCAAAAAGTTGAGGAGGCTAAAACAGTTGGCAAGAAGAAAGAATAGAAGTGTAATGAATCAGAAAGGTAGTAGCAGACATATGGAACAACCAAACAAAGAACTAACAGCATTCAAGAGGGGAACAGAGATTTGCAAATACGTTAATAAGGGAAGAAGGTTTTACACAAGTGGTAGAGCAAAATACGAGGGGACCATACATGTTGAAAATCTTTCTAATAAAACCTTAAAACAATCTTGTAGGATGTCAAGTAACTGAAGGATAAAGTGATCACTGTGTGGTACTGATGGATATTAGGGGATTCAGTAAATCAGTGGCCAAAACAGAAGGGAGAAAACGGTATAATAACAAAAGGCACAGACTTTAGAATTGAAGAGATATTTCAGGGAAAGGTTCAGCAAATGGAAGGATTGCACAAGTACAACGGAGGCAAAATGGAAAGAGTTTAAGGAGATAATAAAAAATGGCAAGGAAATGTTTATTCAAAAGCAGAAAATTACGATAAGTACAGAACCTAAATATTACAAAATAGAGGTGAGAAGGTTAAAGAGGCTAGTTATTATTCTCATATCAAAAACATCAAAATACACAGTTAAATACATTGTGCAAATCAACAACTTTAAACACACTTAGCCCAGTATTTCGCAACCGCAATCGCATTGTGTGTTGCTTGAAACAGGTCTTCGTTGTTGCAGAGTGATGGGCACATAGGGCACTCGAGCATATGATTAATAGTTTGGTCATCACCACATTCGCACTTAATACTGGTAGTATCAGTATAACCCAATCTCATTAGATTTTCCTTGGACCTGCCCACTCCTGTTCGCAATCGATATAAGGACCGCCAGACGTTCCATTCCTCTGCATGACCAGGTGGCCAGCGCTCTGCAACTGTCAGTGGTCCCGAGATGTTGGAAACCCTCATTTTTCATAACTGTACTCTTGCCTTTTCAGGTGACCCAATTAGTTCCCGTGATGTTCTGAGAAAGCTTTACCTGGATTTTAGTCTCTGGCCTGGTGGTATATGGCCGTGCAGTGGATGAGCGCTTTCCCGCTCTACTTTGGTCCTCTCCTTGTTCACAGCCACTTCTCTCCGGATACTGGGTGGTGCAATGCTCGAAAGCTGGTAAAGCCTATCAACTGGGGTAGGCTTTAAGCAACCTGTCACTAGCCTACAGGTGTTATTGAGGGCTACATCCACCTGTTTGGTATGAGATGATGAGTACCAAACTGGGCATGCATATTCTGCAACAGAGTAACAAAGGGCCATTGCCGATGTACGTATAGTTTGTGGGTGACTGCACCACTGTGATCCAACTAATTTGCGCAATAAGTTGTTTCGTGTAGAGATCTTCATTTTGCAATTCATGCAGTGCTTCTTATATGTGAGGGTTCTGTCTAGTGTCACTCCCAGGTATTTTGGGGTGTTACATGTCTGCAGTTCGATACCTGACCACATTACTTTTAACTTACGCTGAGCTTTCCTATTTTTTAGGTGAAAGACACACACTTCAGTTTTGGAAGGGTTAGGTCTTAAGTGATTTTCCCTACAATAGCTTGATAGTCCTTCAAGAGCAGCAAACAAATTTTTTTTCTACAACTTCAAGTTTTGTGCTCTGTGAGGCATACAGCTATGGTGTAGTGTATTCTAATGAATGGTTGTGTTAATGATTTACTGTCAGAAGTTAGGGTGTTTGCAGATGCCGTAACATTATAAAGTAGGGTCAAAATGGGAGATAACTGTTAACAGCTGCTGGATGATATGGACATGATATTTAACTGGGTAGGTCAACATGGGATGAAGATAAATGCTAAGAAGAGTCAACTTATTAGATAAACAGATAAAAACTAAAGTTGATTATGATTATAAGGATGGAAAGGTATTGCTTCTTGAATACTTGAAATGTAAATACTTTAGCATAACATTTGATAGTAAACTCAAATGGACAGGACACATTGAACAGAGGGTAGGAAATTATTTTAAAATCCTTCTTTTATTAGAGACAGTGATGAGGAATTGGGTTACAAAACTTTAGTAAGGCCATTGTACCCACATTTTGTCTATCAAATACAGGAGATGGATAATATGCAGAGTATAGCAGATACATTTGTCTCTGGAAATTACCACAGAACACAATCAGTAACTGATATGAAGGAGTTGGAATGGAATTCATTGGAAGACAGGAGGAGGGTGAAGAGAACAGTGGAAAAGCATAAGGCATATATTGAAAGATACTATTGGAGAGGTGGATGGAAGGGAAAAGATGATCATGACCACAAGCTAGCATTCAATTTCAGATGTAAGGATGTGTGAAAATTTTCTTTCATTGGTAAGGGGTTCAGCGATTGGAATAAATTACCAAGAGAAAATGGGCGTTATCCATGTACTGCTCCTGAATCTTTACAATCAGATCTAATCACAAATGTAAGTTTAATACACTCTCTCACTCTCCTCCTTTAGTCTTCCAGTGAATCCCATTCCAGCAGTACTGGATTAACCATGCCGCATAGGATTCTTGGGAGCCTCCGTTTTTTTTTCTTTTTTTCTTCTACTGCCCCGGATGGCGAAAACCAAGGGCCCCTTCTTCACATTTGCTACGGGCCCCACGCTGTTTTAATCCAGCCCTGCATTCCATTTCCTTTCAGTTACTGACCGTATTCTGCGGCAATTACAGCAAGCAAATCTAGCAACCATCTATTGCATGTCTCCAACTCCTGTCTTTGACACCCAAAATGTGAGTCCCATACTACACCACCATATTCAAGCAATGGTCTACCCAAAATTTGAAAACTCATTTCAATCAATCTCACCAATAACCATTTCCAACCACTAACCAATGAGTTCTGCATAAGATATATACACTTCAAACAATTCCTTCCCTACTCCTTAATCATAAACAACCTTTAGTTTTATCTGTGTACCTAATATTTAATTTAATTGTGATGGAGCGCATGCTCTAGTGGCAATTTTCTTACACATCCATTTTTCCACTTTCCTGTAGGCACCAATTTTTCCATCTACAATTTTCATCTTTAAGTTGTTTCAGCATTTTATGGTAAATTATTCATAAGTTTTCTTGGTACCTTATTCCAATCCCTGACTCCCTTACCAATGAAAGAAAATCTTCCCACACCTTTGTGCCTGAAATCGAGTGTCAGCTTGTGGTCATGGTTATCTTTTCCCTTCCATTCATAACTTTAATTCTTACACTAATATATTTACATGCATCATCACCAATATACACCTTGCTCACTCCCATGACCCTTTTCACTCTCCTCCTGTCTTGTAATGATTCTCAATCCAGCTTTTTCATCATATCTGTTACTGATTGCATTCTGCAGTAATTTACAGAAACAAATCTAGCAGCCCTTTTTTGCTCCCTCTCCAACTCCTGTATTTGATACTCAAAATTTTGGCCCCATACTACACTACCATATTCAAGGAATGGTCTGACCAAAGTTTTGTAACCCAATTCATTTACTTCTCTCGTACATCCTTTCATCACTCTTTCCAACAAGTGTCGGATTTTGAAATCTTTTCCTACTATCTGACCAATGTATCCAGCCTAGTTGACTAGGCTATCAAAAGTTATGCTAAGGTATTTACATTTCAAGCCTTCAGCAAGCAATTCTTTCCACTCCTTGTAGTCATAATCAACCTTTAGTTTTTTTTATCTGTTTACCTAATAAGTTGACTCTTCTTTGCATTTATCCCATGTTGACCTACCCAGCTAGATATCCTGTCCAGATCACACTGCAGCTGTTAAATGTCTTCTACAATTTTTATACTGTTGTAAAACAATATGTCATTTTCAAACAATCTAACTTCTGATAGTAGATATCAACACAATCATCCATTAGAATGATGAATAGCAATAGTCCCAATATGCTACCCTGTGGTATTCCCATTTTCACACCCACTTCTTTTGATACTGCATTTCCTACCCTGAATTTTTGCTTTCTACTTTTTAAGATTTTTTCTACCCAGGAAATCACTTTTATATCCACTGCAATCAGGCCCGCCGCTAGCTGTTTGAGCGCCCGCGTGCAATTCCGATTATGCCGCCCCCTGTCTAACTAGCCAGTGGTGGATTTAGGAAATTTCCGAACCGGGTCAGAAAACTGTGAGATTGCCGCCCCTTCAAACATTATTTGCCGCCCCCATTGTTGCCATTCCGAGTGTTGCCGGCCGGCCGCCCGAAGCAGCTGTTGAGCAAAAAAAAAAAAAAAAAAAAAAAATGTCGCCCCTTACATAATACGCTGCAAATTTCGTCGCGGCGACAATGGAGTGGCAACTATCGCGGGGTGGCGACTGTCGATCGCTCGTTTTGCCGCCCCCCCTCGATGTGCCGCCCGCGTGCGGCGCACGCGTTGCACGCCCGCTTACGGCGGGCCTGACTGCAATAGTTTTTACCTTTTATACCAACATTTTATGGCTCACTCTGTCAAATGCCTTAGAAAGATTTAGTGCTAGAATATCCTCTTGGCCTCCCTTGTCTATCTGATCTGCAGTATCTTGCATATATCCTACTAACTTAGACTTACATGAATATTCTTGTCTAAATCCATGTTGTTAACTTGAAAACCACTTATGTTCCTCACATACATTTCTGATGTAGTTGCATATCAATCTCTCCATTAATTTGTATGCCACTGATGACAGACTGATTGGCGTATTAGTTTTGACCCTATTTGTCACCCCTCCTTTATGTACCAGTACTATTATCACATTTTTCTAGTCCTGTGGTAAGCAGTCAAGTATCCAGACTTGAATAAAGTTTCAAGATAAAGATAAGGTACATTGTCACATCCAGACTGCATTTGTGTAGCCTATGGGGTCGCACCACATGTGGAGGGAACCCCTAATGACCAGTCGGAGGGTGCCCTGCTATCTTTAAGACATCTGTAGTAATATTATCTACAATATCCCCTTTATGCTTTTTCAACTTTCTTAGTTCCTTCATGATATCCTCTGGATGAATTTTAAATATTTTAGTCTACTCATTTCTAATTTTCTGGATAAGCTCATTCTCCCTCCCATTCCTGAATCATCATCCCTAATACTCTCACTAAACCAGTTATATAAAATCTCTGCCTTTTTAAAATATTCAGTAACTTTTTCCCCATACTTATCTATAACTGTCTCAACACCTTCCCTTCCCCTGTTTTCTATCAATTACACAGAAATTTCTAGATGCATCCATCTGTGGTCCAACTGCACCAATAATATTCTTCATAAACCTTTCTTTAGCCACCTTCTTTGATTTTATTAATTTCTTGTTTATTTTTTTTAACAATTCCATACTACCTTGCTTTCTCTTATCTCGTTTATGATCTCTTCTCATCAACCACTTTAACCACCTCACCCAGTGGTGGATCCAGGATTTTGGTTTGGGGGGGGGGGGCAAGGAGGTCCCCAAAATCCATGTCATTGGTGGTGACTCCTGGATCTGCCACACTGACCCCACCTCCCTATTATAGCACATAGGTTCTGTTCTTCTCTTTACTTTTACTTTCTGTTATGGAATATATATTTATTTACCCTTTTTATTACCTCCTTGAACTCTTCCAACTTCGACTAAACTTTTTTGAAATATCTTTTAAATTTTGAAATTTGTGTCTTTTTTATAATTGTACCTTTTTCCCTTCATCAATTTTGGCCACTGGTTTACTGAATCCTTTATAGCTGACTGTTCTTTGCATTCCTTAATTCAATGTCCTACCCAGTTAGATACTCCATCCAGGTCACCCTGCAGCTGTCCGTAGTCTTCTCCCACCATATTTAATTTGTAGTATGTGCGTGGGTAAAGTTGGCCATGACCACAAGCTGGCAATCAGTTTCAGGCATAAGGTAGAAAGCCAGTTTTCTTTTATAGGCAGGGTATTAAGGGATTAGAATAAATTGTCAATAAAAGAGCTGAATAGTTTACCAAAAAACACTGAAGTACTATGTATATATGGCTGTTGCTGTGACTGCTTGATTTCCATTGCACTGGGTCCCACCAAACTTGTTCCTGAATTTCTCTGTTTAACATGGCTTCTGCTGCATCCTTCTTCCAGCTTCTTGACGGTCTTCCTCATTTCTTTTTTCCAGATGGTTTCCATCCCCTCCCCTTTTTTTTGACCATTGGTACCTTCCATTCGCTGATGGTGACAACCCTGTGAGGTATTTCCCTTCTGTAGTCTACAATGGTATTTTTTACATTCATTTTTTCCTTGATCTGCCTATATTCTTCTATTCAGTGATTTTCCTATCAGTCACATGTTTTACAAATTTTACTAAACCTTTCAAAAATAACCATTAAATTTTAAGTATGTTTCCCAAACTTTTATATGATCTGCACTGAGGAATTACACATCTTATGAGATATGAATAACTTTCCTCTATAGTAAATTGTGGCCTCAGGATTTTTTTTTTTTATTATTTTTTTTTCTGCTTACTGCATCTTACTAATTTAGGCCACCTTTAATCTTGAAATGCTGATATCTCTTCAGAGAAAATTTCTCATTTTGCTATTCATGACTGAAAGTGAGAATGAATGCAATGTTTTCCCTCATGAAATAAGCAGAACTACCTAATGTGGCAATATTTTGGTGCACGGCAGTGCACCCGCCAAGTCGAGTCAACGGCGGCACTGCCTACCCGTTTCTCGAAGCGATTCGGGTCATTTTTGAACCTCAATTTCCTCGGTCGTATTCATGCTACATGTAGCAAATTTCTGTTTTAAATAGATATTAGCAATCTTAGCAAACATACTAAATTTTATTTTGTTACTGTTCTTAGTTCGTATATTATTCAGATGCAAACTTCAGCGATTTTATCACTCACACACTCACTCACTCACGCACTGACACTGACTGACTGATGATCATCAAAATTCTAAGGTACTTCCCGTAGCCTTAGAAAGCTGAAATTTGGTACACAGATAATATTTTACAAACATATTGTAAGAAAAGTCTGAAACTTGTAAATTTCCATATACCTAGCCCCTTACCTACCCCTAACGTGAAATCACTTACCCTAATTACTTTATAAACCTCAGATTACCACTGTAGTGTCAGCTTATTATGTTTAACTAATGTGTTTAATTTTACTTCTTTCCTTTTCTTACTTTGGAAGTTATTGAAATTCAGAATCTTATTTTGACACAATCCCCTGACATCAAAATTCCACTGTACTTCCAGCAATCCTAGAAACTAGTAATTTGGTATAAATATATGGTTTCATCCCTAAATCATAAGAAAAATCTGATATTGCAGTTTTCCCCCGTATTTATTTAATTACAATCCCAAACATGAAAAATAATTGCACATATTTGCGGCTTAATTACTTTGCTCCAGATGTAGCTATAAACTTGAGATTTCTACACTATATAGAGGCAAGCAAGTTTAACCAAAGCCTTAAATTTTACTTTGTTCCTATGGTTAGTTTGGAAGATGCTATTTAATTGAGGAGGTGGTTAAACCAGCGGCAATGTTCATTGGTCAGCTACGATGCTAATTAATTGTTTGCAGAGAGGGGGGCACTGTTGGTAATGTGATTGTAACACACTGTTCATCTGAGAAATAAGATAGCCAATGTAATGTAACAAAACAACTTTGATAACTGGCTTTCTTTTCGTACGAATTGAAACTGCATATTCACCATTGCCATGAATACATAATTTTACAGCCTGGTCAAGGCCTCTTTCCACGTAAACGCTAACTCGCTTTCTTTTGTTAATAATCGAAAATACATATGCGCCATTGCCATGGATGTATAATTTTACACCTTGGTACAGGACTCATTTCCACGTAAACGCTAGCTCACTTTCTTTTGGTACGAATAAAATAATAATAAAAAAATATGCCCCGTTGCCGTGGATGTATAATTTTACAGCTTGGTCCAGGGTGTATTTTCACGTGAACACCGAATGTAGTTGGTGAGCTGAAACATGGCCCCATAACAATAAACTTTGCCATATAGCGTATTTCCTTCTTGGGTCGCTGGTGTTGAGTCCGAGCCTATATCAGCAGGTTTAACTAATAACTTAAATTTTACTTTGTTCCTGTGTTTAGTTTGGAATTTACTAGTAATATTGTTTATGGTTGTAGTGAAACCAACGGCAATTGCTTGGCTACGGCGCACACCCACTGTTTTTAGAGAATGGGGCATTGTTGGTAACGTATATTGGTGTCTTAAATTCTGAAATGTTCTTATCCACTGATTTTGAAATGGAATAATTACATTTGTGGGGCGATTCAGAATAAGCGATAAACTTACAAAAAGAAATGAGATCCCACAAAAACAATTCTTGTAAAAATAGGCCAAGTCTCGTGTTCATGTAGTGACAAAAAGTTATGAGATCTTCTTCTGAGCCAAGTATACACCTTACAGTGTGTATTAACTTCACTTTGTAAAACAGAATGGTTTCTCTCGGTGTCATAGATCATTTATTTAGGATAAAAAAATCTGATGACCTGGCCATTATGCACGTCACAATTTTTACTGAAATTGAGGGAATAATATATACTTGTCAAATTCGAAAAAGAGTGAGGGAAATCTTGGCTTTTAAGTATTTATAAGTTTGATAAAGCAACACATTTAAGGTATTTATATAGGTTAACTAAAACATGGCCTGCATAATGGCCAAGTCATCAGATTTTTTTTATCCTAAATAAACGATCTATGACACTGAAAGAAACCATTCTGTTTCACAAAGTGAAGTGAATACCCATGGTAAGGTGTAGACTAGGCTCAGAAGAAGATCTCATTACTTTTTGTCACTACATGAACACGAGACTTGGCCTATTTTTACAAGAATTGTTTTTGTGGGATTTTACTTTAGGTTCTGACTTAATATCACTTTATTTTTACTTAACCCCTGAAATACTTAAGAAAATGACTTTAAATGTGATTTGTAAGGGAATTGGAGTTAGCTTAACAATCTTTAAGCAAATTTTAGCAATGAAATAACAAAATTTAGGTTATCTTACAATATTATAGTAGCTTTGGTCTTTTTTGTAATTTTGTTGCACCACAATAGTGAGTTAAGCTGATGAATCTCTCTTCTTCCACATCCCATCTTGTTGAGCACATCCTCACTACTTTTGCCATTTGAAGAAATTGTATCACCTAGGTATTGGAAATGTAGGCAGTGTTGAGATCACTGGGATTGTTTTCGCCCACTGCAATATACTCAGTCTTTTACATGTTTATGGTAAGTCAAGATTTTTCAAATTCCTCATTAAGATTTTTCAACATATATTTTGCATCATCTAGATCACCAGCCACTGTGACCTGATCATCAATAAAGAGCAGGGAATACAAAGTGTCATCACTAATTGGGATTCCGATTCCACTACATTCATATTTTTAAGTGCTTGTTCATCTATATTTTTAAAGAGAAGTGGTGCCAGAGAGCACCCTTGTTTTTGACATTTTGTCATGTTGAACTACTGGTAGTATTTCGAATTTACTTTAATTGCACTTTGACATCAAGTATTCAGTTTCTTAGTTTAATTTAATTTTAATTGCAATGGAGCACAGGCTCCAGTGGCAATTTCCCTACACACCCATCTTCCCCCTATCCCGCACCCACCTACATTTGCCCTCTACAAATTTTATCTTTAAATTCTTTCAAAGTTTCCGCTAAATTATTCTTCATTTCTCTTGGTAACTCATTCCAATCTCTGACACCCTTTACATAAAAAAGAGAATCTTCCCACACCCTTGTGCCTGAAATCGAGTGCCAGCTTGTGGTCATGGTCATCTTGTCCCTTCCATGCACTACTTTTCATACCTATTGCAATATCTTTCCATGCCTCATCACCAGTATATGCCCTGTACACTCCCATGACCCTCCTCATCCTCCTCCTGTCTTGCAATGAATCCCATTCCAGCTCCTTTATCATATCCGTCACTGATTGCATTCTGCGATAATTTCCAGAAACAAATCTAGCAGTCCCTTCTTTGCACCCTCTCCAACTCCTGTATTTGATACGTAAAATGAGGGTCCCATACTACACTACCATATTCGAGCAATTGTCTGACCAAAGTTTTGTAGCCCAATTCCTTAACTTCTCCCGTACATCCTCTCATCACTCTCTCCAACAAGTGCAGAACTTTGAAACCTTTTCCTACCACCTGTCCAATGTGTCCAGCCCAGTTAAGCTTGTTATCAAAAATAATGCCAAGATATTTACATTTCAAGTCTTCAGCAAGCAATTCTTTCCCCACCTTATATTCATAATTAACCTTTTGTTTTTTATTTGTGTATCTAATAAGCTGTCTCTTCTTTGCATTTATCTTCATCCCATGTTTACCAACCCAACTAGATATCCTGTCCAGATCACCCTGCAACTGTTTACAATCCTCTATTGTTTTGATTCTTTTATACAGCATTATGTCATCTGCAAACAATCTAATTTCAGATAGTAAACAATCAACACAATTATTCATCAGAATAATGAATAGCAATGGTCCCAATACGCTACTCTGTGACACTTCCATTTTTACTTCCACTTCCTTTGATACTGCATTTCCTGCCCTAACTTTCTGTTTTCTACCTTTTAAAAATTCTTCTACCCAGCAAATCTTTTTCTCATCCACTTCAATAGTTTTTACCTTATTTACTATTTTTTTGTGGCTTACTCTGTCAAATGCCTTTGAAAGATCTAGTGCTACACTATCAATTTGGCCTCCCTTGTCCATTTCATCTGAAATATCTTGCATATATCCCACCAACTGAGATTCACATGAATATCCTTGCCTGAACCCATGTTGCCTACTTGAAAACCACTTACATCCCTCACATATATTTCTGATGTGGTTGCATTTCAATCTTTCCATTAATTTACCTACCACTGATGTCAAACTGATTGGCCTGTAATTCTCAACTCTATTTCTCATCCCTCCTTTATGTACCGGTACTACTACTGCACTTTTCCAGTCCTGTGGTAAGTAGCAAGTATCCAGACTCAATTTAAATAATATTTCAAGATAAGGTACAATGTCACATCTGGCTATCTTTAAGATATCTGTAGTAATATTATCTTCACCAGCCCCTTTATGTTTTTTTCAGCTTTCTTATTTCCTTCATCATTTCCTCAGGATGAATATCAATTTTTTTTACTATTTTCATTTCTAATTGTGTTGTGAAGCTCAGTTCTCCGAATTAGGTACCATCTGTTTCTGATTCATTGTCCCTAATGCTTTCACTGAACCAGTTACTTAAAATCTCTGCCTTTTTCAAATTTTCAGTAACTTCTTCTCCATCCTTATCTATAAGTGTCTCTACACCCTCCCTTCCCCTCAGTTTCCCGATATAGCCATAGAAATTTCTAGATGCATCAGTCAATGGTCCTTCTGCACTGACAATACTCTTCATAACCCCATCTTTAGCCATTTTCTTTGCTGTTATTAAGTCCTTGTTTAGTTGTTTTAAATATTCCCTACTACCCTGCTGTCTCTTAACTCTGTTATGTTCTTTTCTTACCCACCTCTTTAACCTCCTCACTTCCCTATTATAGTACCTAGGTTCTCTACTTCTCTTTATTTTCTGACTTGGAATAAATTTCCCTTTCTTATTATCTCCTTGAACTCTTCCCACCTTGACTCTACTGTACTTGAGCCGTTCCTTCCATTTGATGAATTGTTCTCTGAAATATCTCCTCAAATTCGAAATCCTGTGCCTTTTTATAATTGTACCTATTTCCCCCTCAATTTTCGCTGCTGGTTTATTGAATCCTCTAATATCCATCAGAACTGCTTCATGATCACTTATTCCTTCAGTTACTTGATACCTCAAAAGGTTTTCATCGGGCTTAAATTAGAAATATATCCAAAATATTTTGTCCCCTAGTGTTTTGCTCAACCACTTGTGTAAGTCCTCCTTCCCTTATAAAGATTTTTGCAAATCTTTGTTCCCTTGTGTTCTTTCCTTCCTTAGTTTACACCTGGTAAATTTAAATCCCAACCGATGATGATCATTCTATTCTCACCTCTGAAATCTGAGTATGAATTTAATTTCTCCCCAAGAGCCTCATCCTCTTCTGTCATTCTTCCACTGCGGTAAACAGCCAACACTCTGATTTTTTCTTTTTTACTACCCCAGAAATCTACCCCAAGTAACTCATGGTCTTGATCTATGAACGCCAGTGAACTGTGGTAGTTTTTGTTAACTAGTATGAAAACTCCCCCACCAATTGCTCCACTATCTCTGCGGTACACTCTGTAACCATCAGGAAAAACCTCACTGTCTAGTACTTCTTTTTTTAACCAACTTTCTACCCCAATTATTACTTGTGATTCGTGTATCTCTATTAAGTTTGCAAATTCGATTACTTTGTTCATTATACTTCTACAGTTTACCATTAACACCTTTACTGCTGGCTTTAGATTTTCAGAATTTATCTCCTCTTTCCCACTTTTACCCAGTCAGTTATTGTTTCAGCCACTTCATCTATTTCTTTAACATCTGTGACTTTCCTCATTGTGAATCTGCAATCGGTATCACTTTGGTAATCTATTTTTGTCCCATCACAGCTTCACTAATGCTATTTTCTCCCATATTAATCCATAACTTATTTAATTGCAAGCAGCAAAAAGACCATATGTACAGTCTGCTACCCATTTTTTGATCAGGATTTTTATTGTGAAGATGCCATCACTACAGGCTCATCCTAAAGCTATCTTATTCTTGTTCCTCTGTAAACCATTTTCATATATAGAACCAATAATTATATTTTTTAGTTTGCCTAATGGGTTTTCGCCTCTTAAACGTTTGTTAAATACAGTTGACAACATTTCAATTAATATATTAGTGACTGCCTTAATGAGTTTGATGTTAATGCTTCCTGGACCAGGTGATTTCTTATTCTTCGTTTTTGCTACCTCATCTTTAATTTTTTTTTTTTTTACTAATATCGGAGGTTCATAGTTTGTGCCTTCTATATTATTTTGGGAGAAATAATTTTGTAAAAATTCTCCTCTGTTTTCTTTTAGAAGGTTTTGATAATAATTTACCCATTCTGTCATGATGATCAAACTTAGTTTTACTTAGCTGCATATTTTTTACATCTTTGCATACTTTTTACTATCTTCCAGGCTTTATTTTCTCTAGTGTTTTCCATCCCAGAGGTACTTCCTCAGCAGGGATCCATGGAACAAGATTGATAAATAAAATAAATAAACATACCGATACACTTATTAAATTCTTCACATACCTTAGCTCAGTGATTCTCAAAGTGGGGTATGTGAACCCCTAGAGGTTCTCCAGTTGATTGTAGGGGGCTTGCAACAATATTTACCTAATAGTGGACTGGCTAACTCAAGTGTACAACATGCTCAGTGGTGAATATCGCTCATTGTTGCCAGGAGTGGAGCTAAAAAAAAAGTTTTTTGTTAAGGGAGTTCCCCATTGCCTGGGAAATGTTATAGGGCTATGTGGAGCTAAAAGTTTGAGAAACACTGGCTTAGTTCATTCATCATTCTTTACTCTGTTTACTTCACAATTTACTTCTTGCCTTTTCTTCTTGTAGTGTTTTCTGCCCTCAATGGTTTTTGGTTGTAACCATTTTTCATGTGCAGGTTTCTTAGCTCCTATGACAGCTTCTAGATTGTAATTCCACCATGAGGCACATGTTTTGGCTCTAGTCCTTTAGGTTTGATCCTTTAAGCTTTGAATGCTGTTTCATGAACATAATATTGTATTATTTCATTTAATTTATTTGGTGTATCGTTTATCACATCAGCTTTGTAACAAGTTGAAGCTGATAAAGAAATTGGGTCGAGTTACCACTGAAGGTTTATAAACTGTAGTTAATAAGTTTAATTTCTGTTTTAAGTTCACATTGTATTTTGTCAGGTACTTGTCTGTATGGGAAGTTTATTTCCCCACCTAGCATATGGTGGTCTGATCCACATTCTGGCCTTGAATTCATAATCTACTATGGTGCCTCACAATAACATAGTCTGTTATGGATCTTAGATTTTGACCTGGTTGAGTCCAGGTGTAACGGTGTATGTCTTTATGTTGAAAGCAATTATTTGTTATTATTAATTCATGTCAGTTGCAAGCTTCTATTAATCTCTCGCCATGTTTATTGACTGTGCCTTCTCCAATGTTTACAATAATAGAATGGTTTATTTTGTTTTCAGTTCACACATTGAGATCTTCTAGTAAGATTATTTCTTTGTGATCATTGGTTAAATCCTGCATCCTTGTTAGTTGATCTTGGAAGGATACCTTCTTTTTCATTGGAGCATTTCCATTTGGTGCTAGGCAACCACAATAACTACTGTGTTGGTTCTAATTTTCATTTCTACTTGAAGAAACCTCTAGCTTCTAGCATTTTATGCACCTTTCATATTTTTTCTTGATGGCTAATGCTACTCCAACCTGTGCCCTTTCCTCTTTTGGAAAACCACTATATATGTGTATGTATCCACATTATTCTTCTGTACCTTTCTCTTTCTTCTTGTATCAGTCAGTACTACTATGTCCATGTTATACAAGTATTTTTCAGTTTATCTGAAGACTTCTACAACTTTAGCGGATACACATTGTACATTCCATATTACCAATCTCATTGGCCATTTTTTTGCCTGTTTTTGTGTTTGTCTATAAACGTCCAGCTTTCTTTCGAGAACTTTTGCAATTGGGACTATTTCCGACTGGAGAAGTGCAGGTCATTCAATTCGATCCCCAACCTGGAAGGTCCAGGTTATTTTTTGTTTGTAAGTGTTTTCTTCCCCTGGCTGTTTTACAGAACTAAGAGGCCAATCACTCCTTCCTGTAGTGCTAGTTTTCCTAGTTATTTCATTTACTTTGTACTATCCATATGTGGGAGGCATTCCCCAATCTGCCATGTGGGAGGCACCCAATGGGAGTCTAGTAACCCTTCACATGGGTAAAGAAAAAAGTAAATAACTGTAAAATTACACTCAAAGAATTTACGATAATAATAATAAGAAGAAGAAAAGAAAATGTTAAAGAGGTGTGTAGAAAAATTGCCACTTAATCATGCAATCCAATGCAGTTAATAATTAAATAAAAAATGAAACTATTATTTTGATTGATCCTGTATACTTGTGTAATACCAGAGGATTCTAAAGTGGTGCTACTGATTCAAAAATGATAGGAAACTATGTAGTATGAATTCAATGAATGGCAAATTGAGAAACAGTTTCATATGCAACAACATCTGTGAGTGAAGAAAGTTGCTTGTAAATCAGAAAAATTTGTTCAAGTAAGATTATCCATGCAAATCTCAGTTAATGAACTATGTAGGTGATATTTCAGATGAAATGTACAATGGAAACCTTGCAGACAGTGTGGACATAGACCTCACCATGGCATTTGACAGAGTGGGGTATAGAATGATGATGCACAAGGTTAAAACAGTTGATGTGAATCATAATGTGAATTGAGTTAAAAGGTACAAAAGAAGGAATCAAGATACCTACCTACATTTGCCCTCTACAAATTTTATCTTTAAATTCTTTCAAAGTTTCCGCTAAATTATTCTTCATTTCTCTTGGTAACTCATTCCAATCTCTGACACCTTTACATAAAAAAGAGAATCTTCCTACACCCTTGTGCCTGAAATCGAGTGCCGGCTTGTGGTCATGGTCATCTTTTCCCTTCCATGCACTACTTTTCATACCTATTGCAATATCTTTCCATGCCTCATCGCCAGTATATGCCCTGTACACTCCCATGATCCTCCTCATTCTCCTCCTGTCTTGAAATGAATCCCATTCCAGCTCCTTTATCATATCCGTCACTGATTGCATTCTGCGATAATTTCCAGAAACAAATCTAGCAGACCTTTTTTGCACCCTCTCCACTTCCTGTATTTGATACGTAAAATGAGGGTCCCATACTACACTACCATATTCGAGCAATGGTCTGACCAAAGTTTTGTAACCCAATTCCTTGACTTCTCTCGTACATCCTCTCATCACACTCTCCAACAAGTGCAGAACTTTGAAACCTTTTCCTACCACCTATCCTATGTGTCTTGCCCAGTTAAGTTTGTTATCAAAAGTAATTCCAAGATATTTACATTTCAAGTCTTCAGCAAGCAATTCTTTCCCCACCTTATATTCATAATTAACCTTTTGTTTTTTATTTGTGTGTCTAATAAGCTGACTCTTCTTTGCATTTATCTTCATTCCATGTTTACCAACCCAATTAGATATCCTGTCCAGATTGTTACATAACCTTAGTTATGTCAGTATACTTTCAAAAACAGTTCAAAGGGTCCTTAACACACTTAAAACCAATAGCAGATCATTTTAGAAGCATTTTTCAGTAGTTTGAGAGTCAGGAAACATGTTAGTAAGGAGAGTTTGAGCTATTTTGTAAGTTTTCGAAAATATTATAAAGAAATTTAAACATTTTTAGAAGCCTTTTGGCCACATTCATTTTCAGAGGTGTAAAATGAGATGACAATTCAAATTAGAGCCAACACTTGCATTTTAGAAGATTATATTAAGAAAATATCATGAAATTGGTGATCTTGCAAGCTCATGGAATTTATAGCACAAGTAACTTTTTTCACCTAATTTTTAAGGTACAGCTAAGATTCAGAGCTCAAAATGTTCAGCATAAGATAATACACAACATATTAAAAGATAGTCAATAAGTGAAAAGGAAGTATGTTTTTAGACAAAATAAGAGATTTCGCTGACTCTGCTAATTCAACATTTCTGCAGACATACAGATCTGAGGGCATAGAAAAGACATGTATCTTAAAGAGAAGCTTTCACTGAATACATGGAGTGATTTTCTTAAAGATTCCGACAATATATAAGCTGTAAAAGGGAAATTAAGGTTTGAAAATAATTGCTGCTACTAAGCATTATTTTGGAAACAAAGGATTGGCATTAAGGGAAATAGATAATGAGGAAATAATATTACCATCAGATAGATAATTTAATTTAGTAAAGTTTGAGCTATATTACAGATCGGTAGCACTCATATATTTGGAGATAATGAACATACAAGTTTTTAGCTGACTTTGCACTTATAGTCAAAGTCGATTTTCACCGTCAAATACATTTGGGATCTAGACGTGTTATATGTCAAAAGTTGAGGAAATTTTTATAGAACAATCTGATAACAGAATCATTTCACAGACTAACGAATTGTAGGGATGGTGACAGAGTAAAGCTTTTAAGACTTTAACTCGAAATACACAAACCCTAGGAGAAAACTTGTCATAACTAAAACTGACATTTAAAATATGCTTCATAAAATATCAAAATTTCAGACTTATCGGAATAAAAATAAGGTTTCCCTTTGTCAAATCAAGCGTCTGCTGAGTCAGCTGGCCCAATATGAATATAAGGAGCCTCCTCTGGCCTAGGTGGACAGCAGTAATTCGACAGAAATTGAACTGAGAGGACGGCGTGTTGGTTGGTCGCGGAGATGTAGAAATTTTAGTAGTGGCGTTATAATGGTGCGGGGTCAATCTTCCTTCGGGATGAACTTTTAACTTTCATCTAGGGGTTAGGAGGAAGTTGCTTACTGTGAGAGGATGGTTTAACCTGTAATCATTTATTTCGGATAGTAGTCTGATGCTTTTCTTTTAGGCCTACGCTGGTACCGAATTTATGTAAGAACTTTTGAAAAAATATAATTTGGAATTAATCAGGAAGTCTGAAGTTGTGTTTTAAGAACAGACCTTTATCCCTTGGGGTAATTACGAGGGATTGGCGACCGTAAATAGCATCACTTAAGGGTACCAAACACGATCATAGTTAAGACAAGCTGTAAGCTACAACCCCGAGCAAGCAGCAGGTTTTACAAGATCACCCTGCAACTGTTTACAATCCTCTATCGTTTTGATTCTTTTATACAGCATTATGTCATCTGCAAACAATCTAATTTCAGATAGTAAACAATCAACACAATTATTCATTAGAATAATGAATAGCAATGGTCCCAATACGCTACCCTGTGGCACACCCATTTTTACTTCAACTTCTTTTGATACTACATTTCCTACCCTAACTTTCAGTTTTCTACCTTTTAAAAATTCTTCTACCCAGCAAATGACTTTTCTTATCCACTCCAATGGTTTTTACCTTATTTACTATTTTTTTATGGCTTACTCTGTCAAACGCCTTAGACAGACCTAGTGCTACACTATCAATTTGGCTTCCCTTGTCCATTTCATCTGAAATATCTTGCATATATCCCACCAACTGAGATTCGCATGAATATCCTTGCCTGAACCCATGTTGCCTGCTTGAAAACCACTTACGTTCCTCATATATATTTCTGATGTGGTTGCATATCAATCTTTCCATTAATTTACGATGTCAAACTGATTGGCCTGTAATTCTCAACTCTATTTCTCACCCCTCCCTTATGTACCGGTACTATTATTGCACTTTTCCAGTCCTGTGGTAAGCAGCAAGTGTCTAGACTCAATTTAAATAATATTTCGAGATAAGGTACAATGTCACATCCGGCTATCTTTAAGATATCTGTAGTAATATTATCTTCACCTGCCCCCTTATTTTTATCAGCTTTCTTATTTCCTTCACGATTTCCTCAGGATGGATATCAAATTTTTTATTATCGTCATTTCTAATTGTGTTGTTAAGCTCGTTCTCCGAATTAGATCCTCCTGTTTCTGATAGTTGAAAGTTAGACCAGGTGTTCCACAGTGTAATATGTTGGAAACGTTGTTCATTTTTAAATGGATGATTCTGTGTTTGAATTCAAGTTAGACGTTAGGTGTTTGTGGTTCTTATAATGCAGTATGCTAGAATTCTGTCAAAAGATGTATAAGCGAATATACAGAGGTATCTGGATAGTTTAACAGTGAATGAAGATAAATTCTAAAAAATGTTAGTTGGTACACAGACAGAAAAACAAAGGTTTTGTATGATTCGAAGGAAGGAAAAAAATGTTAAAAACTTGGCATACTATTGCAAAATATGTTGTCAGACAAGGCAGATTAGGGAGTTAGTAGGGAAGAATGTCTGTATCCTGTATGTACTATAGAGGATTATGAGTCAATGTACTGGGGAAATAATGTTTCTGTGCTATTAATCCTTGTTCAGGGCTTGGTGTGAATGTGGTGGGATAGTTTATGACCCACAGTTTTACTTGTCAAATATAGGAGGCAGATGTTACCCATGGAAATTGATGCAGAACAAAGTTTGATAAATGAAGATGCTGTTAGACAATGAAACCTGCCACTCACCACAGATGAAAGCAGAAGTTCCACAGCAAATACAAACACACATTTCAGTTTAAACATTAATCATAATAGAGGAAAACATTTAGCAAAGGTATCAGATGTATACACATTGAGTCTTAACACACGAATAAGCCAATATAAACCACATTGGAAGGACTGGGATGGTGAGGGAGGGGAGAAGTTGGTTAAAAATAAATATAGGAAAGTTTAAAATAAATAAATAATTCTGGTGGTTTATTGCTTACACTTCTTAGAAATTTCTTTCTTTATTTGGTTGTTCTTAGTGTTGTAAAAAACCGTTTTTTTCTGACTTGAAAAAAAAACATAAAAAACTATGAAAAACCCATGTTTTTTATTCACTACTACTAAATGTCAAATTTGTAAGACATTTATCGTTTAATATGAAAATTTTAGAGTTTATACTAAGTACTTACCTCAATTTTTTAACTCTACTATATTTTTCTGGTTCAGTAGGAAAAAAAAATTATGAAAATACTGGCAAAATTGATTGAAGTTTTCTTTTATGAACAGGGACTTCCCAAAGAGGCTAGGATGCGCAAGAAGGAATCCCTGTTCCCCGTTATTTGCATTGATACTCTCTATCTGAACTAGTGCTGCCAGCCCTACGATTTTATCTGTAGACCTACAGATCTTTTATTAAAAAATATGAATTTTAAATTTAACTATGGTTTTTTTGCTTCTTTTTTTATTACTTATTGTGCCTCCCATATATTCGTACACTTATTAAACTCTGAGCGTATAGTGATACTGAGTCATTAAATTGTCAGAAATTATGAATCGTTTCCTTGCAACCATTGGCATAAATCAACAATTGAAAAAGAATTTTGTTTCATAATAGATTTAAATTCAAACTTAAAAGACCATAATACAAAATTATCGGCACAGTCTTTATGCACAGTGTGTACTTTGCTCACAATTTAAAATTGCAATCTCAAAATCTTTTGCGTACAATACAAGAGCGACCAGTAAAAGAAAATGTAACTATTTCTGAAATTATGGATCTAGAGGAGATAGAAGAAGAAACAGAAAATTCTGACACTGACCAAACTAGTGTTGGTAGTGCTGATACTAGTGAATGTGGTACTGACATAGAGGATGAATAAAATTATGTTACCTATTTAGATACATTTATGAATCATTGTGTAAGACATTATATGATTCAGTAAGATTTAAAACACACAAGTAAAATGTAAGTTCCGTAAATAAAACTATAATTTTTTCAAATATATTGTTTTCTGAAAAAAAAACCACAAATTTAGAAAAAAAAAACAAGGATGCTAGGTTTTTTTTTCATGTTTTTTTTTCATAAAACAGAAAAAAATCTCTCTTTTCTTTTTCAATTTGCAACACTAGTTGTACCGCACTGATAGGAAAATGTTGTTCATTGAATGTCTGTTTCAATTTTTCACTATATTCAGTGGCTGTTTGTATCATATAAAGCTACTACAAATCCCATTTAAATACCATTTTTAATAATTTTATTTATATGAAGTTTTCCAAAATCAGCTGTACAAAAAAAGAGACGTTCATGAAAGAATACATTATAAGGTGTGAATATGTACCTGTCAGTGGGTGAAAGACAAGGTTGATTTGATCATGCGAAATGGATGAAGGAGTATGAAATATGAAGATAGTGTTGGGTAAGGAACATAGAGCCAAGATGACCAGTAGAATGTCTTGAAGCAGATAGTAGGACCAGTGTAAGGATTATTTACTAAACAACGGAAAGAGACATGAAGATGCAGAGAGAAATAATTGGGGATATATTGTTCATAAAATTCCTACAGCCTGCTGGTAGGACATCAAGATTATACATTCATATTGCAAATTGGCAGAATATTTTTGATCATAGTTTTTATAAAGCGTTTATCTTTTATCCATTTAAACATGCTTTGTTCAACTTCTGTTATGATTTCTATTTACCAAAATGTTAATTTGCCATGAGACAGTCACACATTGTCGTTAGTGCTCCACAAAATGCTCATTTCAAGGGTCTAAAAATATGTAAAAAACCATGGTAAGAGCCAGTTTTATTGTGAGCGTAAAAATACGTGAAAAGACCGTGGTAAAATAAACTTGAGGATGAAGTAAAACTTCTGTTTGGTACCAGTGGGACATATATATCCCACCAGCGAATATTGATGAAATTATTATATATATTTACCAGGTTCTGATTGGACAAAAGTAATACACTTGGAGACGAATAATTGACAATTATTTTACAAAATAAGCACAGAACGGTGTCCCTGCACGACCGCTGAAAAGCAACTGGTGGGAAACAATTGTTTTACTTCTCAGTACAACATAACTGATGCCATCTGTGGATGGAATTCGTAACTAAATGTCTGATGCTCACTTCTATACTAGTGGTACACCATCGTATAACTTTCAGAATCACTATTGCCCGAGTCGTTTCTGAATGTCATTTCATGGGACACATATGTCCCGTTGGTAGTCAAAGGGTTAAGCGATCCATTCACAGTCCAACGTACAGGCTCTCACTGTAGGACTACCATTGGATGGGTTCACCTACTCATGCTACTGCGATGGGTCAATTAGATACTCCAACCAGTCTACTTCCCTAAGCACAGAATTGTCTTCACCATGCATCAGTGCAAAGATAAGGAAAAGAAACATGATGGCTCTTTGTCTTCTTTCCATAATATTAGAGAAAAGGCTCTAAATAAAAAAAATTCTTTATTGAGCGATTAAGCTACCGTGATACATGGATGATGAATGAAACAGTGAAAATTACAAAAGCTATTTAAGAGTGAACAGCAAGCTTCAGTTTTACGTTTTATAAGACAATTAATCTCAACTCTTGCTTCAATATGTACTGGCAAAACAATGCATCAAAGCAGTGTTATGTTTTCTGGCATTTACAGAGACTGGCAGAAAGAGTACCAGTACTGAATTGATTTTAAGTACTAAGAAAAATTAAAGTAGTTTGAATGCAAACAACTTGTATTTTAAAAAAATGAAATCATCTTTTATTATAGTATCGCCCATTACGAGTACTTATATGATTTGAATAGCTATAGCTTATAGAGTAAATGAGCTCAAAAATTACAAACTTCTGATGCATACATCACTTTGTAGGATGATTTTGCCACTCACAATGGTGGGATGTAGGATTGTAACAAGAAATCCTGATCAGTTGCCAGGCACAGTACAGTTGAAATGTGATACCAGTTACCTTCGGGCATATCATGAAGCATATAATTCACTATGGTTTAATTAGTTTCCAGTTTTCTCCGCCTCTTTAATACTCGGGCATAACTAAGGGCTAAAAATGGTTTGAAAACCTATGAAGAGGAAGTACAAAATGGTGCAAGCATATTAGAGAAGTGGAATAGACAGTTAGTTGCGAAGATACGACCTGGTTATTAGCAAAGAGAAAAGTGAGATATGGGTGTTGGGAAGGACTCTGAAATGAATATTATTGTGGATGGAATTAACACTGAATATTGTGGAGAAATTTGAATATTTGGAGGCAGGACTTATGACATGGAAAATGGGGAGTGAGATAACCAATGGTTTCAAAAAGGGAGAAATATCTACCAAAGTATTAAACATAAGGTGTAGGATAGAAATGTGCCCGCAATGGTCAATATACAATAGAGATGTGGAGCTTAAGGGAGAAGAACTGGAGAACAGTGCTAGATGGAGAAATGAAATTACTTGGAAGTGTGATGTGAGAAAGGAGGAGGTAGGGAGCAAGGGGTGTAGATATAAGGAAAACATTTGGAATCTAAGAAAGAAAATGGGGAAGAGCATAAACTGGTGGTCTATGAATGTCGAGAAGTTGGAGTTTGTCAGATCTAGAAGGCTGCACAGGGTAGGTAAAAGATGTAGAGGAAGATAAAAAAGGAGAGAGATGAACTGTGGATGGATTGGGAGTTAAGTGAATATCCATTTCTCAATTACTTGGAATGGTATTGAGTATACATATATACTGTTCATGGTGGCTGTGTTACGTGAGTTATCATGAAGCAGTCTACTGACAGCATGGATCCACAGGTAGAAAATTAATCGTAAAGTAATTTTCAATTCTGACTGTGGAAGGTATTTAATCTATGAGTTAACCACCCGATACAACAGCATTACAAGCTGTCCCTTGGTAAGTCTCATAACCATCGTCTGCAGTGTTGAAGTAGTATGTTTACCCAACCATACACTTAGGGGTGTAGCTACCATAGGGCTAGGCGGTGCAGTGCACTTGGGCCCCCACACTCAGGGGAATCTTGAGTGTAGCTGAGGGGGCCTCCATGCGCAGCCCAGGGGGGCCCCAAGTGCGACTCAGAAGGCCCGCGGGCCTTCAGGGCAAATGCTCTGATGGCCTTGTGAACCTAGATATGCTATTACTTAGGGGCCCCCAGCCACAGCCCAGGGGACCTCAAGCTCAGCTCAGGGGCCCCCATGCTCAGCTCAGGGGGACCCATACTAGCAAATTGGCAGAGCTAAAAAAAAGAAAAAGGTCACCCACCTGGCCTGAGGGCCCAAAATATTTTTTTTTTGCACCAGTGCCCTTGTTGACCTAGCTACGCCACTGCATACACTACGCATCCATAAATTTATTTCACACCATTTATTAATATTCTGTATAAAACTTCCTAACATAGACGATTGTAAATTAGAGAAGATGCTATTAAGCATTTTACAACTTTGCTAGTGAACAGAACGTAGATAACTTCGAATAGATTTTCACAGGTGTGTAGCAGCCGGTATAATATATTTTTGTACGGGAAATTTAAATCTTGTTCAATTAACAGGTAGGGAGTGCCCATAAACTACGTAGCTCCATTTTGGACTCCTGTGAACCCTCCCTAACTCCCATGTAGCACAGTGTAGCTATCTACTCAACACCTCCCCCTCCCCCCCTCCCCAGACCGAGGCACGTAGTTTATGGACACTCCCCTCGGACAATGAAATTAAGAAAATATAAGTCCAATTGCTTTACCGTCGTTCAAACCCATGAACAAAATTACATCCGAAGTGTGTGAGTCCTTTCGAAGCTTATGTCGTCGTCTCAGATCACTGCATCACCGTCGAAAACATTCTGTGAGTCTTGGCGCAGATGAAAGCGTACTGGGAAGTGCTGGAGGTCTGTGACATCCAAGAGCTGTAAACCACTAGCCGTCTCTGAGGCGGGATGCACCTGAAACAAGGCAAAAGTGCATTCAGATAGGCAGTGAAATTTAAAGTTTGTTATACTGGACACGAATAGGTACAATGGGAACACTTCATGTTTAGCATATATATACAGTCTGGATGAATAATAACCACAGTGAAAAATTATTAGAAACAAAATAAAAATTACAACTGAATTTTGTAAAAATCATTACAGATACTAATTCTTGGATGTAGTAGAAGATGTTGCCACTAAGATAATCTTTCTGTATTTCTTTAAATACATCTTTGCTATCTGTAATCAGTGCTATACTTTCAGGAACTTTATTATTAACTTTTATTTGTACTAATGGCAGTAAAGTTAGTGTTTTTACAAATTATTTTTGTTTCTTGTATTGAAATTACATACATGGGAATTCGATGTAAAGTTGAATTAAATTGCGATGGAGCACCCGCTCTGTTGTAATTTCCCTAATCATCAATTACACGTTTTTTTTAATATTTTATTATTATCATTATTATCATATTTACTTTAAGTGTTATGTTCCTCCCCCATCTAATTTTCTGATTTACGAATTTTAACTTTAAATTCCTTCAGTTTTTGGTAAATTATTCATCACTTCCCTTGGTAACTTTCACTCTCTGACACCCCTACCTACAACAGAAATGCATAAAATCGAGTGCCAGATTGTGCCTATGGTAATATTTTACCTTCTTGCACTATTCCTAATTCTTTGACCAATATCCTTCCAAGCCTTTAAAAGTGCTATGACAAATTACATGAGAGAATATATGTACGAAGAACTTCAGAAGTCATTGTAAGAATATTGAGGTTTTTAGAGTTGTGTGAAAGATGTTCTACACAACATATTAATAGTTGTTGTTGTGAAAACCTTTTTTTTACATTGTCCGAGTTTCCGTAATTATGTTTATACGTCATGGCTGACTAAGAGTACACCTGTTCCATTAATTCCAGATCTGCTGCAAGAGAAAGTTTATTAACCTTAGGCTTGGATAATTTGCTGTTTTATTAACGGTTTTATTCATTTATGCGTTGTAAGTTTCAAATTATAACTGTTCAACACAAACATGAAACTGAAATCGGAGAGCGATTTCGAAACGTCACATCAAATTGACGCGCACCCATTCATTCATCGAAACTTAATGTTTCATTAGCACACTCTTTCAGCTTCCCCTTCAGTTCAGATAATTAAGTAAATCACTGATCTCGCATTGAATCAAGGTTAACTGTTTAGTATTTTCGTCGATAATTTATTATTATCAACGGAGAGACAAAAAACTAATTTTGAATACGTGGATTAATTATTTTGTAAAAAAACTGAATTTCAATGCTTGCTAACCCGATTAATAAGTTCCTGAGAAACTTTTGGTAATGGTCTGTTTTCTCACCCCCTTTGCAAAGACATCTATCGCTACTTGTAGATGACTGTATGTGTAGACGACTATATAGGGTGTGTGGTATATCGAGCGTGTTATGTATGACGATGTAATAAGGAAGATCCTGGAATTTGATGATAACAAAGGACTCTAGAAGGCCTTACTCCCCAAAGCCATACGCCGCAGACATATCACGAATGCTTTTATCGAAATCTTGGATAGTCCCTACTTTCACCCTTCAAATACACGGTTGTATACACGTTACATCGGCAGACTAATACAAAAACACATTTGCCCAGCTCTTATATGGTCAGGGCCGCATTTAGGCTCTGTGGGCCCCTAGGCTATACATGTAGTGCGGGCCCCCCCTGGGATTCTTAAATTTCGAAATTCGACCTAAAAAATTTATGGGCGACCTTTTTTTTTTTTTCTCTACTACCTGCCCAGGCGAGGGTTGTGGTTGGTGAGGGGCCCCCTTTGTGGTGCGGGCCCCTAGGCTACAGCCTATGTAGCCTATGCTTAAATGCGGCCCTGTATGGTTCACAGACAATTGGCAACGTTAATAACCCACCCTTAGCTAGATCGGCGTAAATTAGCCTAATAAACGCTAGAACGTAAAGTGCTACCAATAAAAAAAAGTTTTTGGATCAATAAAGGTAATCAATATACTGGACAGACAAATGATTGCTGACAAGTTTAACTATTTTTCCTTATAAGGAATAAATAGAAAAAAAGACAGTGGTTTCAGCTCCACCATATATTATTATTTTGGTTATGGATTTACGCCTCGTCGACGTCGAGATCATTAGAGGCGGGAAAGGACTTGGGACAAGGAATAACATTAATTCGGTCATGGCATTTTGAAGGAAGCATCCCGGCATTAGCCTAGAAGGATTTGGGAAAACCCAAATCGGGATGCAGCCCTCCAGAATTCGAGGCCAGAACGTTTACCGTTCACTCACCATCGTATTAAACTGTGGAGAAAGACAGATGAGGGGAGAAACTAAGTTTCTCATCTTCCAGAGATATCATTTATAAAGCAAAGTATAAAATAAAGATTTTCTAGTACGGATGGACGATGTGGTCATTACAGAAGAGAACAAGAAATTGAAAAGCTGCCAGCGATTAAGTTGTATTAATTAACAACCCCTGGATTCACGAGCAGTAAGTTTGGAAAACCGAATTCTCGAGGATGCAACGGGATCTCACATCGTGAACATCACAATGCAAGATACGAATTTTAACCACCATAAATCAGGCAACGGAAAGGATATTTTAAAGGATAGTTTAGAGGGTGCCGGAATGTATGATGGTGATATTTAAATATAAGACAAATTTATCAGTAGATAAATTATGGGGTAGAATGTTTATCAACACGTAACTTGAAATTTCCCTATACATTAGGTATGGATATCCGATCTTTTATTTAAATGAAAAATATCCTCCATTTCCTAAAGCGCTTATTAGTCAATTGTTCAATTAAACTACGCAATCGATATTTATACTTTACCAGAGGTAATAGTTAGTTCCTACAGCAGCTCCAGTGACTTTCAAGCGGGTTGTAAACACAACAGTGAGAAAGATGTGTTGCTCCAGCTGGGATAAGTTCAGTAACTTCGTAGACAAAGCCTTCCTATGCTGTTGCCTTTTTAAATGTCGGCCGAAGGAGATTCGTTCAATTGAAACTGAGGTAACTTCATACGATAACTACTCCAGCAATTTTTCTACAGATGAAGTTTATTTATTAGGTACACGTTAAATGCAACTTTGTCGGAGTTTATGAAGATGTTGTGTTAGTTTGACGTGATTGTCGAAGAGATTCATTCAGTTTGTCTTCTGGACATAATTTTAACGGTGCTATCGCTTGTTCTATATCATCAGAAATTTTTCCGAACTTGCTGAACAAGGAGTTCATAAGCGTTCTGAGGAAAAAGAGATTTTGCTTTGAAGATATTTAGCTGTCGCGCTCTCACTAATAAACCACGCAATTGGATTGCATGACTGAGCCCTACAAACCAACCACGTGCCATTGTTTTATTAAAAAATTCTTTATCGTGGGCCCCAAAGCGTGGGAATATAAATAATTTTTCCGTAATAAAATTTTCTTCCGTTGATTCGGAATGTTCATAATCCGATCAGCTGTTAAATTCCTCCTATGCATGCTGGAGACGATGACGAATAGGGAGAGTGTGTAGTGTGAGAGACGTTCCGCAGATCCAAAGTAGTTAAGGTTGGTGGTAGGAGTGGGGATTAATCTTTTTTTGTATATGAATGGTTGTACTCTGTAAACAGTGGCAGATGCAGGGGGGGCTAGGGGGCTGAAGCCCACCCCCCCAAAAGCACCAAGGTCACCCCCAACGACATCGATTTTGGGGACTTTTTTTTTTTTTTTGCTCTACTGTTTTTATAAGGGCGGCATTCTGGAAAAATGTGAGATTTCTCTCCTCGCCCGAGTCAAGCCCCCCTCCCCAAGCCAAAATCCTGGATCCGCCACTGTCTGTAAGTGATTATAAAGAGCAATTAAAAATTTTCCTGAAATAAACGGGCGTTTACTAATTGCATTTTGAGTGTAGTTTAGTGCAGTTCAGACTAATCTCTTCTGTTTCTGAAGCACCATTCTTTTCTGCTTTCGTAAATTTCTTCTGTTAGGTCGGGAAGTGGATAAGAGAGCGTTGAATTTCGGAGTTACAGTATTCGTATAAATGCTACGAAACCATACATGTTTTATTGGCGTTCTGCCTCGGTAGTAGCCTACACATGTTGCTCGTTAAACCTTTTGATCCACGCGTCTATGTCACCATGGAGGCAAATTGAACGGGGACAATTTCCCCTTACTTTCTCCAGAGATGGAAATGTATGTGTAATTGTTATCTGGATGAATTTAATGTGTTTGCGTTTAGTGTAGTATATTGTTTTTCTTTTGAATGAATGAAATATGTATGAAGGGAGAAAGGTGAAATTAGGTGCCGGTCACTTTAGGCCTTATCTTCCGAAATAAACCAAGTAGCCCCATCCGACGGACAAATCGTTACCAACAGTATCGTATGCATACACTCCATACGGACCGCTGAGAGGTTTTGCGTTTAACCCATGACTTTGTCGCACAATCTAGTGATTATGAATTGTGCACCACCACCTCTCCTACCCTGATGATGAATTCTTCCACCACCAGTACTGGAAACAACCAACCCCATGCCAGACGCCGGACAACTTCGCGGTGCCACAACCATCTGAGCTACCGGGGCGGATGAAGCTACTACTAGTTCAATAAATTTTGTCCTAGTGTTTCTATTCTTGCAAAATTTATTTACTAGTACAGGAGTGCATAAATAACTGTTAAGTTTTGGTAATGGACACGTGTTCCTAATAATCGAGAAATTTTCCTTAATCATATGGACGTTTACCATGTCAACGTGACTGCTGTTATGATGACAGGTATGCCGCTGGATGTTCAAGATACAAAGCACTCAGACTGCATTCAGGCTGTCGGGGTTCACTGGTCGACAGCTTATTACGACAATGGACGCAGTTGACACGTTTCCCTCATAACACGATGCTGCATTTGTTTCGAAGCTAACTGCCTGCAAACTGACGAGCCCACACACGCCCCTTTTGGAGGACACTCCGGCTTATTTTTCGTGTGGCTCAGTGCTTAAGGCGCTTGCTTTCGAAATTTCGCTGCTCTGGTCCCGGATTCAAATCCCGGCGGATGCAGGAACATTTGAGAGTCGTGTTTAATAATATGAGCTATGCCAGGACCGTCCGTGGTTTGAATTCCACATTAAACTGTCGGTCCCAGAGGAAAGGAACTACCCAGCGTGGTGGGTGAGTGGTAATGCTCTGGCCTCGCATTCGGGAGGACGCGGGTTCGAATCCAGATTTGGGTTTTCCATGGTTTCCACAAATCACTCCAGGCGAATGCCGTGATGCTTCCTTCAAAATGACATTGCCGAATTCCTTCCCGTTCCTTGTCCCCAGTCCCATCTCGCCTCTAATGACCTCCACGTTGACGAGGCGTAAAGCCAAAATAAAAAAAGGAAAGGAACTGGCCGCCCCACTTCTGAAAATGATTTAATATGCCTCCTTTGGGAATATTCAACGAACCTTCTGGTTGTAGACTAATTAGTTTTTTTTTTTTTTTTTAGGTTTTTTAATACTCATCTCATGTCTCTTGTAATGTTTTTCTTCAATGATGGCTTAAACTGTAAGCGAGGAGCCATACATTGTGACTCTTAATTTTTATGTCTCAGATGGACTGGTACCGCGTTACGAGATGCCAGCGGACGGGCAAGAGGCTGGACTACGCGCAGGGTGCCAACATGTTCGACTGGGAGCAACAGCAGAGGCTCACACTCCTGTCCGTCGACTCTTCTGGAGACGACGACCGCGTCTGATCTAGCCTGCTAGCTACAGCCTGGAGCACCAGTCGTCAATTTCTAAAAGTTTTTTTTTTTGTAAATATTTGATACTAAGGATTTTAGACCGTTTCGCCATTTGTATGCCCAATAATGGTAAAAGATGACTGTCGAACCGAAGTTTGATTAACTGCGCATCTGATTGTATTAATTAAACGTTTGTCTGCTTCGTTTTATGACACTGAAAATGTTATGTTGAGCATGTTTTGTTTCCTGTTTGTCCCGCAAATGAATTTACTTTAATTGGGTGCTATAACTATTCACAAATAAAATAATGAAAAAATTGTGCGTGTATCAACGTGTACACGCGCAAGAAGAGAAACTTCTATGTATTTTTTTGTTTTGTTTTTTGATGTTTATTATGTTTCTTTCGCACTTGAGTGGAGGAACGATACTATCTTTATTGCTTTTGTACAGTAAATAGGAACTATGAAGAGTTACTCTCGTAAACGAATGAAAATTATTACAAAGTTTTAAGCACCGCTAGATTATGGAGTAGCCCCCTATTGCGTCAAGCCTTAGTCTGAATTTTGTGTCTAGAGATTGTATACAAGGTGTTAAAGTGTAGAATATTTTAGGAGGTGATAGTATGTCTAATAAACATTGGATCGCAAACGCATAGTTTCGGTGTTAATAACTGTCCGCAATGTAACGCCCGCTCATGGCATTGCTTGCCTCAGCTCTTCGGCGTAAGGAATCGCGCACTCTTTGAAACTGTCTTGGTTGGTACTTAATGACATGCATGACCAACTAAGACAGTTGTTCTTTATTCCGAAGAGCTGAGGCGTGCAATGCCGTGGGTGGGTGTGGGGGAGCGTCCATAAACTACGCAGCTACGTCTGGGTGGAGAGGGTTGGGTAGAAAAGTTACCTGGGGGGAGGGTGGGTTCGGAGCGAAACCAAGCAACTTTTCATGCATACTATTTGTCACAGTTAAGCTACAGAACACACAACAGCATGCTAATATTTATTTAAGTCATTTAATTATCTCTGTATGTAATTTACGATAGTGTGACAAGAGAAAACGTTACAAAATGTCATCTTGAATCAATAGAGAAAAAAGCTACGTACCACACGGAAAAGGGGAGGGGGGGCAGTTAAGGAGGCCAAAAAGGGGCTACGTTGTTTATTGATGATCCCTTGCATTGCGGACCTGTTACTATCTGCGAAACTACGCGTTTGCGACCCAGTGTTTATTAAACATGTTTGTCTTATTTTGATGCATGCTATCACCACCTAAAATATTTTACTTTGAACAACTTAGAATTTTCTGATAACCGTTCTTACAATCCATTTTCGTTAATAACTAGCTTCTAAGCCGGTCGAATACGACGGGTTGTGCACTGATTTCCGGCTCGTAACAATCATTATTGTAAGGTAAAATAACTCATTCCCACTGTTGTAAAGACGAATGATGATATTTCTGCACGCAAATGGAAGCTTGTATCACATAAACATGATTCCATATTTTTTTTTCATACAGTAACAGCGATTAGTAAATATAATGAAACCATCCACATCGAACGAATATAAATAAACAAAAAGCGACTAATAAATAAAGTTTTTACACTAATAGATACACGCGTAGAAAACGTAACGTGAAATAACTGTAAACGATGTAGCGAATACTCTTTAACATGAGCTTAAAAGAGAGCGGACAATATCGTAGGTTTGTTGCCGCGAAGGAGTACGTAGTCATCTAATACAGTAGCTGCTCGCATTAAAGAATCGTTGAGTGCGCTTGAGCAGCACCTAAAGCTAACGCGTGACGCTAGCAAATTTCTCCGAAAAAAGTTTCACTTCAAAAATTATGTTGAAGTTCTTTTTATTTCAATTCCGTGTAAAAAGCATACCGCCATATCTCAACAGCTATTAGGTAACTATTCGATTTCCAGGCCCATCTGGAGAATCATTCATTATCCACGACAGTCGGGAATAGAGAAACTCTTTCCATCTTCGGTGGGTCTCAGATTGCCGAAATTGTATGAAAGTGTAAAACCGAAGCTGTTAAATTGGCGCTGACATATGTCACTGCCTGTAACAAACTATTGACTATCTGCACTCCCACAAAACTGTTTATAGTTTTGTCGTCCTACCATGGCCCTCTAGATTCCCCGCGTTGGTGACTACAAATCATTCCGTTCACACACTACTACTGTTTGTATACCAAATGCCCGTTTTGTTCTCGAATATTTTGTAAATTAGCCCAGTCGCACCCATGTAACCTTTGGTACCACTGTCATTGGTGGGTATATATTGAGAATTTGTCTATATTCAAACTTCCTCACTGGAGTGCAATTATGTATGAAAACAATTACTGATCATTTTTATTTCTGCGACGTAGAGTGAATTAAATATACGTGGAATAATACCAACAAGAAATTGTTTTTCAGACAACAGGTTTCAAGTAATTACTTTGCATGCAATGGATAAAATAATAAATAAAAGAAAGAAAATGTGAAGATACCTTCTTACAAAGCCGATGTAAGTCGAGGATAATCAATAAAGTTAAATCTGTTATAGGCACCAAGGAATATTTTTGTCGCCAGGGTAAGTGACGGTCAACATCTGCTACTAAGAAGTTTTAAAATAATTGCCAGAAAACTAAGAAAAGCTTAATATTGATGATTATATCTCGACATCACATTTTGAAATTTGAAACAAATTTGAAACTATCTACGCAAACAAGCAGCTACAGCAGTTATTTGTGAATGATGGTAAATATCCACCTATGTACTGGAAAATGGTTGCATGAGCACAAACAGAGTTAAAAGTCATAATTTCAATTCATTTACAGACAAAATTTTTGCAGTCAATGATCAAACTATTTCAAAATAGGCGACAGCGGATAGATAAAAAAAAACTGTAGATCTTGCGCTGACCCGAATCCGGCACCTGTCAAGTATACGAGCTAATTGACAATCTTTAATTCCTTTATTGATACAATTACGACACATGAAAATTAAGGGACATTTAAACGTGAGAATAATAAACTAGAATAAGTATACTGTCCACTCAAATTTATATCTCTAAAACCGTATAAAAAAGGTCTCTGAACTTAGACGAGGATTTTTCTGACATATTTAGCCACGCTATTCAGATTTGTATTTTGGACTTTAATCCCTAGGCCACTGTATATAAATGCTTTCCATGCACACAAAACACAATGCAGTATTTAGATCAAAGTTTCACCCAATACCTAACCGTAATTTCTAAGGGAGCGTGCACAAACTACGTGGCTCGGTCCAGGGCGAGGGGGGGGGGGGGGGGTTGGCTGGAATGCTAGGCTGGGCTACGTGGGGGGAGGGGAGGGGGTTCCGAGCCAGGCCACGTAGCTTTCCTTTCATAACATTTTTCACAGTTAAAATGAGGAACAGAACACACAACAGCATGTGAATATTTATTTCCCTCAGTTAATTATCTCCGTATGTAATTTATGACAGTCTGACGAGAGAAAACAATACAAAATGTCTTCTGGAATCAAATGGAAAAAAGCTACGTGCTACATGGGTGGGGGGGGGGGGGGGGTAGAGGCAAAAGCCCCCTAGGGCTACGTGGGGGAAGGGGGGTTTCACAGGAGGCCAAATTGGAGCTACGTGGTTTATGCACGCTCCCTAACGGAAAAGTTTTACCGAGCGTAGTGTGTGAGCAGTAACGCTGTGGCGTCTCATTCGGGAGGGTGTTGGTTCGAATCCCCGTCCGGCCATCCAGAATTCAGTTTTCCTTGGTTTCTTTGGTTCCTTCAAAAGGCCATGGTCGAAATCCGACCCATTCCTTGCCCCCTCCCCTTCCCCGCCTCTAACGCCTCTAACTACCTCGAAATCGACAAGGCGTAAAACCATATAAAAAAAAAAATGAAATTTTTACGAAATGCTTCAGCGTTATTCATGTTTATCAATTTAACGCTAGTGTCAGTCTCTTTTTAAACATAAGATAAATCCTCAGATGAAATAATTTTCAGTTAGATTTCATGTAGCTATTGATTTAATAAAACATCCTGAGAACAGAGTTATACAAACAAATAGATCAAGGAAAGTTAGAACTCATTAATAACAGGACAAGATGGAATAAATGAACTGAATGTAACCCAGTTTTATAACAAGTTTTAAAAAGAAATTTTAATTCTTTTAGTAAATATTTTTTTCTAGTTTTATATTTCAATTTCGTGTGTTCAGCAACGTGACTTATATTTTCTCTAAAAATTACAAATTAGTAATAGAACCCACCAATTCTAACACACTTCCTTTTACATATTATGTTTCTAACTGTAAGAGTACAAAAACATGAACAGTAACACATTCAAGGATTTCAAATGACTTCACAATGGAATTCAGTACCGTATTCTTACACTAGTAAAAAGTGGATTCGTGTGGTAGTATGACCTGGTGACAGAGTTTCTTATCGGCTGCGCAGTCCTCCCCTATTGTAGCCGTCTAGTCTAACCTCGGGTATAGGGGACCTGCAGTTTGACGTGGAATACAAACCAATGAAGCATTCTGGAATTCTTCACATTACATAGCAAATTGTGCCACAGATGAAGGTCGGGTTAAGCGCGCACTCAAATCCTCGGAGAGACAAGGATTCGAACCACAGACCTTTCGATCTCCAGTCATACGCCTTAATCACTAAGCCACCAGGCCGTTTCCGAAACTAGTATTAAATATATTTTAATAATTCAGATAACGGGAAGAATTCATATTTTAGCAAACAACTAATAAATATCAAGTCTGAAACTCATACTGAAATAAAACGAAATACGGTATACTGGAGAATTTACATGGCATTAAATAACGCGAACAAACTAGCACTTGATTTCAGACCTAAAGGATTATTTTCATCTCTGGGCAAGAAAGTCAGAGAGTAATTAATATATTGTCGAGGGATATGTTGATCAAGTTGCCTGAAGCATAATATAAATCGAAAATTCGTGTATGAGATCCAGTAATACACTTACCAACTTGACCATATCTTGCCGATTTCATCCAAAATATCTTGCGCATAACCTACGAAGCGAGAGTCGTATGAATAACCTTTCCAAAACACATTTTGATTTACAGTCCACTTCCAACAATGAGATTTCATATTTAGCACTCCATAAACCTACCAATCAAAATAATCGGCCTTGTCATTCTCAACACTACTTGTCTCTCCTCCTTGACGAAACACTATGATACTTTTGGTGTCCTTACGTTTGCAGCATTCCAATTCTTTAAGGTTAATATGGTAAGTAATTAGTTGTTTAGTATGATTACAAATTTTTCCGTTTATGAATCATCAGAATAGAGTTTTGATACATTTGATAATAATTAGGTTATTAAGTGTTTTAACTTTTGCACTTAATTTGTGTAATTTGGACCTAGAAAACCTTGTACGCTGGGAATGGTTCTTGCCTTAGTCTTTGGAAGAGACATCAGTATAATATTAGAGATTACGTAAATATTATATTCGGAATGACGAAAATATAATATTCGAAACGACTTTCGCGAGTGAAGATTCTCGAATTTCATAATGTGTAACGAGGCATCCGATGAGTAAGATTACTTTTCACTTTTAAAAACAGGCAAAAGAGAAACGACAGTGGATAAGGTAAACCGTTGGAACCATTTACTTGTTCCACCTCACGGATAGTTTCTCTGTAAATACCCTCCGATTGTCAGCATCTTCCTTGCAGTTTTATAAAATAAAATACATAGTTTTATTATCCACGTCTGTATCGGACTGTATGGCACTGGTTTACTTACAAGTCATCGGAATTACTTAACAGCATAATTTCTGCTTCCACAGATAATATTTAAGCCTCTGAACTGTCTGCTACAAGTAGATCGTTGAATGCTCCCTACCCGACAAGCAGCATATAAACACAGGCAGCGCCGGCAAGCGGTTGAGTCTGACAGTTGGCATCATGGGTTGGTGTAAGTGGAGGAAAGTTTGTAACTTCTTGCGCATGATGTTCTTCTGCAATGTCTTCAGATGTGGACCTGCCCTGTCGACGATTGACGTGGAGGTAAGGCGATCCTAATACCAGAAGAAGAGATAAAGTGAATCGACCCCTTAACCAAGTCAGGCTAGAGGGTTGCGAAGACAAAAAAGTTAACCAAATTATCAGATTCAGGGTGATTACGTAAGAAAGGAAATAGAGGGTATGGTAATATGTTGGAGAGTCTAGTATCCCTAAATAGCTTACAGTATTTTTTTTCCCCATCACATCCTTTTTAGCATTTTAGCTTTATGCAGTGATTTTACTTTGGAGTCTACTGGAGTTCGCGATTCCGCCACAACATTCAGTAATGACGTCATAATACTGCTGTAGTCAATTACAAGACGTAGTATTTTCAAGCAGTAATTCCATTGTAGTACAGCCTGGACCATTATTTTCAAGCAGCAATTAGGTTGTAATACAGTCTGCACCAGCATGAAATCGTTAAATACACTTCGGAAAATATTTCTAGCGGAGTCTTGCCTTTGAATACTGTAGTATTGTGACGCCAATTCCTGGCGGAATCGCTATCTCTAGTAATCCCTCATTTTGCCTATTTTTCGAACATTAATTTTCTCAAGGCATTTTTGCCCTGCTGCAATAAAAAACAGCTAGTTAACAGCGGCAATTTGGTACGAACTATTGGAGATTTCAATCAAACAACGCGTTTTGTTGGGTTTTGGATTTTGTTTAAATATGTTAGGGCAGTTTAGTGTAACCAGTAGTTGCAGCTATTCCCTCAGGCATCGCGGCTGTGTAACAATGGGATTGTACAGTTGGAGACCGAATAGAACCTCACCCGTGTGTTATATACGGGGTGATCTATTAATATGGACACTGCAATATTTCCACAATGGTTGAATATATCGAAATATGGTTTTCACTAAATGATAGTATGCAAGTGTTGGGGCCAGTCATTTTGATATAATTTTAGATCGCGATACCGCTACAACGCTGAAAATACTCCGCAAATACCATTGTGGTTAGGGTGAAATGCGCCCACAGGAAAAATTTCTTTGAAACCATACAATTGCAACAACTACTTAGAGAAAACACTATGCTCCGTGGAAAATATTTCGCTATCATAAATTTCTCGTGACTTTTTGTAACAGAGAGAAGCTAAGACGAATTTTTATAGATTTTGTGGCACAGCGATAATTTGTCATATAGTGGTTATTAACAAGTATGTATAGAGAAATTGAATTTAACTGGAAGAATTAATTTCAAGGGGCTATAGAGATAAGCGTAAAGAGGAATTCAATAAAATGTCATTTGAAGTGAAATGTTTCGCTGAAACTGCTAGAAGTGTGTAAATATGATAAACATTGATGGGACAGCAAGCAGTATAGGGAAATGTATGTGAAATGCGAACTGTTGCCGTGCCTCTTCCTGGTGAGATATCTTTTACACCATGCTACTGTCCCAATAACAATAATTGTACTTTTTTTCTGTGTGTTTTCGCGTTGCATTTCATTCCAAATGCCATATCACTGATCTGCTCTTAGCACGTACTTTTAGACGTTGATAAATGAATGTTTTCCAGTTTAGAGAAATTAGTTCAGTTTCTCTGTGCATAAACATGTCACGAATTATCATTTCCCACTTGCATCCTATCATTCAGAGACGTCATTTACAGAAAACTGCGTTTCAACATCTTCAACCGTAGGGAAAATATTGGTGTCCACGTTCGCTGCCCCGTCATTTATATTATACGTACAGTATATATTACGTCCTAGGCACGTGAGGTTACGAAGTTGCCTTTTTTTTCGTTGAAACAAAGTGGGTTAAATTGCCAGAGTCGAGCAATTCAAACTTCTCAAGGCAGAATTACCATTCTGGAATTGTTGATACTGCCATCCGATGCCCTCCATTCTCGTTGGAATTTTTCGAATGCTGCTTTATACTTTTTGTTAGACGAAAGGACAGTTGCATTAAAACTTTTTTCCCTAGCCTATTCAAGGAAACTGAATATTTAAATACATAACTTTTATGTATGGCGCTTAGAAAACTTAAGACAACATTGAATGCTCGGGGGAGGGAGAGGGTGAATTTCATTTTTTTAAATTTTATTTGTTAAATTATCCACATGCCAGTCCAACATGTTACATTCCCTCCAAACAAGTAACAGATTCAGCGGAAAAATAGATTCATTGCCAAGTAGTTGGCGTTTTCCATATAACCATGACATGATTTCAACGCAGTTCTAACGAGGCTAGGAGACCACAAACTTGGTTTTCGTATACTGGTACAACCTAAAAGCAGAAGACCGTCTTGTCTATTTAATTTTTGTTAGAGTGAAGAAAAGAACGCTTGCCAGCAGTTTTTGCCTTATTTCTTTGTGGTGTACGTCAAACTCAATGTTATGACTCTTCTCTCGAGGTGTGTATTTATTGCTTGATGGCTTTCTTCGACGTTTTCTTGTAGAATTAATGGCCGCCTGTGGCGGTCAAACTCATTCTTGCCAGCCATAGCCAATAACTATACAAGAAATAAAAAAGTCGGCAAGCAATATCTTGGTGCATGCACCGAAACAAGTTTTGTGTAGTTTGTGCATAGCTTACCTTGTTATCGAGACGGTTAAAACCTACTTTAAATAAAATTAAATCTCTTGCAACCTCTGCGTTAATTTAATACTCCACTCAAACCGTTTCTTCAGTACGGGTAATCCCATCCCTACTCAATTTTGCTTTATTTCCCTTTACCTGCATATTACCCTCCCCCTCCCCCCCCTACTAGAATCGTTCGTTAGTTTAATTGTAATGGTTTGCACGCTCCAGTGGCAGTTTACTTACAAAATCTTTTTCCTCTTTCTGCCTACTTTTGCCCTCCACAGATTTCAACTTCAATATCATTTTTTTTTTTTTTTTTTTAGCGTTTTTTGTAAATTGTTTACCTGTTGGTAAATTTATGGTGGTTTATTTATTATGATTACTCCCTGCTCCTCTGTAGTGCTCGTGTGGTTTCGGTACCGTGGTGGCACCTGACTCCAGGCACAGTGGAAGACACTTTCACACTCTGGATTTGGCCGGAAGACTGAATAAATTTTTAAACATCTCTACTGCTTTTGTGGAATGAGGGCATACTAAGCTGTTGAGGGTGATTTCGTTTGGCTGATACCATTCAAACTGACGGCCTCCCTTTCAGAGGAATAAGTCCGAATTTCACTCTACTTCCTGAATCATCTTCTACGTAATGCATTATATCTGTCGAAACATTTACACTTCCAACACACTGAGGGAAGGAACTGTCATCGCCTGTAGCTGTGATCAGGTCTCTCCAAAGCAAGAAAATGGCACCGCTGAGCGTCCTGTGTTGTCAACGCACAAGCTTTTACTAAAAGTAAACGGGTGAATTTAACTACTAAGTGCACGGTTTGGCAACAGCGCGTTCGAAGCCGTTAGCCAAGACTAAACGCAACTACAGTTATTATTAATTTAATTGCGATGGAGCACACGCTCCGGTGACAATTCTTAGTCATTTAATTACCTCTTTTTATTTTTTAAATTCTTATATAATTTGAGTGTTAAATTCTTACCCCATCTACTTTTAAAATTAAAATTCGTAAATCATAAATGTTTTTTGTAAGTTCATCACTTCACTGGGTAATTTGTTCCAATCCCTGACACCCTTACCTACAAAAGGAAATTTTTTCCAATCTATTAAGCACGAAATTGAGTGCCAGTTTGTCATGGTCATCTTTTCCCTTCCATGCACCATTCTTAATTCTTAGACCAATATTCTTCCAAGCCCCATCAACGTTCCCAGCACTCTTCCAATTACTACCAGTCCAGCTCCTTTATTGCAGGACCCAGTCAGTAACGGATATGATAATTTCAACAAACAAATCTAGCTGCTCTTTTTTTTTTGTACGCTCTAAAACTCCTGTATTTGATACCCAGAATGTGTCTACTAGGATGTATGATAGGCTAGTCTCGATTGTATTGTGTTGTTTCAGATGGAGGCGTACATGGTTAGAGGCTCTAATGGCGCCTTCCCTCTGGATACAGACTCTGAGGACTGGCTACAGAACTGTCGCCTCAGACTGCTGCCTCTCGACTCTTCCGAAGAGAAAAAGTCCTCTGGATCAGACTCTTGATTTAACTGCAACTCGTAATGCAACTAACAAGTTTTAAGATATTTTTATATTTTTCTTGTACCTATGCCTTGAGGAAAGTAACTTATTGTCTATATAATAATGTATGAAAATAGTCCATAATTTTTATCTCGTCGGAATTTTAGCTTTTATTTGTTAAAATTTTAAACTGAAATAATGTGATATTTTAGACAGTGACAACTTTTTAATGAGCATGTTTTTTCTGTGATAATTTGGAATCTATTGTTGCTGCATTTTAATAAATATATTTTTAAGCTGTCAAGTATCTGTACAACAAATTAAAAGAAAAGTTCGCTTTTCGCCCAATTAGTTTTGTTCGGAAACATTGAATTTTAAGAATATGATGTATGTTATGCCTTTCTGAAAATCATTGTCTCGCTATCTTCTTAAACTAATTCAAATGTTTACAGAAACGAAGGTAATATTCTGGTAAAGTGTATTTCGATCAAATTTTATCTGAATTTCTGCATTTATTTTCTGCTTTTATAGTATATGCATTTCCAGTCTATTTATACATGCCAGTTCAAACTCAAAAGAAATTCAGTCATGTGTTTCTCCGTAACTGATTTCAGTTTATTAGAAAAGGTTATGGAAAAATGTGGTAGATACGGCATTTTCAGTTTAAAAGTGACAAACGGCCTGCGTGATTTGTGGCAGCAATTTCTCTCCCCCCCCCCCCTTTTCTTTCTTGTGGCTTTACGCTTCGTCGACGTCGAGATTAGTAGAGGCTGGAAAGGACGGCGGCAAGCAACGGGAAGGAATTTGGCCATGGCCTTTTGAAGGAAACGTTCCGGCATTCGCCTGGAGTGATTTGGAGAAATCCAAATCTGGATGCCTGGATGGGGATTCGAACCCACGTCCTCCCGAATGCGAGGCCAGAGAGTTATACGCTCACCCGCCACGCGTGGTGGTTATACTCAAAGCATTGTCGTATGCTGGCATCGTGTTTGATACAAGTATCCCTTACGAATATGTCTTACGGGGAAGACTCAAATGCCTCTTCGCAATTATTTTAGGGTCACTGGTTAGCAAGAGAATTGTATTATTTCTACACGACTGCGGTCTTCAACAAGTAGTTCTAAGATATCGGTATAATCTATCCAAGATTCGTATAGCTTAGTAATTCTGTAGTTCTCGGCTTGTAAAAGGTAACTTTTTTTTTCATATTATGCGATAACAGAAATGCTGACATTGATTTTTTTTTTATCGGGCTTTTAGCCGTGTCAACTTCACATCGTTGGTCGACGTTTCGGAAGCTAGCTTATAAAGCCACCGCTCAACATCAATGATGTCTGAAACATCGCCAGACGATGCCAATTTGACACGTTTAGAAGCGCTAGGAACTTTCTTCTAATATTGCCGTCGCGAAAATTTTCAGTTATCTGGTGATGGTGATGAGGTTTGTGTGTGAAAGTTACCTGATAGAGCCTCCAGCGTAGGTGTAAAACTCAATTTTGCAGAGGGCCGTATATTAAATTTAGAATGTGTAGGAGGGCCAGAATCGAATAAAAAAAAAGTACTGAATTATTATAACATTTTATTTATTTAATTGTATAGTATATAATATACGGTTGTTAAAAATTATATCGCGATCGCGGGCCGTATCTTTGACATCATTGGCTATCAGGGAGCAGTGCTTTCCTTAGGATGAAATTGCAATTTTCTTTTTAACAATTTTTTTAGTGTTGCCAATTATATATCCTTATCACAGACCTTTTGTTAGATCCCACCGTTCATACTGATGATAAAATATATCAACATTGGACTTTCCTTATTTCTGGTATCTGTAATGCTGAATGAGGCTTTCCGTATTTACATGTCTCCTGAGGTAAGTTGGTCCTTGATATTCTGTACACTGGGACGGAGTTGGCGACAGATCTGGCGATCTTGCTGGCAGCGTGTAGTACCTCGTATCACTCAGACAGTTCATCACACGGGCCGTATGTGGACGCGCATAGTCCAGCAAGATCTGTCCTTGATATTACAGTGAAGTGTGTCTCCATATTGTGTTATATTAATTATTTTTGCAATCGCGGAGAGGGCAGGACCAGAGTGTGACTGGGAAGTTCGGCTGGAGAGATCAGGTCATGCCACCTATTGACGGAAATGCTAAGACGTGTTTTATTTTGCATGCCAACACCCACGGCGGGGTGAAGACACCCGACTAGCCGTTGGAATATCGCGTGCCAAAAGGACTGAAGGTACGTAGACGGCCGGAGAAAACGGGTGGTAGAGGAAGCAAGACCTCTGTGTTATCTTAGTGGTTCGATATCTTTAAGAAGTGAAAAGTCATCAATAAATGTTTCAGTGGGGATCTAACCTAACTAGTGAAGTGGGTGAAGCCGCTGTTTGATTAGGTCTATGGTTGCTTGATGTGGCCATGCACGATTTAATACTGCACGCAGTAGCAAAATGGAATGGAGATTAATTCTGTTTACTGCAAATGTTTTTGGATCATTACACCAAGCTCCTGGGCTTCCCTCTTTTTTTTTTTTTATAAAACTGAGCTAGCTCGGACAATTTCTATTAAGAATTAACGGCAAGTAAGCATATAACTAGTTTCATGCAGGGTGGCGCCCACAATATGTAGGGTTTCCAATATTTAATCGTTGTACTAAGGGAAAGTGATTAATTATAACAAGAATGTTCAAAGATATTAAATTTTGGGTATGTGTGAAGATAAATGTCTAATTCTTTGTTCAGAGCAAATCTGACAAATTCCCTGCAAAGATTAAGTCTTATGATATCGGTGCAAGAAATTGTGAAATTTACATAAAACGGAAATATTAAATTATAAGAATATTTCGCTATTACAATCGCACAGTCGGTTGGACCATCACAATATGAAGGACCAATTAAAACAGATATGCACCAGCTTCATCTACATATATACTCTGCAATTCACAAAATTGTGGGTTGCAGAGCGTGCTCAGCACCAAAGCTAATCTCTTTGTTGTGCATTCCAATCCCTAATGGTACGAGGAAAAAAAGAATTTATATAAGAATCATTGCGGCGCCTTATTTCTCTAATCTTATCATTCCTGTCATTCCGGTTCAAATAGGTTGGTGGACGAAGTATTGATCTACACTCGTAAGTGAAAGTGGGAGTACACATGTTTACCAATAAATTTAAACGAAACGTGCGTCGTCTATCTACCAGAGCTTACCTCAGATGATATAATACAACGGCTTGGACCCTCTTCCGAACTGAATCGGTGCATGCATCCAGGTTAGAGGGTGTTCAACTCCATACTGACAAGTAAGCTCATACTGTAAAGTTCTTTCTAAATTTAAATCTTATGTAATCGCTGAAATCACATCGCAGACTCTCTCAACCCGTAGAGTGTCATTTGGTTTCCTCTTTCCCCCCCTTCTGAGTTCTTCACTTTTCCCAAGAGGTCTAAATCAGGGATACGCATATTCTTGTATCAAAACGTGTCAAAGCAGGCCCTCCACATAGAACGTTGGGTTTAGCCATTCGAGTAGATCCACTGATCTTTACACTTTTTCGGAAATTTCATGTTATCGCCTACACCTTTGCCGAGATAATCCCTAATCCTCGCAAACTTTACAGCCCACAGCACCGCTAAACTATTGACAATAAGAGCACTCTCAATTTTATAAAAGTTCCTGTATGTACTGGCCATACCTCGTGATCCGGAGACAGGCGACTCTCTTCTCCACTGTTACTTGGGTCGTTATCTTGTGCAGTGTTGGCGAGTTCTGTTGCATGTGTGCATGGCTGTGTTGTTATGCTGGAGTGTTCAGTGTAATACGGTTGTTTTGAAGGCCGGACAAAGTAAAACCCACTGCTATTCAGGGATGATCGGCAGTAAGACACTAATGAGAAAAGAAAGTTAAACGTACCATTCCTACTAGCAGATCACCATCAATTGCTTATGGATTCACTCCACATACACTCCGCAAAGGCTAGGGATTTAATACACTTTTTTTTTACACAAATAACATTTTCAGTTTTCTACGCGCGCGCGGACCTTCGTGTTAGTAGAATGAAAAGAATAAAACATTTCAACAATCAAATATTAAGATGGAGAACAAAAGTGGTCTAGAAACACTCATTTATTTTAGGTATTACCTCAAATTCGATTTTAGAAAAATGAAGAAATAAGGTAGGTCAAAGAACAAAAATCTCCAGAGATCAGTAGTGTGAGCTTCAGATTATTACTCAAAACGGAGTAATCTGTGGTGCATATGTCCTATCTTGAAATGATTGTAATTTCTTGCCTTATTCACCAGCTATATGTTAATACAATTATTTCGTAAATCTTAAGCTAGAATATAAGCTCTCAAAATTTGCATTGCCATTCAATTTGCTGCGGTAGTTTTTGAGTGATGCCATTTCAAACAGACGCACGCAGCTTGCTTAAGGATTTATAATAGTATAGATATGAATGTGATAGGTGTTGTGCACCATCGTAACATTTCACTTTTTTGTCCAATTAGCCACGTAATGAATGATGAAAAAGGCTTGTCGATCGTCGTATCTCTTAAATCTGTACGTTTCGGTAGTGAAGTCGCCTGGTGTTACCTTTGCAACGTGACGATTGTGCGGGTAGAGGCGACAGAGTAGAGCGGCCATGAGGATACGCAGCAGGTAGTAGAACAGCTCTACCAGGCTGAGCACGCTTACTCCCAGGAACAGACCTGCCACGCTGCCCAGCCACACTGCACAGGATGCCCACACGTTTAAGCCGAAACATTTCTGCTGCTCGGCATATTTTAGTTTTTACATATGAAAGGCATACAGCACTGTAGGTTATAGTCTGCAGTTAATGAAGTATTATTTGATTGTAGGCTAAATGATCAATACTACTATATCCGAGACACTGAAATTTAATGGTTGATTCTTATACAGTATATTTCGACGAGACAAATCGGAAGGAGAGAATATAATCTCGATTAGTTCTCAAGATATCGAATGTTAAAAATCACTTCAATTTTGAGATACAATATCTCGAGAATTAAGAGGTATCAAAAAATGGTGTTCTTTACTTTCACTTTCAATTTCGTCGAGTTACAGAAGAATTCCTCATCAAATATGGCGTTTGCGAATTTTTCCCAGGCCGCTTTTCAACCTAACTACCTCAGTTTTGACATGCGATATCTTGAGAACTAAGTGAGATATCAAAGACTTTTTTTTCTTTACTTTAGATTTGTCTCGTAGAGATATATACGAACAGACCATAAAATTTATCAAATTTCAGTGGCTCGGATATCATAGAATTCCCGCTTGGTGATTATACAGTATATTATGTGTTTTTACCGTTATTTAACCATTTAATGATTTAATTATACTATTTTACAACTTTCAAATACATATGCTACCAACAACATAACAAAACCGATTCCACAGATCTTAACACCAAAATATCTCACACATTCATTGTCAGATAGTTTTAACAATATTTTAGACCTTAATCTCGTTATCCCCACAACCAACTTTCTACTATGGAGAGTTGAATTATTCGCATAATTATTTTATGGAAATACCAATTTTAATTATATAATAGTTCTTGTAATGACCAACTGTTAATACGAGGTGATAAGTAAGCCAACCTGACCTTCATGATAACCTTGCACACGCATCACAGAATAGATATGCAGGGTGAGCAGTGACTACCTTCAGTCATTGAGTTTACTTCTGTATTTGTTCACAAAAAAATTAAAATGATATAGTTTGCTTTTAGATTTATTATCTAAATGTTCAAATTTTAATCCATGGGTATGTATGAAATTGTGAATTTGATTCCAGTTTGAAGGCAATAGCAGCTTCGTTGTTTAGTTGTACTGTACACTTGACATTTTAGATTGAGGTTTCGCGTGATAAGGTTAGACACAATATTGTGTTAAGGCTGCGCATTAAAAGTAAGAATAACCTGCAAGAGAGCTTGTAGTTTGATCGTTATTGTAATGTCGTCACTATACACAGCACCACAAACTGCTGTCCTTTGGGTTCCAGTTTAATCACCGCTCAAGTGTTGCCCTTCTATTTAATCATTCTGTTGCCTTTGCTTTTATCAACGGTTTTTAAAAGTTACAATTACTGGAACGTCACGCTGTGTCTGAATATAGCTGTCTCTTACACTGTCCTACTTTGTTCTCCAAAATGATCGTAGGTAATGGTAAGGTTTCTTATAAATAAACAGATCTTTCTACCTGGTACAATTATTCTAAATGTATTTAATCCATTGAACAACTCGTCACTAATCTAACTGGCTGAATGCAGGTTCTTCTAAACAACGGCAATTGCACGAACTACTGAGCAGTGCCAATATTCCTAGTCCTTTTTCGTCAAATCGTCATCAACAACGCGACTGAGTGTTTTAAATGTGAAAGTTTGAATCTAAATATCGTTGATAACCCGTTATTATTCTGATAGAACTCTGTTTACTGTTATCAATGTCATCGCTGTTAAACATGTAACGGATCTCCTGCATATCTGTTGATCTCGTGTGCCTGGTGATTCCCAGCTGATGATTCCTAGTTGATGATTCCTAGTTGATGATTCCTAGTTGATGATTCCTGATAATCCATACGTGGTCCAAGGTACGACAATGTTTCCTCCCGAGGTTAGCCAGCTGACATGTTTACTACATTCAGCTTGACGCCACTATGTGACCGGAGGGGAAAGTCATCGAATGTTGACCCTTGACTCGAAGGAGCGAGTGATTGGCTTAGCCGTATCATCAGCTGAGAGGCAGGGCTTAGGGGCAATCCACAAATTACGTCACATGAATTCGCCTGGTGTGACGCCACATGTTTTGCATTTTTAAATTTAGAAATCATTAAATTAAAACAGCACTTCCAAAATTATTTATACACTTCAATTTAAAATATTTTTTCATAAAATCGACAATAAATCTAACATTTTAGAAAATTGATAAAACATAAAAAAATAAACGATATATACGTATTTTATATACGTAATTTAATATATACGTAATTTAATCTTCTTGTGGCCATGGACTTCGAATCCATTCCTTTGTATTATTTATGACTGATATAGCAGTCATTTTGTTCTCGATTTGGATAATATTATGAAGATTCGATGTATCAACATTCTCTTCAACTAACCATATAGCATCATAATAGTTTATCAAACAAAGAACTTGCCTGTCACGTCTAGTTGGAATTCTTTGGGGACACGTCTTCGTGATGGGCAAAACTCTTATGTGTTTGCTTGTGTTGCTTAGTGGCTTTGTACGATACAAGGTATAGACCACAAATGCCACCCTATCGTTTAAATAACTATGCGGAATTCATATTTTGTCACAGCCTCAAAGGCGGTATCGTGCTTTCGGCGTGCGTCAATGGCGGCCAACGTATGACACCGTAGGTACAGCGAGCGTGAACTCGCGCAGCTGTCACGTGTCATAAAGTGATACAAATTACGTATGTAACATCACAATGCTTATGGCTCGTCCCCCTTAACGTGTGACGTAACTTATGGATGGGCCCTTAGGGCAGTGTAGTCCGAGGCTCACCAAGCAGCTGGGACTTGGGGAAGGACGCCTCGAGGCGGTACAGCACGGCGAAGTCGTCGGCGTAGTAGATGTCTACGGTCGGCGGAGAGCGGGGGTTTGAGAGGCGCTGGAAGCGAGCCACCTGCCTGAAGACGAGGTCAGCGCAGGAGGGCGAGCAGCGAGCACAGGTCAGCTCGGGGAGCGGCGTCCAGCGCGTCCACGAGAGATGCGGCGACCGCAAGTCCGCTGTGGGCAATCGGAAGCGAGACAGCTTGTAACAGCCCTAATACCTGTATTTTGAATAGTATTGGACAGTGTGAAATATTTGTAGTGAGCCAAAGTTTGCTTGAAAGTGATTTGATATGTTTATTTTGTAAATTCTTGTAAATAAGTATATATAGACTTTGTTTTAGGTAAGAAAATTATTTAAAGACCATTTAATATGGTTAAGAACCGAATGGTGCAAGAGTATTTCTTAAAAGTTTGTATTTCCATGTATAAATGTAAGTTACGATGTCTACAGGACAATTTTCCACCATTTGAAAGGATTTCTGTAAATAATTTTGTATTTAAGTATCTCTAATTACCATTTCTAATCATTTTGTAATGTTATTAATTAATTTTGTATCAATTCCGATTGTTTTTAATATGTTTGATTGTTTGAGTGATTGTTAATGATCGAGAAATATCGGGCGGATGCCTTTGAAGAATTCTCGTAAATTCGATAGACTCTATATAAACAGATCGCCTGGACAGAGTATTCATTCAGTGTTACAGAGACATTCATGCAAGTTTTCATTCAGTAAGTCAGTATTGCATCTTTGGATTGTAACAACTATGCTTGTGAATCTCGCAGACTTGTTTTGATTGAAAATAAACGAGCATCAACATAACCTTGTTTTTGGTGGACTTTATTAATTAATTAATGCAGTAATAAAACCACCGAAAGAACCTTAACATGGCGACCGTTGACATGACGAGAAGTTCTTAAACATCTGTGGGATGTTTATCTTCTAAAAAGAATCTGCAGAAAATTGCGACGGATTATCGGCGATAAGCGAACATAACCTGCGAGGAAATTTCGACCGGCTACGACACGGATTTAACGCCGAGCGGACCTTCTTCGGCCTAAGGCGGAGATTCTCCATCAGGAATCGGCTGTAATCTTCCGACGACGAGTGGATTTTCTTCGGGCTCAAAATCGTCTTCCTACAGTGGATTGTGAAAAGTGTGGTTAAGTGTTTGAAGTCAGTGTGGTGTTTAATGGTTAAATAAGTGCTTCTAAGTGAAATTTAATGTGATACAAAAGGGAGGAATAACTGTAAGTATGGCATTGAATATTCAAGTGATTTCTTTTGCATGTTATCGTGTGGCAGATTGGAAAGATTTTAATTTTCCTTAATTTCGTTTTTTATGTTGATTTTGCTAATTACTAAAAATGGCTGATAATCAGAACCTGCAAGCTTTTCTAGTCATTTGTAACCAATTTTAATGCAAAATTTTCTGAACTTGATGGTAAACTTGACAGCAAGTTTTTGGAATTCAGAAGTGAATTAATAAGTGATAATGACAGCAAATTTTCTGAAATTAAGTCTCAGTTTTCCGAAATTGATGACAAATTTGATAATAAATTTTCCAAATTGGATAATAAATTTTCTGAATTTAGAAATGAGTTAAAAAGTGATACTGACAGTAAGTTCTCCAAATTTGACAGCAAATTTTCTGAATTTAGAAATGAGTTAAATCTTGATGGTAAATTTTCTGAGATCAATTTTCAATTTTTTGAATTTAGAAGTGAGTTAAGGAATGATAATGACAGAAAATTTGCTGAAATCAATGACAAGTTTTCTCAACTGCAACAAAGCAATGATAAAACATTCTCTGATTTGACTAAATGTTTTGATGTTAAAATCACAAAGCAATTTCAGGGTTTTAGCTCTCAATTCAAAGAGGATATTAACAATTTAGATTCTAAATTGGGGAAGGTAGTAACAGAACGTAAGGAGAAATTTGAAAAGGTTACAAAATTTTGTGAACAGAATAAGGCTGAATGTGAAAATTTGATTTATAAAGAGGTGAAGGAAGTCAGTGAAAATTTTAAGATGAAGGAGGAATATGTTGCTTTGTTCCAAGCTAATGATGTTAAGGTTAATGAGTTGAGACAAGAGATGGGATTAAATATTAATACATTGGTGCAGCAACAGGAACAGTTAGCGCATGGATTAGAAAGAAATGTAAATCAGTTGGAAAAAAAGGGTTACTGGGCTACAGGTTCAGTTAAGTCAGATTCCCTTAGCAGGTAGTCCAGTTATCAGTGCTGATATTAAGGAAGAATTTGAATTTTATGATGATAGTGGGAGGCTTCACCCTATTGAATTTATAGATAATTTTGAAAGATCAGACTATTTTAATTTGTTACCCGATAGTAAGAAAATTGCACTTGTGGGTAAACATCTAAAGTCTTATGCTAGGGCATGGGGTGATAGAAAAGCTAGGGAAGTGACTGACTACAAGCTGTTTAAAGAAAACTTTTTGAAACATTTTTGGTCGACAAGCAGGCAGATTCAAGAAAAGAGAGACTTGATGACTGGAAGGGCCCTATAAACCTGGTCGGGAAACTCAACATGATTTTTTTCATAAATGTTGGATCCGTTATAAGTACTTAGACCATCCTTATGGAGAGGAGGAATTCATTGATTTGATAGGAGCTAGGCTACCTCAGCAAACAAGAAATTTAATTGCCACTTTGGATGTAGTAAATGTGGATAGAGTTTCTGAATTGTTGAGACGCTTGGATGCCCAGGAGTCAGTCAATGAACAACATTACCACCATCAATACCATAGGAGGGGCAGCAGGAGTCCCCCTAGAAGGGGTAATGGGTCAAGGGATGGTAGATCGAGGGGAAGGGATCGTAATAATTATGCAAGAAGGAATGATAATGGGGGAGTGAGAGAACAGAACCCTAAATCTGAAAGGGAAAGGCAGCATGGGGGGCAGACAAACTAAATACCACCCCTGTTATGGGCCCCACAGTGGTGGACAAGAATGTGGGTCCAGGTACTAACTGCTATAGAGTTAATACCATTTTTATGAATAATCACAGAGAAGACTTATTGGAAGAGGTAGAGGATAAGGATGAAGTTTTAGATAAAGTTCCCATAGTGCAAATTAATGCGTTTAATAAACAAATAGATGCTCTCATTGACACCGGGGTCACAGGTTTCTTGCCTTGCTGAGGGATTATTTAATGAAATTGAAAGCACCAATCAAATTGAAGTGTTACCCGTTAGTAGTATGACAGTTATTACTGCTACTGGTTCTCGTAGTAAGAGAATTAAGCAGGAAATGTTGATGGAAGGTTGTATGGGGACTGTAAATGTAGAAATACCCATGTATGTAGTCCCTAAGTTGAATGTAAATTGTATTTTAGGCATGGATTGGCTTGCAAAAGTAAAGGCTTTGGTAGACTGTGGAGAAGGTAACTTACGGATAAAATTAGACAGTGGGGAATACTGGGTTGATTTTGAGAAAACTGTTTGGAAAGGCATACAAGAAGTAGATCATGTGAGAGTTAAATATAAGGATGCTGGTGTAACTAGAGTTTGTGACGAACTATTACCACAGATTTGTGTAAATGTGTTAAGGCAGAGTAATGAGATAAATAGTCTGATTGAAGGTCAGGAGATGAGTGAAGGAAACGTTATTAATTACCCAAACAGTATGAAACTATTGCCGTCAGACCAACAAGAAACTCTGAAATGTCTAATTGAAGAATATAGGGACGTATTTTCTGACAAACCAGGTCTAATTAAAAATTATGAGTGCAAGCTTACTGTAAAGTCTGAAGAGCCTTTCTTTATTAAGCCATATCCAATCCCTTTGACAAAAAGAGATGAAGTGAATAAGGAAATAAATCGAATGTTAGAGTGGGGGGTAATAGAGAGGTCAAGGAGTCCTTACAATAATCCCTTGGTTGTGGTAATAAAACCGGACAATTCTGTGCAACTAGTTCTTGATGCTCGCACATTAAACAAGCATTTAGTAACAGAACGGGATCATCCTCCACCTATCAGTGAGTTATTGCACAGATTTAAAGGTAAAAGATATATCTCGTCTATCGATTTGACTGCGTCCTATTGGCAAGTCCCGCTTTCAGAAGAATCCCGGAAATACACTGCCTTTCTGTTTGATGGCCGTTGTTATAATTTTCGAGTGTTACCATTTGGGTTAAATATTTCTGTGACTACCTTTATTCGTGCTTTGGATAGTGTGTTAGGAAAGGAATTGCTTGAACAAGTAGAGATATACGTAGACGATATTCTTATAATGTCAGAAACACTTGAGGAACATTGGGTGTTACTTAGAAAAGTTTTAGAAGCATTGAGAAAGGGGGGTATGACGATTAAGTTAAAGAAATGTACATTTTTGCAAAAAGAGGTTGAATTTTTGGGCCATCGTATTACACCACAGGGGATCTTGCCTAGTAATGATAAAATAAATGCCATTAGGAATTTTCCCCGACCTAGAGATAAGAAACAACTACAGAGTTTCTTTGGATTGTGTGAATACTATAGGAGATTTCTTCAGGGACAAGCTTTAAATAGTCCAGCCTTAAGAGATTTGGTTAAAAAAAGTGTCAGGTGGGTGTGGTCCTCAGAATGTGAAAGAGATTTTCAAAAAATCAAAGATGACTTATGTAATTCCAATATCCTCTATTATCCAGATTGGGATCTAGATTTTTGCCTTGCCGCAGATAGTTCTGACTACGGATTAGGAGTTCATGTCTTCCAGGAAGTGGAAATCAATGGAGAACCGGATTTTAGGACTATTGCCTTTGCCAGTAGAAAACTACAACCAGCTGAAACTAGATACACAATTACTGAACGGGAGGCCTTATCTATTTTGTGGGGTTTGACTAAGTTTAGGTACCTACTGTTAGGTAGAAAAATTATTGTATATACAGACCATAAGGCTCTTTCATTTTTGTTAGAATGTAAGTTAGTCCACAGTCGGTTAACCCGTTGGGCATTGGTTCTGCAGGAATATAATTTAGAGATTCGGTATAGACCTGCTAGTAAAAATCAAGTTGCAGATGCTTTTTCACGTCTACCGTTAGGTCTAGATTCTGAAAAGCGATGTCTAGGACCACAGACTGAGGTTAGAATTGCTTATCTAAAAGTAGTACCGTATGAAACTGAGGTTAAGTGTTCCTTGCGACAAATCAAAGACGAACAGGACAAAGATGTAGCTATAGTAGAAGTAAAAACTAATCTTGATAGCCCAGAACACAGAGATAAGCTTCAGAAATATTATACTTTGCATGGGGAAGTATTGTTTAGAAGGACTAGTGAAGATGAGGATGATTGGAAGTTATGGCTTCCAGAAAGTTTGGTTGAAAAAATTGTTTGGCATCACCACTATAGTTAGGGGCATTATGGGCCATCCAAGTGTTACCGAGTGTTAAGGGAAGATACATATTTCTATAATATGAGAAGGAAGATTTCGAAGCTATTAAAATCTTGTCAAGTGTGTCAAAGATCTGAAATAGATAGTGTTAAACGAGTGGGTAAAATGCAAAATATCATCCCAAGTAGTGTATTGGAATTAGTTTCTGCTGATGTTCTTGGCCCGCTACCCATGTCTCGGGGAGGGGTGACCCAAGTTTTAGTTTTATTTGATGTTTTTTCCAAATTCGTTAAACTTTACCCTGTAAAGAAGTCTACGGCTAAAATTTTGGTCAGAAAGGTGATTGATGAATATTGTCAGAAGGTAGGTAAACCTAAGAGGGTGCTTTCGGACAATGCCCCGCAATTCACTAGTAAAGTGTGGACAGAAAAACTTGAACAAGAAGGAATAGAGGTTATACATACTTCTGCTTATAATCCAGCAGGAAATCCCGTAGAACGCCTAATGAGGGAAATTGGACGTTGGTTTAGGACATATTGTACAGACCAACACAGTAAGTGGGCATGTGAAGTAGAAAATTTTGAAAATGTAATTAACTCTATACCTAGTGATACAACTGAAATACCACCCATTGAGCTGATGTTTAAGAAACCGGCTAACAGATTAATTCGAGAATGTGTTAGTTTTCCAAATAGAAAGAATTTCAACTATGAGGAAAAGGTAGCTTTAGCTCTTAAAAATTTAAAGGAAAAGGCAACAAGGAGAAAGAAAAGGCATGATGAAGGTCAGAAGTGTATAGAATATAAAGTGGGTGATTTGGTGTTAGTTGAAGTTCATAGTAAGTCGTCAGCTTTGCGACAAGAGACTCGTAAGTTTAACCGTTTGTTTGAAGGCCCTTTCAGGATAGAGTCTATACCAAGGAAAAACTCTTATGAGCTAATTGACCCTGAGAGTGGTAAATGTAAGGGTGTGTATAATGTTGAAGCCCTAAAACCCTTTTATGAATAAGTGATCACTTATGAAATGTGCCACTATATGTGTAAATGTCTAATTGGTAAATAAGTATGTCAATTGATGCATGTAAATAGTTTGTGTGAGTACTTAAGCTCAGATGCAGGTGTAAGCATTTCAATGTATAATTTGTGACAGTTTTGTGTAGAGACTTTTGGTATTTTCATGATGTTGTGACTTTCTACATTTTGGTGACAAATTATCAGCTGTAAAATGTAAACAGACTGGTGTAATTAACAAGCAAACATCAAGTGTGTAATTTGGAGTGAAAATAATTGTAACTTAAGGTGATGGCATTGAACGTTTGTTGTGTAAAAACAGTAAATGATAAAATGATTGGACCTGAGAAAAGACAATTATTGTAAACAAAATCAGTGTCATGGACTATGTGCAGATGTTGTATGAAGAATTGTATTTGTTCATTGTAAAAGTCATTATGGTTGATTGATTGTAATCTGTTCGTGTCTGCATTATGTGTACATTCAACCTGCTTAGATTCGTGACGGATTCAATCAATTTTATCTGTGTAAAATTAAGTGAAACCTGTATTTTGAATAGTATTGGACTGTGTGAAATATTTGTAGTGAGCCAAAGTTTGCTTGAAAGTGATTTGATATGTTTATTTTGTAAATTCTTGTAAATAAGTATATATAGACTTTGTTTTAGGTAAGAAAATTATTTAAAGACCATTTAATATGGTTAAGAACCGAATGGTGCAAGAGTATTTCTTAAAAGTTTGTATTTCCATGTATAAATGTAAGTTACGATGTCTACAGGACAATTTTCCACCATTTGAAAGGATTTCTGTAAATAATTTTGTATTTAAGTATCTCTAATTACCATTTCTAATCATTTTGTAATGTTATTAATTAATTTTGTATCAATTCCGATTGTTTTTAATATGTTTGATTGTTTGAGTGATTGTTAATGATCGAGAAATATCGGGCGGATGCCTTTGAAGAATTCTCGTAAATTCGATAGACTCTATATAAACAGATCGCCTGGACAGAGTATTCATTCAGTGTTACAGAGACATTCATGCAAGTTTTCATTCAGTAAGTCAGTATTGCATCTTTGGATTGTAACAACTATGCTTGTGAATGTCGCAGACTTGTTTTGATTGAAAATAAACGAGCATCAACATAACCTTGTTTTTGGTGGACTTTATTAATTAATTAATGCAGTAATAAAACCACCCTAAGAACCTTAACAAGCTCCAACAAAAATATACCTGCAGTTCCATACAAATGAAGCAAGAGTGCTCCAGATTCTGCACTGCATTCTAAAAAACTTACGTCTGGAGTGACAACAAATTATATTTACCCCCATTAGTTCGTCCGGTGGCTACGTTACATGTCTTAAATTCCTTTGCTACTGGGTGCTTTTCCACAAAACAATTGTAGCAACCCGAGTGGTTTGATTGAGCGTGGCTGGTGACCGGTACCGTTTTGGCTTCGCATTCGGGATTGCGTGGGTCCGAATCCCCTTCCGCCCATCCACATTTGGGTTTGTCATGGTTTCTCCATATCGCTCCAGGCGAATGTTGGAATGGTTGCATCAAAAGGCCAGGGCCAAATCACTTCCCTTTCCTTGCCCTGTTCCTTTCAAGCCTCTAATGACATTGACGCAGACGAAGCGTAATACCAGAAAAAAAACTGAGCGGTTTGTTGCTGTACACAACCTGTGAGCTCGCTCTCGTGTATGTTTCACGCAAGATTACTGCCACTGGTGCTTACAGCTAGCAAAGTGAATAGGAATTACTAACAGAAATGAAATCAGTAAGAAAAGGCTGAATTAGTTTTAATGATGTCAAATCAACTATTGAACATTCAACACATATGCAGTTCAGTGGGAGAATATCTATGAATAGCAGTCCAATAAACACTTAATGAAGTCTGACTAACTTGGTCCTCCAAGCGATCATAGATTTTTGACGGATAACGCTAGCATTTACCTATTCATTTTCAAAAAAGTACTTGTTAAATCATCGTGGTTGCGGCAACAGATTGCCTCGGTGACCAACTTCAAGTCCGTTTCTTGGCAGAGAGCGGGGTGGGTGAACAATGCTTTTATTCCACGTTCATCTGGCGTGGTTCTACTTTAATTGGCCGACTAGAGCATTCTTAGAGATTTATTATTATTATTATTATTTATTTGGCCTTTGGTCTGAGACCATTTAGCCAGCATTATACATTAATGTTTGTTTGTTATTTTCTTCTTACAGAGTATTGGAGGCTTCAAATCTTCAGTTCTGTGTCTTGAAGGAAGCGAACTATTGCCTTGTAGATCTGCACATTTCTTGATTGAAGAATGGTGGTAACGCTCGCTGGGAATTTGACTGAAAGCTGTTCGAGGCGCCTGTAGAAACGTTTGCGTTGTGATTGGAACCGTGAACAGAAGAGTATGATGTGATTGAGGTCGGAAATCTCTTGGTCTAAGGTGCATATAGGTGTTTCTATTATATGAAGGCGGCATAAGTGGTGAGGATAACTACCATGTCCTAGTCTCATTCTAATAATTGTTGTTGCGTGTCTTCTTGCAATATTGTGCTCTGCGAACCACGGTGTCTTCGGTATTGTAGGTTGTACTGCTGAGTAGTGTTTTCCTCTTAGTAGCTGCGTCCGGGACCAGTCTTCATTCCAACTGAGGTATGCCTTACTAGAGAATAGTGGGATGAAATACCTCCAAGGTAGCTGAATGCCTGCAAAGTGCCCTTCGTTGATGCTCTGTTTCGCTAGCTGGTCGACGATTTCATTGTGCATTATTTCTATATGACCTTTAATCCAGAGAAAATGTACATTGTATGCCAACTGCAGAAGCTTCTGAGGCTAATCTTATTATTTCCTACAGGTATTGGTGCATTTTGTTACTCCATACTGGGTTCTGTAATTTCTGGAGAGCGCTCTTAGCGTCAGTAAGTATTAAGATCCTTGGAAAGTGCTTGTCTAGCCCGTACTTGATAGCTGCGCACATGGCTATGGTTTCCACTGTGTAAATTGACGTCTCTGCAGGTAGTAATGTTTGTCCGTACTCGTTAGTATGTGGGCAATAATAAGCGTATCCTGTACCTTCCGTAGTTTTAGAGCCGTCGCTGTAAATATGGATGTAGTTGGGCCAAGTTTTGTTCAAGAAGTGTGAAATTGCTGTATTGATGTTGTTACTCCGGATGATATTTTCTGGTAGATAATATATTTGTAGTTTCAGAAACTGAAATTCGTATGGATACAGGAAGCCTGGAATAATGCGGCTTTTTAATACGAGTGGTTTAATCTTTTCATATTCCTTGTATCCTTTTGATAGTAGAGGCACTCTTTTCGCTGGTGGTGGTCCGTTCCTTGTGAGTCTTCTGTTCATTACTGACAGCTTCTTTAGTAAAGGATGTTCCTTTATAGCAAAGATGCGGATGAGGTATTTGTTTGTAAGAAGTTCCCGGCGTATAGAAAGGGGCATTTCCGTTGCTTCTATCAGAAGAGCATTGGTAGGACTAGACCTTATTGCTCCTAGGCATAATCTTATGGCCCTAATGTTGAGCCCTGTCCAGTTTTTCCAAGACGTATTTTGGTGCGTTTCCGAACAGGGTGCTTCCATAATCTATTACTGGACGGTTTAAGGATCGGTACAAGATTAGTAGAGTAGCAGGATCTGCTCCCCACCATGTTACTGTGATGGATCGGAGTATGTTCAGCGCTTTTCCAACCTTCTGTAATATATAGTTTATATGGCGGCTCCATGTTAGTTTGCTGTCCAGATATAGGCCCAGAACTTTAGCCGACGCTTCTATTGGGAAGGTATATGGTCCCAGCCGTATGGTGCGTTCTCCGAATGTGCAGCGCTTCCTTGTGAACACCACGACAGTTGATTTAGGTGCCGAGAGTGTAAGTCCACACTCAGATGTCCATACAGATAAAGTTATTGCCGCATCCGATAGCCATTGATAGGTTAAATACAAGGAGAGAGACATGGTATATATGCAGATGTCATCAGCGTACTTTAATACTTTTATATGCGTGCTAAAGATTTTTTCCAGATTGGCGGTATATATGGCGTATAATAGCGGACTGAGGATTGATCCTTGGGGTAGGCCCTTCGACAGTGTTCTAGGTCCAAAAAAGGTATTATCTTGCTTTCGTATATATATGGTACGTTGACGAAACAGATTGTAGATGTTTTGGCAGTACCGCGCTGGGATGCCAATTTCTTTTAGCTTTTTGAGCAGCACTGTTGGCACCACATTGTCATAGGCTCCTGAAATATCTAGGAATATGGCTGTTAAGTATACCTTTTCAGTGAATACGTTCTCTATATCTGCAGTTAGAAGACTGAGGTTGTCTATCGTACTATGTGCCTTCCTGAATCCAAACTGAGTCCTGGGTAATAGATTATTGTGTTCCAGCCACCACTCTAATCGTTGTTTCACTAGTCGTTCAAATGATTTGGCGATGCAAGAAGACAAAGTTATCGGTCGGTAGGAGTTGGCATCGTTAGGGTTTTTCCCCTGCTTTGGGATGGGTACGATGATGTGTGTAGTCCAATCTTCAGGAAAATTTCCTGTAATCCAAATTACGTTGAAAAGTTGAAGGAGGAGCTGTTTTGCGCTACTTGGCAAATTGGCGAGCATGCTGTAGTGAATTCCATCAATCCCTGGAGCTGTGTTTGATGCTTTTTTGAGGGCTCTTTCTAGCTCGTTTTGTCTGAAGGGCCGCATGAGATACGTCTGATTCTCACCTGTAGAAGTCGATTGTAACGGCTCAGGTGGAGAAGCTACCGAAGGCGGGGCCACAATGTCGGCGAATTCTTCAGTCCAACAATGGAGAGAGCGGGTGGGTACACACTTCGTTTTGAATTTATTTATTGTTGACCATATCTTTGAGAGCGGCGTGTCTTTGGAAAGTTTGCTGCAAAAGGCTTACCAGCTTTCTTTCTTCTGGTGTTTCAGTGTCCTCTTCGTTTCTGCGTCTGCTTTTTTGTAGCCTAGAAAATTTTCCCAGGTTGGAAACTGTTTATAGTATTTCAGAGCTAGTTTTCTTTTTGCGATGATCCTTCCACATTCGGGGCTCCACCATGGTACTGTTATTCCTCGCGGGTGAGTTATAGTCTTCTTTTGTGGGATAGATTGGCTAGCTGCGTAGTTGATGTTATTTATGAAAGTGTTATACTTTTCAGCTATAGGGAGCGTATTTGGAATACCGTCGGTAGTCCTTTTCATTATTCGTCTATAGTTTATCCAGTTTGCTTCATTTAATTTCCATTTGGAATAAGGTTTATATGGAGGGAGATTGATTGGATTTATGGTTGTGATTTCTATTGGGAAATGGTTGGATCCCATTGTGGAAGGGAGGATCCGCCAACGGAACTCCGAGGAAAGCGATGCTGAGCACAGGGAAATATCTATGGCGGATTTCCGTTGTTCTGGCAGGGGAAGTATTGTTACAGATCCGTCGTTTAAGATAAATAGTTCATATTCTTCTATTAATTCCAAGAGTGTCCTTCCGTAAACGTCTGATATTTCACACCCCCATGTCGTATTGTGTACATTAAAGTCGCCACAGATTAGTAGCGGTTGCTCCAACTGTTGCATGAAATAGCGCCATTCCTGCTCTGTGAAGACGTTCCTGGGTGGGCAGTACTATGGTGACTTCCTGTCAGCTTATCAGCGCTCTAACGGCGATTGCTTGAAAAGATTTTATATGGGCGTGATCTATAGCGATCGCTGTATGTGGTATTAAGGTTTTAATTACAATTGCAACTCCTCCCCAGCCATCTTCACGATCATTGCGATACACGGTGTATGTTGGAAATGAAATGTTTCTTCCTGTCTTCAGCCATGTTTCTGATAGGGTACCAATGGATACGTTCATCGTACTTAATGCTCTCTGAAATGACTCTCGGTTGGCAGCGAGAGAACGCGAGTTCCATTGTAAAATTGTATGCGCCATAGCACTCGGTTAAGGTGGGTAGTTGTTATGGGTTCTTTACTTGTTAACTACTAAGCTGGTAAGAAGACGGCGGAGCGGATCAAGATGGAGAGTATCAGATGGAGATGATTGGAATTCATATATTATCTGCAAAATTATTTGCAATATATGCTCTATAAGCACTGCATTTTCTGCTGAAGGAGACTTCTCTTTATCCTGGAATTGCGGAGGGTAAGGATTCTGTATGATGGGAGTTGTAGGTAAATGCTGTGGTATATACATTCTCTGATGGACAGGAGGATAATGGGGCGTTTTTGATTTTGGAGCTGCTGGCCTTTGCTTGTTGTGGCCCGTAGCAGTGGGAGTTTGAAGCACTTGGTTTATAGTGGATGCTTTGGATTGGTGACGTATCTCTTGTTCTTGGTATGTGGGGATAATAGGGTTGTTTTGGAGTGCCTTTGGTGAGGCTGAACTCGGAAGTGACGATGCAGGCAGTGGGAGCGGAGGGAATTGGTTTTCATCATGATAGGAAGGCGCGACGCAGGCTGCTTGTGAATACGTCTGTCTATGGGCGGATTTCCAACTCGTCATTGGTGAAACTTTGTTGTAGACCACGGCCTCGCGTGCTTTTAGTTGTTGTACGTATACTGGACATAGTCTATCATTGGATAGATGTGGGCCCTGACAGTGAACGCATCGCGGATCACCTGTACTAGTGCATGACTCCATCACTTATTACAACGGGTGGCACTGCGACATTGTGTCATGCGATGCCCAAAACGTAAGCAATTGCCACAAATTAGTATTTGTGGAATATGAGGCTCTACTGAACACCTTGTTCCAAAAATTGCTATGTGGTCTGGTAAAGATTGAGATCTGAAGGTAATCATGCATACCGGTATCGGAATCCTTCTTTCGTTGTTCTGGTAAGTGCTCCTCTTGGTGAATCTTTTCACGGAGATAACTGGGTAAGGACTTTCTATAGCTTGTTCGATTTCTTCTTCTGATAGGGTGACGTCAACGTCTCTAACAATCCCTTGTTTATTTATTAAAAAGTTTGGTATGTATGCTTCAAGATTCCTGTCTTTGAACACTGTGGACTGTACTAACATGTTGGTTGAAGTTGCAGACTTAGTTTAAATTTTTAATCTGTTTCTACCGGCTGTTATGATATTAATGATGTCTTGTTTATATGCAGCATTGTGTGTGTAGAGAATTTTGCCTATTGACATGGGATGTAATCTTCCGATATTTTTATCTCCACTTTCTACGAAAACGTAGAATGGTCCGATGTCAGTGCGACTGTAACGGTTGTTCTTGCTTCTGTCCCGATTGGAATTTACGTCCGTGCTTACCGCCTGCGGAATAGTACCCTCTTTAACTGGGTTCTGATCTTGGGGTGTTATAGCATGAACTCCTTCGCGATTTGCAGAATTACTTGCGATGTCAGTGATCATTTCTTCATCAGTTGCAGTTTGAGTAGAATCGCTGTTGTCAAATTCTACGGCTGGTCAAATTGGAAAACACTGGGCTGTTGGCAAGGAAACTATCTCCTGAGAAACGCTGGCTGGTATATTTATAGTTTCTAAAACCATCTCCTCGTTTACCAGCACGTTACAATTTTCCGCTACGCGAGACCGTTTAACCTGCCGCTCTTCCGGTCCTACATTGGTCAGGAATTCTACGGACGTAGTGCAGCTTGCAGACGATTCGCCATTACCTGGATAGTTCGGTGGCTGAGGATGATGAGGCTGTAGCTGGGTTTCTTGTTGGATGTACATCATCGGCGAAATTGAGGCAGCCGTTTCTGGATGGTAGCACGACTGCAGCGTCGATTTGATTAGTTGCCCCGTATCGGGAGGGTCTGCCATATTAGGGCAAGGCCCAAGCACTTAGCAGATGTTAGTTACTAAACACTTGTATTAAATGTCTTTTAACGCTCCTAACTAGATATGCACTTCACTGGACGATCGAACCGTGAATGCGCGTTACTGTTTACTCGACTGCCTTAGCTTCAGAACACGGAAGTGATCACTACGAGCGCTCCGGCTAGACTGTCTTAGAGATTTAGACCAAGCCGGAGTGAGACGATGATTCCCAGCTCAGAGTGAGTATGTCTTAACCTTGAAGAAAGCTCTCTTACAGGATGTAATGTTAATGTCTTATACCCTGAGAAAGAAAAGTAATAAATAGAATATGAGTCATGAATTTCAGTTTTGTTTCTCTGTCCTTCTTTTAAATTTCGAGCACCAGCTATATTGTATCCTAGTCTAAATGTTGGTACCAGTTTCAAGTTATGAAATTATTGAAAAATATAAACGTACTGTAGCGGGATGGTCGATTGCAGGATGTTTTATTGCTTACCTTGCATAATTTAAAATCACCACCTTCCACTATCTTCTGCAAAGCATCTATATTAATTTCGGGAAACAGAGGTCAAACCATTACTTCTGTTTTTAACATTTGAAAATGTTCCTAAAATTTTGATTTCTTTGGTACGCATGAATGCTTACAAACAGAGGTATATTTATCGTTTATCTTAAACATCTGTCTGTGCAAAATAAAATTCAGCACAATACCTCGTCTTACAGTTGCGGAATAGCATACAAACAATTATCGTTCCTTGAAGCTGAGAAATTGTAATACATGTACATGAAATTTAAAAAGATTTACAAATTTTATATGCAACTGAAGCAAAAGTCTCTTATGCATATTGAGAGCGATTCTTGTTTTTACAATGATAACAAGTGAACATCAGATTTGACTGGATTTTACAGGGCGCCAGGGAATCAATTTGTTCCCACAAAAAATAGTTACTGAAAGTTTCCAAACATGGAATTCTGTCTTTCAGTGCAATATAGAAAAAGAAAACAAAAAGCGCCCGGCTTTTAGATACAAGTATCTCAGTAACTTACGTATGGCGGGAAAAAAACTCTCACTCATTAGACCGTTAAAGGGCTGTCTCAAATGATTCGTTGGAGTACACACTGTTTCGTGGACGAATAATTACCGTGTCCGTCTTGGCTACATTTGGCGGCGCGAGAGCATCGCAACAAGAGCGCTATCGTCACTCAAACTGCACATTTGTCCAGGCACTGCAAGGCGCTTTCAGCAAGCACATGTTGTTGGCGCTAAGTCATCCAAGCCTCCAGAACAGAGTCATCAATACTGCTCCGTCGAGTAGAAGTCCTTTCGCTCACCAAAGTTTTCTCCTCTTATTCGTTAGTCGACGCCCATTTTGTCCTTGGCGTGTATCATGGAAAGACAAAATTTATGAAATTTCCAATGACGTGGGGAAATAAACACATCTGATTGGCTTCGCAAAAGTTTCCCCTTTTTGCTGGCGAAAGCATTTGCCTCTCATTTGCTAAAACTTTTCGCCTGCTATCGGTATTCATTGGGATATATATCGAGTGAACGACCAATCCAAAACCGCAAATTCCAGTGGTGATCTTTTCTCACCGGGACTTACACTCGCCTCGCTAGGGATAAGCCCTCGCTTTTGTCTCGTACTACCTAACATTAAGTCAGACTCCTCTCAAGCTAACAGAAATCTCCTAGCTGCTTGCGGATTCCTGTCACCAGCAATACAAAGAATTCCACTGATTCTCACGTTTAGTGAAAATAAAAATCAATAATAATTAAATTTGTAGGAAATGGCCCATATTCTTCATCTCAATACACTATCGCTTAAATAACCAAATAACGTTACTATCAACTTACGGTCATGGGCTCCCACACAAGACATCCGGGACAAGTTGCACACTGGGTCCTCTTCTGAAAAAGAAAAAATGTAATTAATTAATTTTTGGCAAAATATATGCTCGAAAGACACATGAACGAGTCTTGCATAATCTATTTCTAACACAGATAATAAATTTTCAAAGTAAGGAATTAATGGCTTGCATTAATAAAATGTTATTTAATACTGGTATACGATTTTTTTTAAAAGTAAGTAAATAAATAAATACGGGTATAGCACACGTAGTTATTATCAACGATTTGTGAACCTAGAAAACTTGCCATACGTCCAAATCTAGCAAGTTGTAGAAAATGTAAAAAGTGCAATGAAGTTTTTCGCTTTCCTATGTTGTTGTAGGTGTCTTTAAATTTATACCTTTTGTAGAAAATACTTGGTTCACCCAATAAATATAATCTACAGGCATTTTTTCTAGCCATACTCATAGATAAGGATGGTTTGAATATTAACTTAGTAAATAGAACGCAAAAACCATGATTTCTTATTCTGGCTAGTGCTGGTTGGGCTCATGTATTCCAATATTTTCTCTTGTATCATAGATGCATTCAGAAATTTGACTGATATATCTTTTGCTTTATACTAACGTAAATCCTGAGTCTAACTAAGCAGGTGAAGTTGGTTGCTGTTTCGAATTTACTTCCGACACTTTTACCTGAAAATTGGGTTTGTTTCTCAGAGTGCTCATTTGACACCCGAGAGCAGTGAATATGGTTTCGAGTTTAGAGATGGATTGCGTCAGTAATTCTGCAAACGAGCATCGCAAAAAAAAAAGATCGGCGTCAGATTTTGAAAACTTTTGGTATGAAATTTCGCATCTGGAAACATGGATGCGGATGATTTTTAATCCGCTATTTCCTGCTAGTTAGCTTCATTTGTAAGATGACACCAGTGCCCAAAGTCGTGAAGCTGTTAGTCTGCAACGTGACCAAAGGATTTGCAGATAATGTCCAAACGTCAGCAGAAACGATGACGCAGATATCCTCATTTCAGAGCATGTTTTATAATAAGAGACGATAAGACCAGCTGTAGAATAAGATAAAATGATCGACTTTAGTAAATGAAATAATCGTTAAAATTCCAGAAATAATTTTCGCTGCTGACCGAAGAAGTAAGGTTTGCAGCCGCAGACGGAGCGAATGAAGTCGCCCCTGCAGCTCGCGAAGCACCCGGCGACGTCGTAGTTGCCGCCTGGCAGCAGGCAGCCGCGCCTGTCAGCAGGGACGTCGCACACGTCGTCAGCAGCGCGCGTCACCTCAGCGACCACTCGGAGCGTCAGCACGCGCCCCTGCCAGTCACCAGGCATCAGCACGCCCTGACCACCCGCCTCGGCCGTCGAAAGGGGTGAGTGCACCATCACCTGCACGACCAAAACAACTTCAGCCACACTGAACAACGCACGTAACCTCGGCGACCACTCGGAGCGTCAGCATGAGCCCCTGCCAGTCACCAGACATCAGCACGCCCTGACCACCCGCCTCGGCCGTCGACAGGGGTAAGTGCACCACCACCGGCACGACCCAAACAACTTCAGCCACACTGAACAACGCACGTCACCTCGGCGACCACTCAGAGCGTCAGCACGCGCCCCTGCCAGTCACCAGGCATCAACACGCCCTGAACGCCCGCCTCGGCCGTCGACAAGGGTTAGTGCACCTACACCTGCACGACCAAAACAACTTCAGCCACATTGAACAACGCACGTCACCTCGGCGACCAATCGGAGAGTCAGCACGCGCCCCTGCCAGTCACCAGGCATCAACACGCCCTGACCGCCCGCCTCGGCCGTCGACAGGGGTGAGTGCACCACCACCTGCACGACCAAAACAACTTCAGCCACACTGAACAACGCACATCACCTTGGCGACCACTCGGAGCGTCAGCATGCGCCCCTGCCAGTCACCAGGCATCAGCAAGCCCTGACCACCCGCCTCGGCCGTCGACAGGGGTGAGTGCACCACCACCTGCAAGACCAAAACAACTTCAGTCACACTGAACAACGCACGTCACCTCGGCGAAAACTCGGAGAGTCAGCACGCGCCCCTGCCAGTCACCAGGCATCAGCACGCCCTGACCACCCGCCTCGGCCGTTGACAGGGGTGAGTGCACCATCACCTGCACGACCAAAGCAACTTCAGCCACACTGAACAACGCTCGTCACCTCGGCGACCACTCGGAGAGTCAGCACGCGCCCCTGCCAGTCACCAGGCATCAGCACGCCCTGACCACCCGCCTCGGCCGTCGACAGGGGTAAGTGCACCACCACCTGCACGACCCAAAAAACTTCAGCCACACTGAACAATGCGCGTCACCTCGGCGACCACTCGGAGTGTCAGCACGCGCCCCTGCCAGTCACCAGGCATCATCTCGCCCTTACCACCCGCCTCGGCCGTCGACAGGGGTGAGTGCACCACCACCTGCACGACCCAAAGAACTTCAGCCACACTGAACAGCGCGCGTCACCTCGGCGACCACTCGGAGCGTCAGCATGCGCCCCTGCCAGTCACCAGGCATCAACACGCCCTGACCGCCCGCCTCGGCCGTCAACTAGAGTGGGTGCACCACCACCTGCACGACCCAAACAACTTCAGCCACACTGAACAACGCACATCACCTCGGCGACCACTCGGAGCGTCAGCATGCGCCCCTGCCAGTCACAAGCATCAGCACGCCCTGACCACCCGCCTCGGCCGAAGACAGGGGTGAGTGCACCACCACCTGCAAGACCAAAACAACTTCAGACACACTGAACAACCCACGTCACCTCGGCGAAAACTCGGAGAGTCAGCAAGCGCCCCTGCCAGTCACCAGGCATCAGCACGCCCTGACCACCCGCCTCGGCCGTTGACAGGGGTGAGTGCACCATCACCTGCACGACCAAAACAACTTCAGCCACACTGAACAACGCACGTCACGTCGGCGACCACTCGGAGAGTCAGCACGCACCCCTGCCAGTCACCAGGCATGAGCACGCCCTGACCACCCTCCTCGGCCGTCGACAGGGGTAAGTGCACCACCACCTGCACGACCCAAGCAACTTGAGCCACACTGAACAACGCACGTCACCTCGGCGACCACTCGGAGAGTCAGCACGCGCCCTTGCCAGTCACCAGGCATCAGCACGCCCCGACCACCCGCCTCTGCCGTCGACAGGGGTGAGTGCACCACCACCTGCACGACCAAAACAACTTCAGCCACACTGAACAACGCACGTCACTTCGGCGACCACTCGGAGAGTCAGCACGCGCCCCTGCCAGTCACCAGGCATCATCACGCCCTGACCACCCGCCTCGGCCGTCGACAGGGGTGAGTGCACCACCACCTGCACGACCAAAACAACTTCAGCCACACTGAACAACGCACGTCACCTCGGCGACCACTCGGAGAGTCAGCACGCGCCCCTGCCAGTCACCAGGCATCAGCACGCCCTGACCACCCGCCTCGGCCGTCGACAGGGGTAAGTGCACCACCACCTGCACGACCCAAACAACTTCTGCCACACTGAACAACGCACGTCACCTCGGCGACCACTCGGAGAGTCAGCACGCGCCCCTGCCAGTCACCAGGCATCAGCACGCCCTGACCACCCGCCTCGGCCGTCGACAGGGGTAAGTGCACCACCACCTGCACGACCCAAAAAAATTCAGCCACACTGAACAACGCGCGTCACCTCGGCGACCACTCGGAGCGTCAGCATGCGCCCCTGCCAGTCACCAGGCATCAACACGCCCTGACCGCCCGCCTCGGCCGTCAACTGGAGTGAGTGCACCACCACCTGCACGACCCAAACAACTTCAGCCACACTGAACAACGCACATCACCTCGGCGACCACTCGGAGCGTCAGCATGCGCCCCTGCCAGTCACCAGGCATCAGCACGCCCTGACCACCCGCCTCGGCCGTCGACAGGGGTGAGTGCACCACCACCTGCAAGACCAAAACAACTTCAGACACACTGAACAACCCACGTCACCTCGGCGAAAACTCGGAGAGTCAGCACGCGCCCCTGCCAGTCACCAGGCATCAGCACGCCCTGACCACCCGCCTCGGCCGTTGACAGGGGTGAGTGCACCATCACCTGCACGACCAAAACAACTTCAGCCACACTGAACAACGCACGTCACGTCGGCGACCACTCGGAGAGTCAGCACGCACCCCTGCCAGTCACCAGGCATGAGCACGCCCTGACCACCCTCCTCGGCCGTCGACAGGGGTAAGTGCACCACCACCTGCACGACCCAAGCAACTTGAGCCACACTGAACAACGCACGTCACCTCGGCGACCACTCGGAGAGTCAGCACGCGCCCTTGCCAGTCACCAGGCATCAGCATGCCCCGACCACCCGCCTCTGCCGTCGACAGGGGTGAGTGCACCACCACCTGCACGACCAAAACAACTTCAGCCACACTGAACTACGCACGTCACTTCGGCGACCACTCGGAGAGTCAGCACGCGCCCTTGCCAGTCACCAGGCATCAGCACGCCCCGACCACCCGCCTCTGCCGTCGACAGGGGTGAGTGGCACCACCACCTGCACGACCAAAACAACTTCAGCCACACTGAACAACGCACGTCACTTCGGCGACCACTCGGAGAGTCAGCACGCGCCCCTGCCAGTCACCAGGCATCATCACGCCCTGACCACCCGCCTCGGCCGTCGACAGGGGTGAGTGCACCACCACCTGCACGACCAAAACAACTTCAGCCACACTGAACAACGCACGTCACCTCGGCGACCACTCGGAGAGTCAGCACGCGCCCCTGCCAGTCACCAGGCATCAGCACGCCCTGACCACCCGCCTCGGCCGTCGACAGGGGTAAGTGCACCACCACCTGCACGACCCAAACAACTTCTGCCACACTGAACAACGCACGTCACCTCGGCGACCACTCGGCGCCCCTGCCAGTCACCAGGCATCAGCACGCCCTGACCACCCGCCTCGGCCGTCGACAGGGGTAAGTGCACCACCACCTGCACGACCCAAAAAAATTCAGCCACACTGAACAACGCGCGTCACCTCGGCGACCACTCGGAGCGTCAGCATGCGCCCCTGCCAGTCACCAGGCATCAACACGCCCTGACCGCCCGCCTCGGCCGTCAACTGGAGTGAGTGCACCACCACCTGCACGACCCAAACAACTTCAGCCACACTGAACAACGCACATCACCTCGGCGACCACTCGGAGCGTCAGCATGCGCCCCTGCCAGTCACCAGGCATCAGCACGCCCTGACCACCCGCCTCGGCCGTCGACAGGGGTGAGTGCACCACCACCTGCAAGACCAAAACAACTTCAGACACACTGAACAACCCACGTCACCTCGGCGAAAACTCGGAGAGTCAGCACGCGCCCCTGCCAGTCACCAGGCATCAGCACGCCCTGACCACCCGCCTCGGCCGTTGACAGGGGTGAGTGCACCATCACCTGCACGACCAAAACAACTTCAGCCACACTGAACAACGCACGTCACGTCGGCGACCACTCGGAGAGTCAGCACGCACCCCTGCCAGTCACCAGGCATGAGCACGCCCTGACCACCCTCCTCGGCCGTCGACAGGGGTAAGTGGCACCACCACCTGCACGACCCAAGCAACTTGAGCCACACTGAACAACGCACGTCACCTCGGCGACCACTCGGAGAGTCAGCACGCGCCCTTGCCAGTCACCAGGCATCAGCATGCCCCGACCACCCGCCTCTGCCGTCGACAGGGGTGAGTGCACCACCACCTGCAACGACC
>JARYHS010011408.1:31766166-31821338 GCA_031002005.1 Vandiemenella viatica
TAGTTTCAAGCGATTATTTTTTATCCGTTCCTTGTATTGTGATATCCTTGAACACTTGTGAGTGTCACTTTCTCCGTGCTGGGGTGATTTTATTAAACATGGGACGTCGAACAGTAGAAGGACAGGGGTTTTGTACCCAGTTTTTAACATGGGATCTTATGTTGGAGAGTTCTACCCCAATTATTTGACCTATTTATGGGTCCATTAACTTTTACTATATTTTATGCTATTTTTTATTATGGCTTTACTCCTCGTCGACGTTGAGATCGTTAGAGGTGGGAAAAGATGGAGAAAAAGAAACGGGAAGGAATTTGGCCATGGAACCCTCAAGCTTGGTTTTATGCTGATTAGGGGACGCAGGTAGCCACCACCCATCCCGGGTGTCGTTTTTTATCGTCTTTCTGTTCCAATTAGGGAACTCTGGTGCGACTCTTGTTAGATTTAAGGGGCAATTTTTTTATTATTATTACAGGCGCAGGTGTGTCCCCTGTAAGATCCACGAGGCAATTGTTTTTTCACTAGCAGTTAGGTGCGACTTTATCCGCTTGAAAGTACCTTTTAAGATTTTGTATACTGTTCAAATTAGGCCAGCAGAAAAATTTCCATTTGAGTGTGAAAATTTGGGTAACTGCTTCCAGGGTTCAAGGCCTAGAAATAGGTAACAAAGGGGTAATGCATGCCAAGAGTTAAGATTACGCACATTGCTCACTTAGCGGCAATAGACGTCTCGAGCCATTTATGAGGTCATTATACTGAAAATTTTCAAAATCCACTATGCACCGTGGAATATTAGTTTTCATTCTGATCCAAGCTGCATTTCAACCTGACCACATCACCGTTACGCACAATACTGTAACAGATGTGATCTGAGACACTTTTGGTGTACAGCCCAAGATATTAGGAACATTCAGCAAATGAAACGGATGGAGACAGTGACAGCCGCCAGAAACAGAACAAACAAACAACAGCTCTTACGGGTCCGCGTTTGGGTCCAATTCCCATTAGGGCCAGGTACGCGGAAACCTTGAAGAGACGGACAGCAACGGTAATGCCCACCCTGCAAGCGACCGATTCAGCTGGGATACAACGGAGGTCAGACATAAGCCATTTTTGGTGAAATGTTCGTGTGGTTCCATACGAACTCGGGATATTCCGAAAATAGTAGGATGAACTGTTTAAAGACTGACCAATGAACACCGAGTATCTACATCTGGTACAAACAGAAGGTTAAATGTTGCATGTACCCGAGGGAAAATCTGGCAAGGAGATTGGCGACTGAAAAAAGGAAGGGGTAGCAGAGGAGCGCAACCGTTAGTGACTTGCATTCTCAAGCTTCCAGTAAATTCCATAGACACCCGGCTGAGCGTGGTGGTGTAACGGCTAGCGTTCTGGCCTCGCATTCGGGAGGACGGCGGTTCGAATCCCCGTCCGGGCATCCAGATTTGGTTTTTCCATGGTTTCCCAAATCACTCCAGGCAAATGCCGGGATGCTTCCTTCAAAAGGCCATGGCCGAATTGCTTCCCATTCCTTGCCCCCCATCCTTTCCCGTCTCTAAAGACCTCGCTGTTAGAGAGACATTAAACAGATAAAAAAAAAAGACACCCGGAAAACAACCCGCAGAGTGATCTGCAGAGAGAGATAGGGACTCATGTGATAAAAAAAAAGCTTTCCAAGCTAGCAGAAATTTTATTCAATTGGACAACTTCCAATTCCGGAAATTCCATATGATTGGTTTCTTTATAAATTTACATATGGCAGATATATTCAGCTGCATTTGTCTCTTTTGTTCAAATATAAATGAAGTAATAAATTGTAAGATAGTTAAAAGGAAAGTTAACCCTGTTCATACAATATAAAAATTAATTATAAAAGGCGCCCAAAATAATTAACGGTAATGGAATATATCCCTTTTAACCCAGGAAAGCCATTTTCTATTACAATACTGACTTAGCGGCAATAGAAGTCTCGAGCCGTCTCTGACGTCAGCATTCGTCACGGACGCCATCTTATTGACTCAAAATCTCCCAAGCATCGTGGAATATTAGTAATCATTATGGTTCACGTTGCATTTCAACCTAACCACCATCTTTGCTAATACAGCTACCTTAAAATCAGCATAAATGAACTACAAAACTACATAAAAGAAAAGAAAGCAGTAACTTAATTACAGTTTAATTAAAAACAACAACCAGTTTCTGCTTTGACATTTACATTTATGCTTTATCCATATATTTAGTAGTGCAATCTGTCTATAAATTGCATTACGGTTTTTGTTGTTGTTAATTTTAGTAATGTTGAGGAAACGTAAATATAATCTTTTATTTTCGGTTCCACAATCTGCCAACAGAGTTGTGTGTCTATGTGATTTAAAAATTTTAAGGTTAAGAAATGATTTCTATTCTTCGCTATAGAAATATTAGTTTATTAAGGCATCCAATTTTACAGTTTTAAACTGAACACACCATTGAATATGTCATAACCTTCTGCCATAGATTACTTAAAAGCAGTGTCTAGATTTACATAAGATGCAAAGAGTAAATGTGGCAGAACCATATATGAAGTAGAAAACTCCTTGGTGTTGGCGAAACGCGAATTGATAATGACAATTTCTAAAGGAACTAATCGTTTCTGCCGAAGACAAAAACTATCCTAAGTCACTACATAGATAATATACTAACTTCATGCCAAATTTTGTTTAAATCTGTTGAGCTATTAAGGTGCGATCGAGGCAAACAGTCCAAAAATCCTTCCATCCAAACTTTCTCATTTACCAAAACTCTTCTACTATAACACACTTTCAAGTGAATGAAGTCGCGGGTAACTGCTAGTTACTAATAAATCACACACTATGTCCTATCTCTGAATCAGCACATCCCATTATTTGTATGTTAACATCATTTTGCTGTGTACAACTTTTTCAAGTATCACTACTGGTTATAAGTCGTGTTCACATGACAATTCGACTCTAAAAAGTTTTGTATCGCTACTATTCTACTGGTATGTTATCGCTAACATGATCATTTGCCAAATCGTCTCAACAAATTGAAGCGGGTGGCATAAGAGAATCATATTATTTATCGGAAGGGCGAGGAGGGAGATTTTCATTTGTAAGGCCGCAAGCCATTAACCGAATTTTGGGGTGGCCCGGTGGCTTCATTTGTGAGTCAGGTGGAAATGAAGTTACAAAAGAATTGGTCCAGTACAATCGTTTGTGAGCCAGGTGCCCTGGAAGACATTAATAACGATCTGTCTTAACCTTCTAGGAGCAAGTGTTAAGCGCCAGCCAGGACGAGGGCAAGTAGTGGATACCTTCGAGGTTACTATAGGTGTGTCTTTAAAAGCTAAGATGCCATTACTTTGTCATCACTGTCTCCCAGTAATGTTTATAACTCGCGATATATTGCGCACCTGCAGCATGAAGTGTGTGATGTTGAGATCATGAAGGCGGTCGGTGAGGACGGGCCCCGCTGCCTGCAGCTGACGCACGACTCGTTTGTAGAAAGGGAACTGCAGCAGCGACAGGGCCCCCAGCACGTGCGTCAGCCGGCGCTCCGAGAACTCGTCAGCGGTGGTGTTTGACTCCAGCTGCCTGCACACAGAGAGGAGGTCGCAGGAGGAACAGTAATAAACAGTATTCAGTCTTTACCAAAGTGTACCTGGGACCAATCCCTGCGCAGGCACAGCATTATGGCTCTGAAAAATAGTCCCGCTTTCATCTTAAGATTCTGCTAGCCAGTGGCGAAAACTCAAACCTGGAGAATTAAAGCAATTGGTTACAAAATTTTGAAGAGAACTTGGTAGCAGAAAGTGTATGGAAGTGAAGAGAAACCACATTAAGTTCGTTCTGGTTTCAATTGTGCTAGAGTACTTAGCATAGTGATCATATAGTCCTGAAGACTGCCAGAGATATGTTATGATGTTATTCTTGCTTGCTGGACATAGGAAAATTGTAAATTTACAGGGAGAAAGTATAATCCCAGTTAATATTCATCAGTTGAAGCAATAACACCAGGTATACCAAATGGGTAGATAACGTGTTATATTTCTTGAAAGGAAGTCATGTATGTAACCAGCATATGTATTTACGGGATGTGGAACCAATTAACTGTGTTGAGTGGGTAGGCTGGGCCCACCTGGGATGGAGCGGCTGGTAGATGAAAGGAAGATACGATCTACAAATCGGTATACTTGACCCGAGGACCACCCAATCAGCTGTGGCAGAGAAAATAGGTAAACCGCATCATAAACGTTTTCCAAACGAGCAGTCCCTGTTATATTACTCACGGAACCTTTAAAACGCCGTTAGAATACATAGTAAACATCTCATTGTTCAAGTCAGAAGTTCCGACATAACGCGTGTTACATTCATCTCAGATGTTAACCGGCATAGGAATATTATTTCGAGTATTTTTATGTGCAAATGTCTTTGCAGAACGGAGTAAATACAGAAATATAGGCTTATATTTATTTAAATTATGTCCTGACAAAAAATTACATTTCATGTTACTTTATATTAAATGCAAATCCAAATTTGGAAAATGACAGGCCTATGTTTTGATGAAGCGAATTGTGAATAATTTCAATGTTGTTGCCTATTTACCTTTTACTCATTAAGATCAATTGTAGCTTGTAACCCAACTTGAAATCTATCATTCCGAATTCCAAAGGCACTAATTAATTAACACTGGTTAATTATTATTAATATACAGTAATCATATATCCAATTAAATGTTGCATAAAACAATTCACATGAGTAACAACGAATGGCAAGGTGACAGGATGCAAAAGCGCCTTCTGTTATCGATACCCACGCATCGACTGAAGCGATAACCTCAGCGGTACGACTGAAATCGTGGTGAGTGCCTTGTTAACAGCTTAGGGCACCTATTGCTTTACTACTGCGTGAAATAACACTCGTTTACCATTCCAGTATACATTCCGTCGTATTAATAACATCATGATGTTATTATTTACAGCAGTCCAAGCCTTAATCCTTTATAAAGAGGATTCGGTGTCCTAAACCATTTACTTCAAGATTCAGTTTGTATCATTTTCTTCTTGACGAATTTATTTATTGTATGCTGACTTCTTTCCTATTATGTATTGTAATAAAGTTAATGGTCGCCTAAATCGGTCAAAGGTAGTGTTATAGTTACAAAGAGCCACAATAAGCTGGTTGGGTGATCGCTGGACTTTCTTGTATAAGTCTTGATACTGGTTGGCTTTATGCAGGTCTCTTAATGGGAAGTACCGTGGGACGTGGAGCCTCGGTTCTACAGCCTGGTGACGTATTTCTTCGTCGTTTACGCCTATACTGAGCACGCGTATTCAAGTACGGGTCGTAGCTACTCCAGTTTGAATATTGAAGAAACTGGTGTAGCTGAATATCAGGTGCAGTTCTTGTAAGCAGTGAAACACTTTGTTAAGCAGGTCCTCGACGTGACGCCATCAGGTCAGCTGACTATCGAGTGTCACTTCGAAGCACTTTGCATTGGTTTTACGTTTCACTGAATTGAAGTGAGACTATCCGATCTTGGCGTTTCAGTAGGACCTCGTTTCCTGCGTATTCTCAAAATTGATAGTGATGCTCCATCTGAATGCCCATGCTTCAATTTACAGGAACCCGCCTCGCACTTTCCTGTTGGCAATGCCTCGGTACCGATATTTTGCGAAGAATGCTGCGTCAACAGCATACAGCGGTGCTCACATTGGTTATTCAGTATAGGTCCTAGTACTTACACCTGTTGGACTGCAGTGTGAAATAGACACCGGAAGTACAACATATATACAAAATATGAGTGTTGGTAACTTGTGAGGAGTTTTATCTAGGTGGTAGGGCTGATACAGCTTCACGCTTTCAAATGCCCTATCGACATCTAGAAGCACAGCCTAACAGTAGTTCACTATTATTGAATGTATTTTGTGTTCATTTAAACCAGAAAAATTAGTTGCATGAAGTTTAGTGCCAACTATTTAAATTTAGTTGGCAGTCAGGGTGATGCTTCATACCCGCAAAATAGTGTCTAGCATTCGCAGCAGGAGGTTTCCAAAGATTTTGCTGATAGCGATAGTAGGATAATAAACCTGTAATTTGGTAGGAAAGTAGAGTCTTTTCCAGGCTCTGGTATTGCTACTACCACAGCATGCTTCCAACATCGAGGATAGCTTTGGATTCTGATGATGGCGTTAAATGGAAGTGAGGAAGAAACAGCTTCCCCTGATAGATTGTGCATCAGCTGTTTACACATCTTGCCATCTCCCGAGGCCTTTCTTGGCTGCAGCATTTTGATGGCATACTCTTCTCCTATTTCTTGAATGACATATACCGCATCATCAACCTCCAAGTACGGGACTTCAGTTGCTTGGCTTTGATTATATCTCTGGATGAATTGAATTACGCACTGGCTTAATCCACTGGGGCAATCCAGCGGTGATCATCACATACGATACCAGTACAATACTTGCAAAGTTGGTTGAAATCCAGAATGCCTTGCTATGAATAGAAAGAATCCGATCGAGAAATTAGAAATAAAATACAGATCTAAGGAAAATCTTGAGTCAAATTAAAGAAAATTGTGAATTCAGAAGACGAAACAGGCATGAAACCTACATATATGTAGAAAACATCACAGACACCATTACTAGGCGAGAACTGTTTTTTATAACCAAATTTTCCACGTTAATCCTGAGCGATAGGATCTTTAATTACTTTTTCAACAGAGCAACCAAAGAGGCGTGGTGCACCGAGGTATAGAAAGACTTGCAAGAAGTGATGGTAACACAGGAGGCTATCCAGAAACGTATTCTGCTCAAGAAGATACTCCAAGAACAGCCGAAATTATAAATTAGCAAATCGTGGACTGTAGCGAAGAAGGATAACGCGGGAATACTGGGTGAAAGTTAAAACCCAGGCGGAAGGAAAGGAAAAGAGCAGTTGCAAAAGCATGGCCAATAGATGGCCGAAACGACAGCAAATAATAATAATAATAAATAAATAAATTTTAAAAATGCTACTAACTACGATAAATTTGCCGACCCCGGTGGCGCGGTGCTAGCGAGCTGGCTTCGTGTTGTAGGGGTCGCCGGTTCGAGTCCGGCCCAGGGCATGGGTGGTTTTAATTAAGTGTTGTGTTACTACTGTGTTGTCCTGTCACTTGTGATAATCAATAATATGAGAAGATAGATACTATGAACACAGTTGAAGAATGATAGAAACACAGTTGCTGGCTGAATGGCTAAAAGGCCGAATGCCATTAAAAAAAAAAAAAAAACTACGATAAATACATAATTTTCAATGCATCACGCACCTAATCAGCTTCTTTTTTTTTTATCTACAGCGAACTCCCATTTCTCTCCATACCTGTCCTTAATTTCGGACAGGTCCTTCCGTTTAAGCTCATAGGCTTATTTATGAAGGATAGTGGACACTGACGGTTGAGAAGAATTCATCCCTGACTATACTAATGACAAAACATTTAATTTCTTATGTTATCTGTGATGTTTTGTTATGTATTTCCGCATATAGGCTTAAGTGCTAAAATAATAACGCCACAAATATCCTACACAAGATTTTAATATGTGGGATTACAACAGGCAAACCCCACTCCCTAATAGGGGACCGGGAAAATTTATACTAGGTGTTTTAAATTGACCATTGGGGATATATTTAGCCAAGAAAAATAGTAATTTACCTGAATAAAGCTTTGTAAGTATATAAAACCATGTGTAAATATTAAACTGTTTAAATTCCCGCGCAAACACGTGATCCTATCGCGGGTGACGGCATACGTGAGAAAAACAAGTTGACCTTGGACTTGTTATTCTAACAGCATTAAGTGATTTTAATCGTTTTGTGAAGTTATAGTCGTAATGGAAAGAAAGACATACCGTTGGAGCGTAGTATCTAAATGTACCAATACTTTCATATCTTCTCCAAACAAATTATTTATTCATGTACCACGAAAAGCAGACGTACCAATGAAGTGGTTGCAACTAGCAGGACGACAATACAATGGAATATCTGCAGAATCACTTTACTTTTGTGAGGATCACATTGATGTAAATAAATATGCGAAGATTTAAATAATTCAGCACTTAAATACTTTTTACACAAGTACAATATGTACTTATTTGTGTTTTAGCTGCCAAATGACATGTAAAATTACATGCGGTATCATATAACAGGTTCTGAAAAGAAAATAATGATGAAACCTGGATACTTTCCATAAAAATTTCTGTGTCAGACTGATAGGAAAAGAAGTTTACCTTCAACAAGTACATCCCGCCCCATTGTTGTTCAAAGGCAACCACCATCACCGCAATGTTTATTAATTAAATAAGGAAGAGATGGCTTCTCACAGTATTACACTCCAGAGTCATTATATTTTAATTATTGACGTCTCATTTATTTAGCTTCTTGGAGAAATTGTGCCAGTAGCACATTGTTTGGGTTGGCAGTCTGTGTTTTCTGACTGATAGTTCCTTCGTTGTAATATATTTAATGTTAGTGCCATCTTTGGGCAGTTTAAATCTTTTGCAATAACAATTTAGATCTGTGCTGGATGGCTCCTCGCTTCTCCTGTCAGCATGCCTGTTGACGCAGTACAATCGTGGCGCTGAATGCTAACCATCTTCATCAACTACCGTGTTGCATAAGCTTTCGGACAAACTTTTTTTTTTTTTTTTTTTTTTTTTTTTTTTTTTTTTTTTTTTTTTTTTTTTTTTAAATGGCATTCGGCAACGGAGGCCATACAGCCAGCTCAATATGTATTTTTTTCCAATGTATGGACGCCACAGGACGGACAGGACATTCACACAGACACACAACACTTAACATCCATGCCCGCGGCCGGATTCGAACCGGCGGCCTTCGGCACGCGGAGCTAGCACTCTAGCCCCTACGCTACCGAGGCCGGCTCGGACAAACTTTGTGTTACGGGCACATCTTGCACTTGATAGTAAATATACCCGAATCACGATGAAGTTGTACATATCGTATGGCTACGTGACGGTAGGATTGTCTCACCGATCTGAAAATACATGAAAGCAAAACTTTAAGCCTCATAGATTCATAACAAAGATTAGTCCATTTGCAGTTGGTAAAGGTTATTTGTTGTTTTGTTTTAGAATTCAATGTATTAGGCAAATAATTGAAACACTTACACAAATGTTTTCACATTTCGCGAGTGCAAAGAATTTTCCTACCATTATGATATCCACTCTCGGGAGATTTTGACTGTCGGTTTTAGTAAATCCTGGGTTCATAATAACAATGGTTTAAACAAGCTGCAAGAAAACGTCTACTTGGAAGATCGTTACCACTTCCCTTATAACTCGGTATTATAACAGTTTTGTGCCCCCTCCCCCCCAAAAAACTCAAATAAACGTAGAAACAGTTTTGAAAATACAAGTTATCGCTGCGCACTAACTCATCTGTTTCCTAACGTATGACTTCAGGCGCTGTGATTGATGTTTGGTTTGACGTGAAGAATAGATTAAAATCAGATTTTTTTTTTTTTTTTTTTTTAAATATAAGGTGTTATTATTTCAATGATGTTTCTGAATTTAAAACTTTTATTTCTAATTAAATTTCAGATTTTTTTGTAATACCTGTCCGCTCCCTCATCTGTGTTTGTAGTCAAAACTGTGAGGGAGATTACTTTTAATAATAATGGGCTTAGGTCATCGCCTATTTTAGGTTGGAAAGGGCACTGGGTAGAATTTATAATGCTACAGTATTGGTGTAGCCAGCAGGTGTTTTACTTACTTCCTGAGTAGCTTGAGTCCGAGCGTCCTGTTGACTCTGACCGTGGAGCAGACTGTGACTGCTGGGAAGGGCAGTCTGTAGACAGAGAGGCGAGTGGTCTCGACTACTGTGCGTGTGGGGCTGTCCCAGTACCACAGTAGCACCTCACAGGCCATCAGGGACGCCAGGAGAGCTGCCAGCACCACCACCAACACCCAGAACAGTCTGTAGACAGAGAGGCGCGTGGTCTCGACCACTGTGCGTGTGGGGCTGCCCCAGTACCACAGCAGCACCTCACTGGCCATCGGGACGCCAGGAGAGCTGCCAGCGCCACCACCACCACCCAGAACAGTCTGTAGACAGAGAGGCGCGTGGTCTCGACCACTGTGCGTGTGGGGCTGCCCCAGTACCACAGCAGCACCTCACTGGCCATCAGGGACGCCAGGAGAGCTGCCAGCGCCACCACCACCACCCAGAACAGTCTGTAGACAGAGAGGCGCGTGGTCTCGACCACTGTGCGTGTGGGGCTGCCCCAGTACCACAGCAGCACCTCACTGGCCATCAGGGACGCCAGGAGAGCTGCCAGCGCCACCACCACCACCCAGAACAGTCTGTAGACAGAGAGGCGCGTGGTCTCGACCACTGTGCGTGTGGGGCTGCCCCAGTACCACAGCAGCACCTCACTGGCCATCAGGGACGCCAGGAGAGCTGCCAGCGCCACCACCACCACCCAGAACAGTCTGTAGACAGAGAGGCGCGTGGTCTCGACCACTGTGCGTGTGGGGCTGCCCCAGTACCACAGCAGCACCTCACTGGCCATCAGGGACGCCAGGAGAGCTGCCAGCGCCACCACCACCACCCAGAACAGTCTGTAGACAGAGAGGCGCGTGGTCTCGACCACTGTGCGTGTGGGGCTGCCCCAGTACCACAGCAGCACCTCACAGGCCATCAGGGACGCCAGGAGAGCTGCCAGGAACACCACCACCATCCAGAACAGTCTGTGGACAGCCCTCACTCTCACAAGTATGTGCAACCTACCACATATTCGTTTAATCCTAAACATTTTATACATCATTAGCTGATCAAAAACATCCTGTCACCTATCTGAAACTGCACTTAGACTTACCCGTTTCACGTTCCCTATTTTTTGACGGCTTTAACTGTGCTGGGGAGACTTTCAATGAGGAGTGTAAATGTCCGTGGAGGAATGAAAGCTAATTCTTCCTCAAGAACTGAAACCAGAGATGTTAGTGATTTTTAACGCTGAGGTTTGTAGTGATGTCGACGATCTAACTCATCCCAAAAGTGTTCCATTTAGTTGAAGTCGGGACTTCGGGCAGGCCAGTTCATTTTTTGAACGTTACTGTCCACAAACCAATTTCTTCACAGATACAGCTTTATAACGGGGTGCATTGTCATCCTGATATAAACATTCATCATCACCGAACTGGTCCTCTACCTAAGGCACCACACTATCGTTTAAAATATGTTCGTATCGTTCCACATTTAGAATATTCTTGAGCGCAATAAGAAAACCACACCCTGACCACGAAAAATACTCCTTTACCATAACGCCACCCCCTCCGTACTTCACTGCAGGCACTACACGTGATGGCAGGTTACGTTCTCCAGGAATTCGCCAAATCCAAACATTTACATTGGATTGCTGCAAGAAACCACGTTGTTCACCATACCAAACCGCTCGTTTCCAGTCATCCATAGTATAGTGACGTCGCTCTTTATACCATCCGAAGCCTCACTGAGCACTGACTGCAGGAATGTTTGGCTTATGAAAAGCATCTGAACCTTTGTAGTCCATTCTTTTGAACTCCCGACGCACTTGCATGGTGCTGTCTGGACTGTTGCTAGCCTTTGGAACTCACGAGTGATTCCTCCCGCTGATTTCTTACGATTTTTTTCAATACCAATCAAGTCAACAACAGTCGACTTGGGCAACTTTAGAAGGATTGAAATGTTGCTGATTAATTTGTTACACAGGTGACATCCGATTCGCAGTCCCCGTTAGAAGCACTGAGCTATCCTGACCAACCCATTCTGCTGTTACTGCTTCTTTATTGGCAACACATTTTTTTTCTACAGTTCAAAGACGTTTTCCAGTTCTACTGGTTGGGATCAGTTTATGGATTATATTTGGAGACCGCTTATTTTTATTTTTGGGGGGAGGGGGGCGGGGAGAAGCAGGCCATGGCCTCACCTGATCGGTGGGTCTTAATGGAAATCCTTTTCGTTGTAATTATATTCAGTTATATTACGCTTGTATTTACGCTTATTCCAGGGTTGCAAGATTTTTGAATCTTTTATCGTTGTTCTTTTCGATTAGATCTAATTTGTTATATAGTTACCTTTTCTTGGTGATGAATTTTCTCCCTGATGGTTGGCATTCTAGTTACTTACATGTGTACTTATTTGCATTCTTGCTATCATTCTAATCGTTTGAATGCTTCGATGTTTGATTTTACAGAGATTCCCCAGACTTTGACAACACAATACTCACTGCCTCATTTTATACGGGAGAATCCGCCTATCGTGACATTAGCATTTAATCGCGCTTTACATAGGATGTCTGGAAACGTTTTATCACGTGGTGTCTATATAACGTGATGCAATTTTACAGGTCGTAGGAATACATGATTACCTTTGACTCTTTTTCAACTTTGCGTAAAAGAATTTCTCATTGTTCATCTTTTGAAATTTTGAAATAACAGGTAAAAATAGAAATGTTATTGTGAATTTTATCGTCTTCACAGAATGTTAAATGCAGTTGCGGTAAGTGAAAGCTTTAAACAATATTTATATTGGACAGATTACTGCAAAACTAGCTGCTACACTCTGATAACTCCTAACTGGAGGGCTCAAGGTCATGTTCACTGACCCTTCTCCTCACCCCACCACCTCCCCCTTCCTACCTCTCCGAGCTGACAGTTGTGTCCAGGTAAGTCATTGGCAAATATGTTCTTCCCATGTACGGTGAAGAGCAGTGGAATGGGGATGGAGCAGAATGACCTTGAGTCGCCGCTGTTAACTGAACGGCCTTTATAATCCACCTGAAGTGACAATCGCAATTACCAAGTTTGATGCAATCTGCCAAAACCTGACAGAGCAATTTAGTAATAGGTCGTATTCAAGAATCCGCATTCATACTAAATTTTTTGCTCTAGGCTTACTCGTCCACTGATGAAATCGACGTATTTTTCGAATCAATCAATTATTCAGTGGATGAATAAGCGTACGGTTAGTTATAATTTTCTCGTCTTACCTTTCTGGCAGAGAACTTCCTTTCCTGTTGATGTACCGCACGCCGTGTATCGAGGATACTCTGAAGTAGTCCTGTAGTACCTCCAGAGGAGTTTCTCGCCTGCGGTACCGCACTGGAACAGGGAACCCAAATATACAGCAAAGTGATTCACTGATCGCTAGATTTAGAAGTGATCAAAAGATAATAAGCTGGAATCAAATGTGGTGACTGAACTGACTCAGATCGTTGATAAGATATCGGTTTGCATTCGAGCAAAACTTTGATTATTTCATGCAACTTCGAAGGAAAATTAATCTTTGCATATAGAAAGCAAGACTGGCATATTATCTCTGACTTGGATAGAGCCCTTTAGAACTGCATCCGGATTCACTACTGAGAAGGTCTTCTCCCTGTAAATGTCAGCTGGTTGTAACCCAGCATAACCGTTTGCATTGACGTGCATTAGAAAAATTAACGCAACAAAATTGCATAAATATGCAGATAAAACGTTGCTGAGAATGTTTGCCACGATTTAACTTACTTTCATAAGTAAGTTATGAAATGGACAAGGAAGGCCAAATTGATAGTGTAGCACTAGATCTTCCAAAGGCTTTTGACTGAGTGAGCCACAAAATGGTAGCAAATAAAGCAAAAACTATTGAAGTGGGTGAGAACGTGATTTGCTGAGGTTGTAGAATTTTTAAAAGGTAGAAAACGGAAAGTAGGAAATGCTGTATCAAAAGAAGTGGAAGTAATAATTGAAGTACTACAGGGTAGCATATTGGGACCATTGTTATTCATTATTCTAATGAATAATTGTGTTGATGGTTTACCATCTGAAATTAGATTGTTTGCAGATGACATAATGCTATATAAAAGGATCAAAATGGTAGAGGACTGTAAACAGCTGCTGGGGGATCTGGACAGGATATCTATTTGGATTGGTAAACATGGGATAAAGATAAATGCAAAGAAGATTCAGCTTATTAGATACACTGATAAAAAACTAAAGGTTGATTATGATTATAAGGTGAGAAAAGAATTGCTTGTTGAAGACTTTAAATATAAATATCTTGGCATTACATTTGATAACAAGCTTAACTGGGCAGGACACATTGGACAGGTGGTAGGAAAAGATTTCAAAATTCTGCACTTGCAGGAAAGACTGATGAGTGGATGTACGAGAGAAGTCAAGGAATTGGGTTATAAATTTTGGTCAGACCATTGCTTGAATATGGTAGTGTAGTATGTGACCCACATTTTTAATATCAAATATAGGAAGTGGAAATGGTGCGTAAAAGGGCTGCTAGATTTGTTTCTGGAAATTACCGCAGAATGCAATCAGTAACAGATATGATAAAAGAGTTGGAATGGGATTCATTGGAAGACAGTAAGAGGTTGAAGAGGGTCATGGGGGCGTACAAGGCGTTTACTGGCGATGAGGCATGGAAAGATATTGGATTAGGTATGAAAAGTAGTGAGTGGAAGGGAAAAGATGACCATGACCACAAGCTGGCACTCGGTTTCAACCACAAGGTTGAGGGAAGATTCTCTGTTTTAGGTAAAGGTGTCAGAGGGGGGAAGATGGGTGTGTGAGGAAATTGCCACCGGAGAGTGCGCTCCATTGGAATTTTAATTAAATTAAATCAAAGGTGTAGGAACCTCAGCCAAGGAATGAAAAAATTCTGTGAGGAAAAGAAAATGGCGAACAAGTTATCTACTTGTAACCAGTGGTCAAAAGAAGGCTGAAATTGAAAGAACAAGAAGAAATGTTCCATATGAAACCAACTTTCCTTCTCAAATAACGACTATTAACCGCACTATCGAAAAAGTTAGTAACAAGAATTCATTAATGAAAAAATCGATGAAATTAAAACAGTGAACAAGAAATTCTTAAAAAATAATAACAACTTTAAATGTGTATTGCGTATTTATATAGTCAAAATATTTAGATTTCATTACACAGCTGTTGGCTTTTTATTCTTTCTTACGTCTGATTTGTATATTATTTATCTCCTTTTGTTATTGTTGTAAATAGAATTAATTTCAGAACTGTTGTTGTATTGCTATTAACCCGTACGACAGTATCATTGTGTCTTGCAGGGATAGAAACGGAGCTATTAGAGCATTCAGCTTTATAACACAGAAAACTAATTAGAAAGCAATTATTAAGAAAGGAATTTCTAGAATACTAAGCCGTTTCCTGCATGTCACACATTTAATTACAAGCTTTAGTGCAGGAGATAAAGTATCAGAAAGATGATACCAATTCAACTAAAAGTATTTTTTTGTTACCGGATTGATTCTGTGACTATTTTTTTTAAATTATGACTTCACGCCTGGCAGACATCTAAGTCTTTATAGGCGGGACAGGAAACAAGAAGGGATTCAGGCATGACCTTTTAATGGAACCATCCTGGAATTTGAATACCAAGGAAAACTGGCCAGACTAGGATTCGAACCTACGTCCTCCCAGATGCATTCTGTGACTATTTAAACAACTATTCTAGTATAGGTTTTTCCGTCGAAAAACAAAGAAGTTTTCTGTTGTGTTGGTCCTCTTATCGCTTCAACAAACAGTTTACTCTCCACCATATCTCTCCTTGAAAGCATGTAAATCAATAACACCGATTCTTGGCAACGTAGCTGAGTCAAAATATGGTCACTGTGTTGCTTCTTCTTTCAGAGGCCAGGAACACCAAGACAAATTCTTATTCAAGATATAATTCAGTTGGAAGTAGCAACCTTTCACAGACAAAATATGTCTATTAAAGTTTGTAATATTAAGACATTCCTTCCTTTAAAAGTTCTTCTGGATTAAGATTTTATATTTTTTTTCCCAGCGTCCTGCCCCGCCTTTGTGCGTATCAGTTTGATAATGTGAAGTATAACTATCTCTCATTCTTTCCATTTCCGACTTTAAGTAACACTACCAGGGTGACCGATCTTTACTCGGCATCTTTCGATTTCTGTACTGTATGCAAGACTTCATAAAGAAAATTTAGAGACGTTTGTGAGAAATTAATTTTACCTATATTAAGAGTTGCTCATTTAATAGTATAAGATTGGATACATTATATAAATTATAAAAACCTAACTTATACAACGAGATGGCGTTACAAGCTTTAAAAGCAAATCGTTATCTACACATGAAATTTCATACAAATTGCTAGAACCGTTTGCGATAACGTTCGGTTAACCATCTCATTCATGGGTTTTAATGAAAAATGCTATTACTAAGTTAAATAGAAATCTTGATGCTAATCAGGAATAAATTAATGGTGCAAGATTGGTGGTTATTCACTTGGACCAGTACATCATCAGTGGTAAATTCGTTTACTCTCATAAGACAATGTTCATACCTCGCATCAACCTCACATCTTCTGATCCAACCATGTATTTCCAAATAGTAACAAAATAATTCCCAATAAAAGTAATTTCGTTATGACAATTAATAAAGCACAAGGTCAGACGCTTCAAAGCGCAGCATTGAATTTACGAGAACGTATTTTTAGTATGGACACCATGGCTTTTCACGAGTTCGTAGATTCATTAATATTTACGTTTATGTTAAAGACACATATTTCAAAAAGTAAACGATGATCGCATTATAATTGCTAATATTGTCTTCAAAAAAGTTTTGTAAAGTAAAGAAGTTTGAAAAAAAAAAAAAAAGAATAAATACACATCTGACAAAGCCAATATCTTTTTTTAAAATAAATACTTTTTAAATGTTTTACAATTACGCATGTAGTATTTAACGATAACGACTTTTTACAATAGAAGTGATATTTGTCAGTGCTATCCAAAATAAAATACCTTGTAGTATTTAATGATTAAACCTTTTTACAATAAAAGTCATATTTATTACTACTCTTCAAAATAGAATACCTTTCATTAATAAATATACTTGTATTTACTTATTACCACAATATTATATTACCAATCCGTGACTGACCACGAATAATTGTTCGTTTAAAGATACAAGAGTCCCCTGTTCTAACGACAGAGAATCTTAACTAACATCAGTCGGCTTACTGGTACCTGAAAAGTCTACAAGATGGCGTTAATGTCGTTTCCGAGATACCAAATTCAAGAATTTCTCGTTTTTTGTAAAATCGCTCTTTTGTAGGGAAGACATCTATTGAGATAAACTTGACAAGCAAAACGTTATCTAAATACGAAATTTCATCAAAATCGTTATAGCTGTTTCCTAGATAGCAAATATATACAAATATTGCTAGTTCAAAGATAAAGATATCAGCAAAAAGACTATCATGTTTAGTATTCTTATTTATTATGTTATTTTTAAGTTCCAGTTTTGTGACATGTGGGCAAATTTTTTTTTTTTTTTTGCTGTCGTCAGTCTTTAGACTGGTTTGATGCAATCCTCCATCCCTTCCTATCCTGTGCTAACCTCTTCATTTCTACATACCCCTTACAATCCACGTCCTCAATTATCTGCTTCATATATTCTAATCTCTGTCTACCTCTGCAGTTCTTACCTTCAACTGTTCCCTCCACTAACAAATTAACCAATCCAGAATGTCTCAAAATATGACCTACCAGCCTGTCTCTTCTTCCTGTAAGCTTCTTCCATAAACTTATTTTCTCACCCATCATTTCTAAAACTCGTTCATTTCTTACTTTGTCTGTCCACCTAATTTTCAGCATTCTTCTGTAGCACCACATTTCAAATGCTTCAAGTTTCTTTCTTTCCGGTATTCCTAAAGTCCATGTTTCGCTACCGTAAAGTGCTGTGCTCCACACATAGAGTATTAAGAAGTTCTTTCTAATTCCTAGATCAATATTTGAAACTAAAAGGTTTCTCTTTTTCATGAAGGCTCTTTTTGCTAGTGCTATTCTGCTTTTAACATCATTCCTGCTTCGGCCATCGGTTGTAATTTTGCTTCCCAAGTAACAGAACTCACTCACTTCTACTATTGCATCAGATCCTATTTTTATATTTAATCTGCTAGTATTGGTGTCATTTCTGCTACATTTCATCACTTTTGTTTTACTTTGATTTATATTCAGTCCAAAATCTTCCTTCAGTATTTTGTTCATGCCATTCAATAACTTCTCAATATCTTCAGCCCTCTCTGCTAATAAAACAATGTCGTCAGCAAATCGTAGCATACTGATTTTTTCTCCCTGAAAACTTATGCCACATGGAAATTTTTCTTTGACTTTCTTCATTGCTTCTTCTACATACAAGTTGAATATTAACGGGGAAATATAAATTTCTTAAAGAACTGTTGACTTCGTACGCTCTGGTTCCCAACGTTTTTCGTATCACGTCCCCTTCCATCAAATCAATTCTTTCCATGCACCTCCTCCTCCCCCCTCCCCGCCAAAATTTGATTATTAATAAGGTAAATGCGTACTTTTCAGAGATGTTAGAGGAAACTCACCAAGTGCTGTATTTAATTTTAGAATAAAGGTTTTCATCTCTAAGAGGCTGCGAAGGAGACAAAGTACTTGCGAAGGTGTATAGGTAGGGTATTGTCCACACGGCCGACGAAGTTACCTCGTAAATTTTATTGTACACTAATATTTCACACCACACTTTGATCCAGAAATAGAACTACAGCAAGCACTGTAATTAGATATGCACTGAAATTCACTTGACAGAACAAAATTATAATTATTTCATCAACGAGCAGTGTGGTGACTTGCGGGCAATCCGAATCAAACCAGTTTTTGTTTTCAATACATCGAAACAATTCGTACTGTCACTGTCGGGGAAAACCCCGTAGATATAGGTAAGCGAATTTGAGTCTAGGTACCGCGTGCCTGCTGTTTTTCGGCGCGTAACGAGCCGTTGCGTGTCGGTTAGTTGAAATGCGCCGGCCCCGTGCGACCCGAACACTATGACTTCCAGTCACAGGCAAGCGACGTTATATGGGATTTCTAAAATACGGAAATAGTTAAATGATGGAAATAAATATCCAAATGCTCTTTTATGTGTGCCAATAAAGTGAATGAAAAGCTACGTAGCTTGGCTCAGACATCCCCCCCCCCTCTCACGTAGGCCAGAGTAGCTTTCTACCCAACGGCTCCTCGCGCCCCTGAGATTGGTTGTTTGGTTCCCGCATTGCTGATATTATTGAACGGGTTAGGAGAAGCTTTGCTCGCAGTCCAAGCAATGTAATGTTTCTCTACAAAATGATTCCATAACCGATGCTGTAACTTGTCTGAATTAGTTTTTTAATAGTTGTGAAGCCCTTTCTGAAGCGCCCACGCACTAGCACACAACACACTGTGGAGGGCTTGTTTGTTGTTAACAGTTGTTTACCTTGGTTTAATGCACGTTGCGGGCCGAATGAAACCAGCAATGTAGCGACGAACTACTGCAGATCATAAATTTCAACATTTCCTTGTGATAGTATCTGCCTGAATCTGATGCAAATGGTAATTCTCACTGATTAGACATTTAACTTTGTATTGAGTTTTATTCTTTTTGTGTGACAGAAATTATCATTTATCTACAAACAATAAATTCTATGCAGTATGATACACTGTTTTTCGACCACACTATATGTATGCGTTGCCGGTCTTAGCGCCAGATTAACTGCTACTGCTTACTGTATAACCGAGTACTTTCTCGCTGTCGAGCGGAGGCGGGCTACCGACCCAGCTGATCACGGCTCTATGCGACTTCTGCTGCCTCCCCACAAAGCTGAGTGACTCTAGCGCTGACAGTGTGTATTCTTACGCCAGCTAAACAAAACATTCTGCTCGTGGAAATGGAGATACACATATTTTTACAAAGATTTTACGCAATCTTTATATCTATGTCATAACATACGTACACTACTTTCAGCTAACGGTTAGTCCACTTTCTAATGAAACAGAGCTTCAATAAGAAAAGTAGAGTACGCTACAATACAATTAAAAAATGGAATTTTTATCATAAATTACGATCTTACTTTTATTTTCCTCGATATTACACATATTTCCTTTCGAATGCAGGCAAATGTAGAAATTCAATCACTGAATGAATCGCACTGCATAGAGCCGTGCGTTATCGCTGTGGCTCGTGGCCTGCTTTTCATATGAGCCTGGCATTTTGTTAGATACTCATTAGCGAGTCGAACGCTTTCCCGGGAACCTTCTCAAAGGAATCAGTTGGCTTAACGAGCAGGGACACATTTGTCAGCTGTCCCAAGGGTCCGGCAAAAAGAGACACGTCCATTGATAGCTGAATCGACCAGGTCGCAATTCTCGTTGCTCGGGCAATACTCGATACTCGCGATGAATCATTACCACCTTAATGATGCATATAGTCACCGAGTGACAGCTTTTTGCTTACTATGGCCGATGAACCCATCTATAATCTTAATGTGAATTGTTCGTGAGCTCCTTCATTTAAATTTTCCGCAGAACCTTCAGTGAAAAGTTGTTGAAACCTTCATTGTGCGTGGTGCCCCTCGGAGGAATTGTTTACACCAAGGAAATCAGTTCTATTAATGTAGTGTTGTTGTGATATAAGAGTATTTTAATATAGGCTGAATCTGGACGGTGGACGTCAACTTGATAACTCGGAAACCTTCGGCGAATCCGATGATACCCGAACTGTTGGTTACACTGGCTGCCACCACAGCGCTGTTTGGCTAACCAGGGAATCTCAAATGAATAACTGCATTGACTTTTGTACTATCTTGGTTCTCCGGGTGGAGCCCCGTCGATATATTTAAACGTTTCTGCCATCGTGCTGTGGCCTTCTTCAGAGGACTGCTTTGACAGATGCCGCTACTCCTTATATAGTAGCAGGAGGCTAGCGCGCGCGGGTACTATTCGTCCACGGTGACGTCACCGTGCCCGGTGTAGGCGGTAGGATGGGGCCGTTCGTCTTTGGTTCTCCTGAGCAGGTATGACCAAATATGGCCAAGTTGCAAACCATTGTCAGCACTCATGCTGTTCGGCCGTTTTTGTATTTCTAACGCTTCTCTTACACGCCTACGCCACCATCAGCTCTCAATGGCTATAACCCTGGTCTTATCAAATTAAATTGAGTGGCCACTATCGGCTGAATGTAGAACTACAGTGGACTTGCTTGCGTCGTTATTTTTCAAATGCCTGAGGTGCTCATTGAGCTTCTCCTTAACGGTGCGTCCTGTTTCCCCAATATATACCTTGCCGCAACTGTAAGGAATTTCATATACCCCTGGTGTTTACAAATGTTCTCTCTTGTCTTTAACGCTGGTGAGGATGCTGGACAATTTCCTAGGTGCCTTGTATACGGGACAGATGTTCTTCTTTTTTAGCAGCCTACCAATCTTATCCGTCACTCCTTGGATGTATGGCAAGAAGGACACAGCACGATGGCAGAAACGTTAGGTTTAAATATATCGACGCGGATCCACACGGAGAACCAAGATAATACATACAGTGACTGCGGAAGACTTCGTAACCATTTGCATTGACTTTGTTTATACTTCTACTGTTAAAAGGAAGAGTAAATTTCAAACACATAATTGAAATTGATTTTATTTGCACTTACATTGCTAAAAGGAATTGTAATTGTATTGCTAGCTAAAAGGAATATTGCCAGTTGAAGAAGTAACGGCACAAAAACTCCAGAACGGATAAAAAATTATAATTTTATTTAATTTAATTGCAATGGAGTGCTTGCTCCAGTGGCAATTTCCCTACACTCCTGTTTTCCCATTTCCTTTCCCTTCCACTTTTTCTCTCTTCTAATCATGAATTTTAATTCTTTTAGCATTTTTGACAAATTATTAATCATTTATCCTGGTAATTTATTCCAATTCATGACCCCCTTAGCTACGAAAGCAACTCTTTACTCACCATTATGCCTGAAATCGAGTGACAATTTGTGGTCGTAGTCATCTTTCCCTTCCATGCACCTCGCCCGATTCTTACACCAATATATTTCCAAGCCTCATCACCAATATACCTCCATGACTCTCTTCACGCTCCTCCTGTCTACCATTGAATCCCATTCCAGCTCCAATATTATTTTACTTACTGATTGTGTTCTGCGATAATTTTCAAATTTAGCGGCCTTCTTTGCACACTCTCCAACTCCTGCATTTGATATCCAAAATAAGGTTCCATACTACACTTCCATATTCAAGAAATGGTCTGACCAACGTTTTGTAACCCAATCCCCTCATCACTCTATTCATAAAGTGAAGTATTTTGAAACCTTCTCCTATTATCCGGCAATGTCTCCTACCCAGTGTCAACCGTTATGTCAAGGTATTTATATTTCAAGTCGTCAATAAACAATTATTTCCCCACCTTATAACAATAATCAACACTTCTGTGCATTTATCTTCATCCTATATTGACATATCCAGCTATACCTGTCCAGATCACCCTGCAGCTATTCAGTCTTCTATTATTTTGATGCTGTTGTGTAACATTATGTCATCTGCATACAACCTAACTCCTGTAGCAATCCACCAACACAGTCATTTCATTATAATTACGTATAGCAATGGTCCAAATACGCTACACTGCGGTACTCCTATTTTCACTTTCACTTCCTTTGATATTGCATTCCTGCCCTAACATTTTTTGTTTTCTACCTTTTAATCCATGCAGTAAATCACTTCATCATCCACTCCAATAGTTTTTACGGTATTTATCATACCAGCTTACGGATGTTTATGAAATCCTCTGCAGCTGTAACAGTGTTTACATCGGTGTGACAGGCCACACTGTGGCGGAGAGAATTAAGGAACATATCCGCCACCATAAACATAACTGCAGCAACAAATCCGTCGTAGGTTGCCATGCCATTAATACCAGCCACGATATAAAATCTAAAAAAAAAATCGTGGTTGCTATGGAGAGAAGATCAGTGGTGGCCTCGACGAGTGAAAGAGTCAGCAGAATTTTTAAAAATGCCAACTTCAACGAAGGGAGTCTGCGATGCTTGGCACTCGTTGCTATGTCAGTATAAATAGTATTTCTGACGAAGGCTGAAGAATGACAGCCGAAAGCATAGATTATCAAATAAACAACGTGGCATACCACGAAAATCTGATAATCAGTAACAAACATGGCTGCGGAAGCTGGAGAAATCAATATTTGCTTTGTTATGGTGTATAGAACATGAGAAAATAAAGAAAAAGTGTATGATGCGAGAAAACTGCGTCTATACATCTAGTCTATCACTCTAAATATAATATATATATTATTGGCAGTTCGACATTAATCAAGTATATTCCTCTGGGGCACCAGATCTGACAGACTCACAAGAGCTGCTTTTAGATGGCCATTTAGAACTAATTCTCACATCACATGTTGAACTCCTGAACGATTATTTTGGTTAATGATTTTGAGGGACTCAGTATGAGTTAATCACGCACAAGAGCCTCGTCGTACAATATTTTCATGTTTGTTAAGTCTATTCCTTACACAATTACTTGTTGTACACTGTAATCTGTAAAGCGAGTTCTTCCCTGATAGATTGTAATAGAAAAAACAAAACTCTGTTGAAAAGGAAATAGTGGAATTGTTACTTAATCTGGAAGTGAGAAGGTACTGATTAATAACAGGCATGCTGTAATGTTATAAAAAGCAGTATATTTAAACATAATATTCACATATTCTCGTAGGAGCATTACAAACTAAAACTACGTAGTGTTACAAACTACAGATGGCTTAGTGTGCCATACGCCAAATCTTTCTTGCGACAATGTCAATTTATTGTTGAAGCAAGTTTTGAGAGTTCTCCAATGAATGTATATTTCTTTCATGTCATGTCATTATATTTTGGTATCGATTTTTACTTTATTGATAAGACACGTAATTAATAGGCACAACTTACATCAAACTGTGTGCAGAACAACCGCTTAAAAGTAATTATATATGAAAAAACATTGTTGCTGTCAGGGAATGGATCTTGAAGATATGAAAGATAACAAAAAAAGTTTGTTTCTTTACATTTAACGGATACTTTCTGTTATCAATAAGAAACACACCGTTTGAGCTTAATACAAATAACTCTTGTATTATGTGCTTGCTGCCCATTGAATCTTGTATGTGTGAGAACTGCATTTGTTGTGGGCTGTATTAATTGAGAATATTTTTTAATTATGATATTAGAAACAATATAACATTGTATATCATTATTGCTAAATTTACATATTATTAATAATTATTTTATTGCCAAGACATATCTTTTGGCATAGACTGTTGTATTATCCTAACAATTATTAGTTGGGATACAAAGTATCTTTGTTTTATCTTGAATGACCAACGTTTAGATCATATTGTATGTAAAGACGAAAATAGCTTATTATTAATAACACTTCAACCCATTATACTTTTTTACCCTTTCAGTTGGATGTTATTTTTTACACACTTCAGCTTTCCTAGTATTTTTCGTAAATTATCTTTCCACGTATTTTATACACAAAATATGTAAATTACGAATGCTTTAGTGCACTACGAAATACATCACTCTATCCTGATTGTCATATGCTATCCTATCGCATTGAGAGGTAGATGTAAGCTACCCACTAAAAGACGGAAGCGTTTGAAAAATTCGTGACTTGTTCACTTTCAAACCTTTTTTATTTTACTACAGTTTAGATCATCCCTTGTAGATTAGAATGGCTACGTGCGTATGATGTTCAGAAGCGAGTAGACCTCCATTGTGTTTTTCTATTTCAGTGAAAGGTAAATTACGGAAAATCTTTCCTCCAGTGGTCATCCTATACAATACGCGACAGAATGTATGACGTCAGTGTAGCGACATCTGTGTGTGATACACATTGTAATTACTCTTCAGCGTTCCAACCAACGGAGCGATTGACTTCAAAGTATCGGGACTACAACTACTTGCTAATGTTGCTATACCCTGTTCACTCCTACCTGGCGGCTCAAGGTCATGTTCCCCTCGCCCCACTCTTCACCTCACCACCCCCCTCCCTTCCTACCTTTCCTAGCTGACCACTGAGTCGCCTCCGCTTGTAGGAGTAAGAGCAGTGGAGTGGGGATAAGGCAGACTGACTTGAGCCGCCTCTGTTAACTGAACGGACTATAACTTGTCCTATTCCCAGTACGAGAGGTAGGGCGAATCAGATGGTCGGGTAATAGTGGTTACGGATAATCTGCCGGCCGCCATCTTGACATCACTATGTGTGGGTGTCGCCCAAGCCACTCGCGTACGCCGCCCACGCCTATTGGGTGCTGGTGGTGCATTGGGTCGGCGGAGGAGGTCTGCGTAGAGGGCTGCGACCAGGCGGAGTGCATAGTACAGCAGCTCGGCCGCCGACAGAACGCTGACCCCGAGGAACAGGCCCAGGATGCCGCCAAACGACACTGCCGGAGAAACAACGCGCTGCAGTTCCATCCTGTGTACTATACTAGTTCAATTTGTAATTACTTCTTCTTATGGTGCCATGGTCGGGAGTAGACGGTTAACATGGAGGATTTACCCCTTCACGGGTCTAGGGAAGATGAACTGGGACGGTTCCCCGTTGCCTTCCCCACTATGTGCAGGTGTAGATGACTATGATTGTGTATGTGTTCAATACAGAGTGGTGTTTGTGTTTTGTGAAATGAGAGATGAAGAAGGGAGATGATAATGAGAAGAACAAACTGTCTAAACAGAAGTTGTAAGGTTGAGGACGTTGCAACAGAGGGAGACTAAGACAGGAATATACGGATGAGACTGTGGAAGAAAGAAAATACCTGGAAGTAAATGGAGTAGATTTAGTAGGAAGGAAATTAAAGGCTTAACAGTTTGGGGGTTGAGGAGTAGAGCATGTGTCGCTGTGCAATGTTTAGGTTCTGGAGTACATGATTGAAAAAGGAGGCTATTGTCGGGATATAGCAATTTGAATGTCATATTGTCGCATTAACATTTACAAGAAAGGGACCTAGCTCCCGACTTACTGTATATCATTGTACCTCGATTTTTAATCGAGCGTGGTGGGTGAGCGCTAATGCTCTGGCCTGTAATGACCTCGATGTCGATCGCTTGTTAAGCCATAACAAAAAAAAAAAAATAAAAAAAAAAAAAAAAAAAATTATGGTTTCTGTAGATCGAGTTTATTAGAGGCTGGAGAGGAAATGGAATTAATTCGACGGTAACCATTTGAAGGAATCATCGCGGCATTCACTTCGAGTGATTTTGGAAAACCAAGACAAATCGAAATCTGGAGGGTCTGACTGGTATACGAACCTGCGTCCTTCCGAATGCCAGACCCGAGTTTTAATCACTCACCCACCAGTCTCGGTTCATAAGGAGAATATCAAAGTGAAGACAGTAGGAACACCCATTTACTTACAGATTCGCATTCCTAGAAAACAATCAGAAATCTTTTCAGTGTTTCCTACACCGTGCAATGTGAAGGTGGATGCCCACTGCCCGTGATTTTGCGGACTGCTACAGGCCTTTACGAATTAGCACAGGCGAGCATGCTTCGTATCTCACGATGCATAATGTCACTTCAGCTATGTTAGAAAATGGCCAATCAGGCTTACAAAATTTCATCTGCACCATTGCCTGTGTCCGTAGTTTCTTTAATTTACTTCGTAGATTCCTACACGTTAACATTAAATTCTACCTTTTCTTCTTTAATTTTTTAATCAGAGTGTTATCATCCTTTAATTTGCTTTTAATTCTATAACACGCAAAGTGCACATCGTCTCTATTTTTATGCTCTGCGGTATTGGTGTTCCATGGAGCTGGTTGGTTTTAGTATCCAATCAGAAACTCAAAAATTATTTCATTTGACGACTCCATATTAATTATGCACAAGTCGATAACACGATAGTATGGTCGGAAATGGTGTGGTTCGTTCATTCAAACAAACAACTGTACAGTAGACAAGGGAAAGGTGTGCATCTCTGCCGCAAACACTCAGGCAGCAACAACGCAGCACTACGAGCACCTGGCGACGGATTGAGCCGCACCACCACAGGCCACCGCACCACCACAGGCAACCGCAGGCCACCACAGCCCACCACAGGACACCACGGGCCACTACGGATGGCTCTTTTGCCACGAATCGTTGGTGCAAGTTTGCATGGTGTGGTACATGAGCCACCTTTAACGTGGGTCATCTTGCACCGAGGGACCGCCCGTGGGAATAGAGCAGTCCATAGCTACCCGTACTGCCCTGTGGTGTCACGCGTCGATCCGTCGTCAGTCGGTAACTTGAAAGGCGCGCGTAATACCGCGAGATTGCCGGCTGAGCATTGCGCACCCTTTCCTTTCCTGCTGTATAGTCCTTTGTGCAGACAAAAGTGTCACTTAATTTAATTTCCAACCGTACTATTGTGTTGTCGACTTGTGCGTAAACAATGTAGAGTCCTTACTTACTTCCCGCGTCCGGACTATTTCAAATTGCATCTTTGCGGAAACAGCTGCTTGGATCGCTTCGTTACTAGCTCGGAATAGTTCTTCTCCTTGGCACACGAAGCCCATGTCTCCGCAGTCAAGGAGATGCTCAGGTACCTGAATGGAGCGCAATTACTCTTGTCGTCTTCTGCATATCCCCACTTTTGTAAGTAGGGAATTTGGAGTGGTCAAATTAAGTCATTTTCGAGATTTTAAGTGCACATGAAAACGAACCTGCTATGTAGAATACTAAACCGCAGAGAATCCAAATAGAAACAATGTGCATGATGCGTGGAGTAGAATTAACAGTAAATTAAAGGAGGGAAACATCTAGTTTAAAGAATTAAAAAAGAAAAGGGACAACTTAATGTCAACATATAAGACGTGAAGTAGTAAAAGTACAACTCTACACAGTACAATACAAGAATCTACGAAGACAAGCAGTGGAGCAGGCGACATTTATGACTTATTACCGTTTTTCAACTACCACATTTTTGCAGAAACAACTTTCTTTTTCTTTCTCCTTCAGGTGGTGTGTTGGAATAGTGTCTTAATCGGCGATAGGTAACGTGTCACGCGTACCCAGCGCCGGCTGGCCGAGGTGGCGCGGACTCGCCTGTGCTAATCCGTACAATTCGGCCTCGCCTGGAGCGGCCCGCAACATCACGCGCCGTGGAAAGCCACCTCAGAAAGACGTGCTGTGATTAAAATGCGTGTTGAACTGAAGTCCTTTGCACTCAGTTGATTGTATGCACCGAGCTGTCGACCCATACCGACAACTTGCGAGGTATCGAAGGTGAGGTCTCTGCGATACTTGACGGCGGCCATCTCGTAGTAGTGGAGGTCGACGTAGCCGCGGTTCCTCACGAGGTGTCTGCAGGGCTCGTACTGCGTCGTCACCTGGTACTCGCTGTTGTCGCAGGGCGGCAGGCACTGCGAGCAGTTGAGTGCGTCTCCATTGGATAGCTGCTGCTGAGTCTTGACGAACCGCAATTCGCCTGCGAACCAAGATGACCACGCAAATCGAACAGAAGACCTGTAAACACTTACTACTCATTTTTTGATTTAGAATATACCGTAGAGAAAGTTCTCGATGACGGGGGGTGGAGGAATTTAGATTGGTGGAAGAGTTATTAGCAATCCTCGCTTCTCTGGTGACCCTACTCGCCTTGCCTGCAGTGAAGAGGAACTTCCTGACTTGCTTGTAAGAGTAAAGGATGTAAGTCACTGACTATGAGATTAACGTCGGCTCGTTGGCTCAGTTAGTTGCGACACCGTGATGGCGACGAGCACCTGACGCGGGGTTAGCCAGTTCAAGTCATAACAGCCCACGGACCCAGCCTTTGTAAGAAATATTATTTGCAGAGTTATTTATAGCAAGCTGTGAGTTGATTAATTATGGTTCTGTATAATTTTCATATAATTAATTGTTAATTTGTGTGAATGAACATTGTTTTATGGAGAGAAACTATGTAAATGCTGTGTAATATGTTCAAGGACAGTATTATGCATGAAACATGGATTAAAACTTTGTAATTGTAAGTGTGGAGGTGAGCCACGATGTTCGATGTTTGGAGGGCAATTCTCAACTCTTTGGACTGACTTATGTCGATAACTTTATGTGTAAACACCTGTAAATATCTTTGATTTTCATTTCCGTTTGTTTTATGCTGATTGCGAATGACTTTGTATTAATTCTAATTGTGATCACGACGCAATTCTGATGGATATTAAAGGATTCAGTGAACCAGCAGCCAAACTTGTAGGAGGAAATAAGTACAATTATAAAAAGACACAAATTCCGAATTTGAAGAGATATTTCAGAGAACGTTGCAGCAAATGGAAGGAAGGCACAAGTACAATAGAGTCGAGGTGGGAAGAGTTCAAGAAGATAATGAGAAAGGGGAAGAAAAATTTATTCCAAAACAGAAAATTAAGAGAAGTAGAGAACTTGTGTACTATAATAGGGAAGTGAAGAGGTTAAAGAGGTTGGTAGGAAGAGACCATAACAGATTTAGGAGACATTAGGGTAGTAGAATATTTAAAACAACTAAACAAGGACTTAATAATGGCTAAAGATGGGTTTATGAAGAATATTGTCAGTGTAGGGAGACCATTGACTGATGCATCTAGAAATTTCTTTGGCTATGTTAGAAATCTGAGGGGAAGGGAGGGTGTTGAACGCTTATAGATAAAAATGGAGAAGAAGTTACTGCGGATTTGAAAAAGTAACTGGTTTAGTGAGAGCGTTAGGGACAATGAATCAGAAACGGGAGGGTCTACCTCTGAGAACGAGCTCAACAATACAATTACAAATGAACAGACCAAAATATTTGAAATTCATTCTGAGGATATTATGAAGGAAGAAAAATGAAAAAACATAAAGATGCTGGTATAGATAATATTACTACAGATATCTTAAAGATAGCCGGATGTGACATTGTACCTTATCTTGAAATATTATTTAAATTGTGTCTGGATACTTGCTGCTTACCACAGGACTGGAAAAGTGCGATAGTAGTGCCGGTACATAAAGGAGGGTTGAGAAATAGAGTCGAAAATTATAGGCCAATCAGTGTGGCATCAGTGGTAAGTAAATTAATGGAGAGATTGATATGCAACCACATCAGAAATATATATGAAGAACGTAAGTGATTTACAAGTAGGCAATATGGCTTTAGGCAAGGATATTCATGCGAATCTCAGTTGGTGGGATATACGCAAGATATTTCATATGAAAATGCCAAATTGATAGTGTAGCACTAGATCTTTCAAAGGCTTTTGACAGAGTGAGCCATAAAATGGTAGTAAATAAGGTAAAAACTATTGGAGTGGATGAGAAAGTGATTTACTGGATAAAAGAATTTTTAAAAGGTAGAAAACAGAAAGTTATTGTAGGAAATGCAGTATCAAAAGAATTTGAAGTAATAATGGGAGTGCCACAGGGTATGTGTATTGAGACCATTGCTATTCATTATTCTAACGAATAATTGTGTTGATTGTTTACTATCAGAAATTAGATTGTTTGCAGATGATAATATTATAATATATATATTATAATATATTATAATATATTATATATTATAATATATATATTATATATTATAATATATTATAATATATTATATATTATATATTATAATATATTATAGGACTGTAAACAGCTGCAGGGTGATCTAGGCAGGATATCTAGTTGAGTTGCTAAACATGGGATGAAGAAAAATGCAAAAAACAGTCAGCTAATTAGATACACAAAATAATAAACTAAAGGTTAATTGTGATTATAAGGTGGCGCAAGAATTGCTTGTTGAAGACTTGAAATGTAAATATCTTGGCATTAAATTTGATAACAAGCTTAACTGGGCAGGAAAAATTGGTCAGGTAGTAGGAAAATGTTTCAAAATTTTTCACTTGTTGGAGAGAATGATGAGGGATATGCGAGAGAAGTGAATGAATTGGGTTACAAAACTTTGATCAGACTATTTCTTCAATATGGTGGTGTTGTATGGGACCCACATTTTGCGTAGCAAATACAGAAGTTGGAGAGGGTGCAAAAAGGGCTGCTAGGTTTGTTTCTGGAAATTACCGCAGAATGCAATCAGTTGCAGATATGATCAAAGAGCTGGAATGGAATTCATTGAATGACAGGAAGAGGTTGAAGAGGGGTCATAGGAGTGTTCAAGTCCTATATTGGTGATGAGGCGTGGAAAGATATTGGTGTAAGAATGAAAAGTAATGCATGGAAGGGAAAAGATGACCATGACCACAAGCTGGCAGTCGATTTCAGGCACAAAGTTGTAGGAAGATTCTCTTTTTTTCGGTAAGGGTGTCAGGAATTGGAATAAGTTATCAAGAAAAATGATGAATAATTTACCAAAAACGTTGAAAGAATTTGAAGCTAAAATTTTCAGAGGGCAAATGTAGGTGGGTGTAGGGAAGGGGGAAGATGGGTGGTAGGGAAATTGCCACCAAAGCGTGCGCTCCATTGCAATTTAATTAAATATTGTTAAATGAAAGTTAGAATCGCTGGAACATTTGTATATGTGTGCACTTAATATCTTTGGATGGAGACGATATCTTGTTCTATAATGTTGTTATAGATCGCACGGAAAAATAAATATGAGAAATAGTGATTCTTCGAGTGGCAATTTTATACAACCAAATAACTTTCAGAATACTGTTGTGGAAGAAAATTTCATCAGACTTGGCTGGTTGGGTAGGAAAGGTTGTAGAGTACAATTCTTAATGATCAAACTGTGCAAAGTCCTGGGTTTAATACCAAACCTCTCCACTGTGCGTATGGAGTGAGGACTTACCACACTGCCGATGTTGATTCGTCCGTCGGTTGGGGACGTTAATCTTGGCGGCCTCTGGAGTCTGTTGTAGCAGTAGGCCTTGGACCGGCTCCGTAAAAGTTTCTTGTACACAACACAAACGACGCTGTGTACTGAACACTTGAGGCCGGTCGCCCACTGGAAGCGTATTTGAGCGACTGGGATGTCTCGCGTAGCCGCGCGTATTGATGCGACCGATCCCAACACACGGATCGTTACTGAACGGCGTCCACTGCAAGCGATCTTGAGAGACCGATTGTAGCCGACGGCAAGCGATGAGCGACTGACCCTACCGGAGTTGGAATAATCGCTTGTAGCAGCCGTTACGTTTTCAACGCTCCACGTTTCTTTTCGCATAAATCGCCGTTTTTGTTAGTTTTATCCATCAATATGGGCAGTGAGAAATTAATCAATGCCGTAAATGAGAAAACACTGTTGTGATATATGAGAGACAAGCGTTACTACTCACTTGATATTCAGCGGAAACTGTGGGTAAAAAGGTTTCAGAAGAAATGGGTAGTAAAGATGGTAGGTAATTTTGACAAGTTTACTATTATAGGTACTTTAAAATTTAAACCCTGTATACTCATACTTTAATAATACTTTTGAGATTGCGATATTTACTATTACTCTACAGTTACATTTAAATTACATATATAAAGTATACTCAATAGCTGCATTATTGCACCAAGCACACCTGATAAAAAATATCTATAAAATTTGTATTTCTTGAAAGAATATTTGTATTCTTTAGAAAGTATTTCCGACAAGATTCCAGAGCACAGGACTTGATTTAATCATTCCGTTCCCATCTACCGCAATCCAATTTTAATCTATTTTAAGAAGTTCAGTCGTACATTGCCTGATGCTGTGCCATTATGTATCTGTACTCGCATATTTGTGCTTTAACTAACTTTTCTTGCAAGCTATTATATCGTAAAAGACTGCAAACAAATTAGGTACGCAGATAAGTAACTAAAGGTTCTTTATGATTATTTAAGATGGGACAAAATTATTTGTTGAAAGCTTGAAGTGTAAATAACATGGCAGAACGTTTGATAATAATCTCAACTGTGCAGGTAGTAGGAAATGATTACAATATCTTTCATTTACTGAAGAGGGCGATGAGAGAATGTACCAAAGAAGATAGGAATTGGATTACAAAACATTAGCAGAATATGGTGAAGTAGTTTTTGGAGCGAAGTTTTGGATATCAAATACATGATTTGGAGAAATTGCAAAGGAGAGCAGCTAAATTTGTTTGTGTAAATTACCGCAAGACCAAGTCAGTAATTGATGTGATAAAGGAGCTGGGCTGGGAGTCATTGGAGGAAAGTAGGAGGGTAAAGAGAGTGCTGGGAATGTACAGGGCATAAGTGATGGGGCTTGGAAGGATATTGGTCGAAGATTTAGGAGTAGTGAATGGAAGGGAAAATATAACCATGAGTACAAGCTAGCACTCGATTTCACGCATAAGATAGTAGGAAATTTTTCTTTGAGTATACGAGCGTCAGGGGCTGGAATAAATTACCAAGTGATGAATAATTTATCAAAAACGCTGAAAGAATTTTAAATTAATATTCTTAAATCACAAAAGTAGATGGGGCAGGAAATTAAACACTCAGAGGATATAAAATGATAAAAATACTAAGAAAGTTGTAGTTAGATAACTAGAGAAATTGCCACTGGAGCTTACGCTCCATCACAATTAATCACTAAACTGAAAAGAAAAAAATCTCTATAGGAGCTTCTGAACAAGATAACTGGCAAGACTCCGAAAGTAATTTGGGACATGGCGTCAATTCACCACCTTCGATACTTCGAGCACCAGTTCAATAAATGTGCAACGCTCCAACCCATCCGTTCGGCCACGAACAATTGGATTCCATACTACTCTCACTACCTTCATTACCCAGACTAAGCGCAAACAAATGGATCATAGCATTTCTGACAAACATTTTCTTGAAATCGATAGAGCAAAATTGCAATTATTAACAGTGACGCTTAGGGAGATAGAAATATTGAGTTCTGAAAAATGTTCCTCTTCATAGGAAACTGGCAGTTTGGAATAAACTGAGCAAGTTTTCACCGATGAGGACTCTCCTCCAACATCTCCAAACACACATTTTCCATATTCATCGCCCAGGTCCGCTCAATGAAACACCCCAGTTCCATCTCTGACGCCCTGAACAATAGATTACAAACCACCTGAATCCGACAACGCTGTTCACTCCAACCCCACTAAAAAATATTTGTAAACCTTTGAAACGGGCCACTAAAACAGTGTTGGACGAGTATTTGGTAAGGAATGTAAAGAGTTTTGTTTCTATTTTAGTTTAGTTAATAAGAAGTTTAACAAATTATTATTTTGTGTAAATAGACCTATAAATATCACGCAAAACGAAAATTATTATTATTATTTGTTCCTGGCTTTTCGCCTCGTCGACGTCGAGGTCATTAGAGGCCGGAAGGGACTAGGGGTAAGGGACGGGAAGGAATCCGGTTGTCCTTCTGAAGGAACCACCTCGGCATTAGCCTGGAGTGATCCGGATGGCCGGAGGAGGATTTGTAGGTGAAATTCTCCTAATGAATTCCGTTTTTCTAACATTGAATTAATCCAACACGAACGATGTCTACGATGCGTCGTCAGGCAGAGACTTTCCAAAAAATACGTGGTCTCTGCATCCATTTCACAATATTCTGAAACTCTTAAAATATTCGCACGAAATCACTGGCACACCTGCTAGCCGCGAGAGACGCGGTTGAGTACTGCTGCAACAATCACAGTCGGCTATAGTGGACGGCCTCAGTCGCTCCCTGTCACCCCACTCAAAGTCGTCTATAGTTGCTTGAATTGTTAGTTGCTCAAATACGCTTGCAGTGGACGACCAGCCTGACCAAGCTTACGACCAATGTCACATTGAGGAAGGACACGGGGAACAATCCAGTTCCATCTTCCCACACCTTCGCGTGGAGGGATAAACATACCCCTACGACCGGACCTGGGCGAGGCGTTCGTCGAAGAAGAAGATGAGATTAGCCTCAGTGAGTGCAAACTCACAGTAATCGACCATCACAGGTACAGGTGACAGGTAAATTAACTGAAATTGATGCAGTAAATTATTTGTTCTATCCTGCTTCTTTTTTTTTTTTTGTGCATGTGGTTTTACGTCTCGTCGACGTCGAGGCCATTAGAGGCGATAAACGACTTGCACCAATGAACGGTAAGGAATTCGGCCACGGCCTTTTGAGGGAACTGTCCTTCCATTTGTTTGGAGTGTCTTCGGGAGAATACACTGTATCAGCCACCTGCGACATAGGGAGTTCTGAGAAAGAGATAACGAGATAGATCACCTTGAGGAAGCGAACGTTGTCATGAATAAGCTTTTCAAGATGTAGTGTAAAATAACAAATGCCGTAGCGATCCAACTGGTTGAAAACTTAATATCACTCGCTACAGACTCTGCAAATAGAATATTCAACTTGATCAAAAGGAATATATACGCTTTAGATTATTTACAGCGATTGCCTTCTTATTTACATTAAACTAGTCTAAGTATATAGTAATTATAATTCCGTGTGGTCGTAATGACCTGGTACAAGGTTTCTATAGGTTGCGCTTACGCCCTCGTCATAGCCACCTTAACCTAAACCGGTACTCCTACAGGGTGCAGGGGACCTACAATTTAACGTTGAATTCGAACCAGGTAGCGTTCTGGCGTAATTCACATTACACAGAAAGCTCTGTTAAAGGTAAAAACCTACTCTAGTGAATCTACGTTCAATTTGCATTTCTTCACATGGATAGGTGAAATGTGTCTACAAATAACAAAATATAATTCGATCTAAATGATAGTAACTAAAAGATGACTGAAATTCTACTGAAAAATTCTTTCAAATCACAATAATTTTTTAATTTTCTGTATATAAATTTTTAGCGAAGTAAAATACATAGTTGAAATCAGGAAACAAAAAGATAGCGTAATACTTACGATCAATCTTTACGAAGCACTCAACATCCCTTATCTTACACGGACGGTGACCTGAACAATTCATCACATGTAGCTGCAAATTGCTGTTTCCAAATAGAGTTGAACTTTAATTCTTTTTCAAGTACAGGTACTATCTCAAATAAACGAAAAAGATGTGTGTGTGTGGGGGGGGGGGGGGGGGTAAAAACAAGACTGACCGAAAGGATAACTTTTTAAGAGCAACATTCTTTTTCTTTGTTTTAGTTTAAAAGGCATTTGGCCGCTTAAGCAATACAACTAGCCAATTTCATGGGACAGGAAGAATCAAATGTCCAGACGATGGTGGCACTTATAAATCTTGATTTGGCCGCTTAAATCGTCAGGCATGAATCCAGTCGAACGGATCTGGGACATGACTGAAAGGTGGTTTTGTGCTCAACATGCTGCACCGGCAACACTTTCGCAATTTTGGATGGCTGTTGGGAAGCATGGCTGAACGTTTACTAGGCAACTTCAGACGATTGGTTGAGTCAATAGCATTTCGTGTTTCTGCCCTTCGCCGGGCACACTATATTAGGATGTACCTTCGACTTATCCCAAATCTGTGTTTCTCTCTATGTGTTTGTGATATTAAAATTATTGGTAACACGAGACACACACTGCTAATTTACAACAACTCATGCCTTTGGCTAGACTCAGTTTCTGAGAACTGATTTTTCCGAATTTTCATAAACATTGTATAATGTAGCGATGACCTTATATCCATCCTTTGATCAATTAGTTTCATAAATAGAAGAAGAACTTGTTCTGAATATGATGTGATATACCTGTGTGTGTGTATATATGTGTTTGTTGTTTCTGATATTAAATATTTTAGGTAATTGCTTGCCGGTGGTGATACATCAAGGTTTTATTTTGCTACCTGCTTATAGTGCCAGGATGCAATATATCTATATTACAGTGCCAAATTATCCAATATAATACACATTTGTCTCAGGAAAATAAAAAATAAAAATCTGTGTTATAACACAAGCAGCCAACAAAAGACCGAATCGTGAATGTAATCGTAGACTCTCCGAGTAATGTCGCGCGGAGAAAGCCACAATGACGCGGCGTCACGCGGACAACAAAGAGCAATGAATGTTACGTCGGTACAGCAAGCGATATCAGAAGCAATCGGGTGATCCTGGGGCTTAAGGTATAATGCCGGCCGTACCTTTCACACCAGAAAGAGCAATGGCTATGTACGAGCCTGGTTTGAAAAGTTCTCGGAATGGAACAGAAAGAAATAACTTACCTCAGTGAAACTTTCTTAATTTTCAATGTAGTCTCCCTGTTCACTAATGCACTTGGTACAGCGATGTTCCAATGCCTCGATCCCATCTCGAAAATTAGATTCCTTCAGGCCTGAAAATACCCGTCAACTTCGGCTGTCAGGTCTTCATTTGAAGAGAATATCCGTCCTTCGAGGAAAATTTTGCTTTTATGGAAGAGATGGAAGTCTAATGAAGGCAAATCAGGTGAATAAGGCGGGTGCGGCAACAATATCTTAGGTCATGTACATTTGCCATGGCAACGACACTTCTGTGAGGGCGCACATTGTCCTTGCCGAACATTGCCTTTTTTCGTGTATCGCCGTAGTTAATTCAGGAGGTTAGTCTAGTATTCTCCAATAATTTTTTGACCAATGGAAAGATAGTTTATCAACAGAATATCTTGCACATCCCAGAAAACATATGCCATGACATCTCCGGCCGACAGTATTGCCTTTGCTTCCTTTGGTGGTGGTGAATCAACTTGCTTCCACTGCTTTGACCGTTATTTTGTCTCGGGGACGTATTAGTGCACCCAAGTTTCAGCTGTGGTCACAAACCGGCTCAAAAATTATTGTTAGTTTCTCTGAAAAATGGTCCAACATTGTTCGTACATTTCCACTCAGATGCGTTTATGACCAGTGTTTAGTATCGCGGCACCCATCTAACACATAAAATGTGATATACCCGTTCAGATGACATCGCTAGAGCCTCAGCAATTTCTCACAGTTTCAGTCGCTGATCCTTCATGACCATTTTATGCAGTTTTGCAATAATTTCGGGGGTACATCTTGGCTGACCACTCCGCGTATCAGCATCTAAGCTGTCCCGGCCAAATTTGTACTCGTTTACCAACTTAGAAACAGTTGAATATGAAGGAGTAGAGTCCCCCAGTGTGTTCTGAAAATCGACATGACTTAACTTTGTTTTCATACCATTTTTTTTTTTTGTTTTTTTTATCTGCACAAATCACTACTGGAAAAGAAGGAAACAATCCTAAAGATTTTAACTTATAGCGCTCTTGAGTCATCTCTATAAAATATTTGAACGATTAATTCTGAATCGTATCCAGCCTGTTTTTTGTCCAAAACTTATTCCACAACAAGCTGGCTTTCGTCCTGGCAAAAGTTGTACTGGGCAACTGCTGAACCTAACACAGTTTATAGAGGATGGATTTGAGACCCGTAAAGCCACGGGCGTGGTCTTTGTGGACCTGTCAGCAGCATACGATACTGTTAACCACCAACTATTACTTGACAAGGTCTACAGTCTGACAAAGGCCACCGGATTAACCAAGCTCATCGCTACTCTTCTTCAGAATCGTAGGTTTTTCGTTGACTTTCAAGGACAGCGCAGTCGATGGAGGGTACAAAAGAATGGTCTACCTCAAGGTAGTGTACTGGCCCCAATACTTTTCAACATTTATACAAACGATCAGCCATTACATCCAGCTACCAGAAGCTTCGTGTACGCTGATGACCTAGCTCTAGCCTCACAGAGCACAAAACTTGAAGTTGTAGAAAGAAATTTATGTGCTGCTCTTGAAGGCCTATCAAGCTATTATAGGGAAGATCACTTAAGACCTAACCCTTCAAAAACTGAAGTGTGTGCCTTTCACCTAAAAAATAGGAAAGCTCAGTGCAAGTTAAATGTAATGTGGTCAGGTATCGAACTGCAGACATGAAACACCCCAAAATATCTGGGAGTGACACTCGATAGAACCCTCACATATAAGAAGCACTGCATGAATTGCAAAATGAAGATCTCTACAAGAAACAACTTACTGCGCAAATTAGTTGGATCACAGTGGGGCAGTCAACCACAAACTATATCGGCAATGGCCCTTTGTTACTCTGTTGCAGAATATGTATGCCCAGTTTGGTACTCATCATCTCATACCAAACAGGTGGATGTAGCCCTCAGTAACACCTGTAGGCTAGTGACAGGTTGTTTAAAGCCTACCCCAGTTGATAGGCTTTACCAGCTTTCGAGCGTTGCACCACCCAGTATCCGGAGAGAAGTAGCTGCGAACAAGGAGAGGACCAAAGTAGAACGAGAAAGCTCTCATCCACTGTACGGCCATATACCACCAGCTCGGAGACTCAAATCCAGGAAAAGCTTTCTCAGAACATCACAGGAACTAATTGGGTCACCTGAAAAGGCAACAGTTATGGAAAATGAGGGTTCCCAACATCTCGGGACTACTGATAGTTGCAGAGCGCTTGTCACCTGGCCATGAAGAAGACTGGAACGTCTGGCGATCCTTAAATCGATTGCGAACAGGAGTGGGCAGGTCCAAGGAAAACCTAATGAAATGGGGTTTTACTGATACTACCAGTATTAAGTGCGAATATGGTGAAGACCAAACTATGAATCATATGCTCGAGTGCCCTATGTGCCCATCATCCTGCAACAACGAAGACCTGTTTCAAGCAACACACAATGCGATCGAGGTTGCGAAGTGTTTAAGGTTGTTGATTTGCACAATGTATTTAACTGTGTATTTTGAGGTTTTTGATACGAGAATAATAATAACTACGCGGAAACAACAACAAAGAGATGTGTGCACCACAAATCTCTACCAGGCTTACTGATGCGTCACGTGGTTACTCCTGAAGCATGGCCATTATTGTGAGGAAACCTTGTTGCGGTAGCTCTGACATCTGGTGGTAATTCCGAGGACTTTTCAAACCACCCTGGTATTTGACGTTAGTAATAGGTGAATCTATTTTCTGAGGACGTAGAGGAACTGACCGCGCAGGTAGTTGAAGTAGTAGGGCAAGCACCCGCACTGGTTGAGCATGTACTGGAGTCGACACTCGACGAGGCAGTTCCTTCTCATGTACACCGCGGACAGCCGGAGCGGCATCTCGTCGGCGAAGTAGCAGGCGCGCTGGGACACGGGCAGAGCCTTCAGCTGCGGCGAGGCCTCCGTCTGCAGGGCTGTGAGGCTCACGAGCAGCACGTGGCGGTCGCTGTCGGGCACCATCACGCTGCTCACCAAGTCAGGCAGCTGCGGCGGCGGGTGCACCAGCACCTCAACAGAGAACCAATCATACAGTCTGCAGGGCTGTGAGGCTCACGAGCAGCACGTGGCGGTCGCTGTCGGGCACCATCACGCTGCTCACCAAGTCAGGCAGCTGCGGCGGCGGGTGCACCAGCACCTCAACAGAGAACCAATCATACAGTCTGCAGGGCTGTGAGGCTCACGAGCAGCACGTGGCGGTCGCTGTCGGGCACCATCACGCTGCTCACCAAGTCAGGCAGCTGCGGCGGCGGGTGCACCAGCACCTCAACAGAGAACCAATCATACAGTCTGCAGGGCTGTGAGGCTCACGAGCAGCACGTGGCGGTCGCTGTCGGGCACCATCACGCTGCTCACCAAGTCAGGCAGCTGCGGCGGCGGGTGCACCAGCACCTCAACAGAGAACCAATCATACAGTCTGCAGGGCTGTGAGGCTCACGAGCAGCACGTGGCGGTCGCTGTCGGGCACCATCACGCTGCTCACCAAGTCAGGCAGCTGCGGCGGCGGGTGCACCAGCACCTCAACAGAGAACCAATCATACAGTCTGCAGGGCTGTGAGGCTCACGAGCAGCACGTGGCGGTCGCTGTCGGGCACCATCACGCTGCTCACCAAGTCAGGCAGCTGCGGCGGCGGGTGCACCAGCACCTCAACAGAGAACCAATCATACAGTCTGCAGGGCTGTGAGGCTCACGAGCAGCACGTGACGGTCGCTGTCGGGCACCATCACGCTGCTCACCAAGTCAGGCAGCTGCGGCGGCGGGTGCACCAGCACCTCAACAGAGAACCAATCATACAGTCTGCAGGGCTGTGAGGCTCACGAGCAGCACGTGGCGGTCGCTGTCGGGCACCATCACGCTGCTCACCAAGTCAGGCAGCTGCGGCGGCGGGTGCACCAGCACCTCAACAGAGAACCAATCATACAGTCTGCAGGGCTGTGAGGCTCACGAGCAGCACGTGACGGTCGCTGTCGGGCACCATCACGCTGCTCACCAAGTCAGGCAGCTGCGGCGGCGGGTGCACCAGCACCTCAACAGAGAACCAATCATACAGTCTGCAGGGCTGTGAGGCTCACGAGCAGCACGTGGCGGTCGCTGTCGGGCACCATCACGCTGCTCACCAAGTCAGGCAGCTGCGGCGGCGGGTGCACCAGCACCTCAACAGAGAACCAATCATACAGTCTGCAGGGCTGTGAGGCTCACGAGCAGCACGTGACGGTCGCTGTCGGGCACCATCACGCTGCTCACCAAGTCAGGCAGCTGCGGCGGCGGGTGCACCAGCACCTCAACAGAGAACCAATCATACAGTCTGCAGGGCTGTGAGGCTCACGAGCAGCACGTGGCGGTCGCTGTCGGGCACCATCACGCTGCTCACCAAGTCAGGCAGCTGCGGCGGCGGGTGCACCAGCACCTCAACAGAGAACCAATCATACAGTCTGCAGGGCTGTGAGGCTCACGAGCAGCACGTGGCGGTCGCTGTCGGGCACCATCACGCTGCTCACCAAGTCAGGCAGCTGCGGCGGCGGGTGCACCAGCACCTCAACAGAGAACCAATCATACAGTACAGTTACAGTACAGCTCTATGAATTACCGCCGATTACACAAAATAATGTAATAATCAGATGTAAAGTTAAATCGTCGCTGGCATTCGTAACCAAATAAGCTTCAGACCACCAGCAACCACCCTTCCATACTGCTGGAGAGATCATCCCAAAATTTATTTACGCTACATGACAAAAAAATATATAGAAAAAAAGCACCTACAAGGGAAGGAGGAAACTGTATTGTCACACTACTGTATATATTTGCGAGAAGCTGGACTTATAGCTCGCACATATGGACGGTGCGAACAATAGAGTAACGGTAACTGCCCGGTTGCGTTCCGGTACCGAGCGTGGTGGTGTAGCGGATAGCGTTCTGGCCTCGCATTCGGGAGGACGGTGGTTCGAATCCCCGTCCGGGCATCCAGATTTGGGTTTTCCATGTTTTCCCAAATCACTCCAGGCAAATGCCGGGATGCTTCCTTAAAAAGGCAATGGCCGAATTCCTTCCCATTCCTTGCCCCCATCCTTTCCCGTCTCTAAACACCTCGCTGTTGAGAGACGTAAAGCAGTTAGAAAAAAAACAAAAACGTTCCGGTATATGACCTTGGGCGAGTAGCCCCCATTGAAGGAACGCAGCGTTCCGCCAGGGTGATGCAGTGGGGGTGGCACAGTGGACTGTGAGGTGTGTGCTGGGTGCGTGTCAAAAAGAGATGTGCGGCGTTGTGTGGTTGATCTTGTATCCCATGTCGTTATCCGAGTGACGTGGATCTCCGACGGCAAGCAGAAAATGGAATCATCGCGTCGAACGACCGCGGGTAGCAGACTCGACGCCTTCTGCTAAATAGTAGCTCTGCCGATACGGTGATCACCGCAAATCATTATCGTATTGATAAACCCAGTGTCGCCCTAGAGAAAATCTCATTGCCCCGCTGAGCTTAATCAATGGGCATATAGAAAACCCTGAGAACTGATGTAAAATGAACCGATTGTTGGATTTCAAGACGCTTGTATAATTGTTTCATATTATTGTTAGTAACATTTTACGAAGAATAATTTTTTAATAAACGTATATTAATGTCAACGTAGGTACAACGGTGTTGTTAATGTGCAAAGCAACATCCCAATTCTTCATATCATCAATCTGAATCATTAATAATATTTTAATTGATAATTTATGCAATCAAAAATTAATATAATTCATGACAAAGTGGAGTGCACATCAAAACGAAATGAAAATTCACGAGTTGAGAGAGTGTGTGATGTTATTTCAGTGATTACAAAATAAAAAAAATAAAAAACATGGCAGTATGAGTCCAATTATTAGCATGACGTTGCACTCCCTCTGGCTCGGATGTAGGTACTGATTCGGTTGGGAAGGCTGTCATCACGCCGTTGTATCCTCTCCTGAGACAAGCTGGTCCATAACTGTTGTAACTGGTCGTTTTTATACTGGATATTGGTTCCGGAACTGAGTTGACATCTGAGCTGGTCCCCACACATGTTCTGTCAGATCTGGGGATGTCGCTGGCCACAGAAGTACCTCAAAATTGCACTCGTTGAATTGCCTTGTTGAAAAATGGCACCATGATTCTGTCGCACCTAGGATGACCATCGTCAAAGAATATGGCGGCATCCTGGGTACAGACATATTGTTCTAATGTGGTGTTACTGCTGCCGTTTTGGTGGAGAGAGCCATCGGGTATGACTTCAAACTGCGGCTGATAAAGATTGAGGGAATTCGGACGGCACAGTGGTACGTCCTGGACATGCTGCGTTCCTCTCGTGCGGCAGTTTCGTGGCGCCATTTTTCATCAGTTCAAGACTGGTACACACACGGCCCGCGTCTCAGCGAGGAGTAGAGGTACTCCCGTCGCCAGCAAGATCCCCAGATCCGTCCCCCAAAGAGCACGTGCGCGACAAGCTCGGAGATTTGGTGACATTTATCAACTTCGCTGCACCTAAATCTTTGTAGCATTTTATATAAATATCTTTACGTCTTGTCGAGGCCTTTAGAGTATGACATTGTAGCACAGACAAGTTTAGATATATTTACTTCAGATTAATGACATAACGACATTAACTCCCTTATCTCAGTCAGCATAAGGACAGCCCTCTGCTTTCAGGTTCGAAGATCGTGGGTTCAAGTTCAGGTACTCATGTATGTTTGTGTGAGCGCAACATACATGCATCTTCTCAAACAGGAAACACAATTGTGTCTGTCTGTATGGATTTAAAAGCAAAAGGTGTTTTATCATTTTTTTTTAAATGCTTTGCTGTTACTTCCAATGTTTAATGTTGAGTCCAAACACATTACATTAATTACTTACTTACTTACTTCCTCTTCATGGATAGGCCAAAAGTCTACTCCAACTTCATTCTTCCGACCATCCCTTCCTAGGTCTTCCAATGTCCCTTCTGCCTGTGGGATGGTACTCCAGGGCAAGCTTAGGATATCTGTCATTTCCAATCCGTAGAACGTGGCTCTTCCAGTTATCCCTTTTTTGGATAATTCTATCATTTAGCGGGGCAAGGGCGCATCCATGATTTTGGTTTGTGGGAGGCTTGAGCGGACTTTGGTTTGGTGGGGCTTGGCTTGAGTGAATTTTGGTTCAGAGGGCTTGCCTTCAGTGGATTTTGGTTTTGGGGGGGGGGGTGCTTGAGTCGGCCACGGGGTAGTCTTTATAGCCTCCTCGGGCCTCGAATCGGTAGAGCTAAAAAAAAAAATGGTCTCCAAAATTACAATGTCGGGGGTGGACCTGGATACTTGAGCCCCCTAGATCCCTCCCCCCCCCCCTGGATCCGCCCCTGAGCGGGGAGATATTCAGTTGTTTCCTTATTCCCTCATTCCTCCTTCTATCATTTAGGGATTATCCTTTTACTGACCTTAAAAACTTCATTTCAGATGATTGAATTTCGTTTTTGTATTGTGTTTTGTTTGCCCATGTTTCACTGCCATATAGCAGAGTCGATACTGCCACTGTTTTATAAAACTTGAGTTGCGTCTCCTCTCGTGCTTTAACTTTCAGTGATCGTCGAATTGTTCCACACATATACTGAAATCGGTGAAGTTTCTTCTTCACCTCGTTACCCTCATTAAAAGATAATTCACATCCGAGATAAGTAAAGCTGGAGACTTGTTCTATTGGCTGATTGTCTACTACTATAGGATATTTCAGTTGCCATGCCATAACTTTTATTTTTGCACGAGACAACTGCAGATTTTAATCTTTGCTGATAGTGTTTAGTATATGAATTGATTCTTGAAGTCCATCTTCATTTTCCTAGAGAATAAATTGGTCATCTGCAAACAGCATAGTGTTTATATAAGTGTTGTTGCTTATTATGGCTGGAACAATAAAACCTTGAGAAATGCCTCTGCGATCTATCTTAGCAGCTCTGCCAGCAAACCCTACACCCACGTCCACGAAGATTAAAGCCGCGTGGCCTCTGGGCAATGCATTCTTTCGAATGTAGCTAACGGGAGAGGATGAAAGGCGAGCGCCCAGCGCCTTAAAACTGGGGCACTCTGGCTAAGGGAAGGAAAACCCTGAAATAAAACAATGGTCCTCCAGGATAGTGGTTGTGCGAAGGCCTGGTAACCCTTCCACATAAAAACATATGTTACTCATAAACCTCAAAGTAAGGAAAGCCGGATGGGTTACCTTAATTATTTGTAAATAATCCATCCGACAAGCAAGCCTAACGCGACTGTGGACGTCTTACTTACCCTGTACCCTGCTGCGTCCCTTTGCGCGTCTCCCAGGGAATCTTCAGCGGCAGTCGCATTCAGGAATATTTCCAGTCCCGTGGTCGGTCCAAAAGCAATGTTTCGCCTTAGCTCGCATGGAAGATCGTTCCAAATCGCGCCGGGGGGAATCTCATACCTCTTCGTTGTTCCACTGTAAATTGATACGATTTCGATATACAGCATCGTGCATAATCAACTAGAATACAAGAATTAATAAAAAACTAGAGTAAAATTGACCAAAATGCAATAATCGTCATTCCAAATCCCACAAAAATAGCTAAGACAATTTTTTTACAAACATCTACGACATTTGTAAGCCTTTACTAAAAAAAAAATTACAAGATTTCAAGTTAGTGAATGTTTAATAAATTGTAATTTACCAGTGTCTTCTGTTTTCTGAGGTGTACGAGTTGAAGCTATAGCAGAAGCCGGACTCCGTTCGTTGTAGGAAGAATATTTTGGAGCACTGAATATCCCTACCCTCCCAGAAGCAGTGCCGGAAAATTTCTTCCAAGCGTGGAAGAGTCTGCAAGAAAAATCGTTGTACAAGTATTCGTGGGTGGTCGGTACGAACACACTGAAATTCTGACACTATCCAACTTACGCAATGTTTATAGTTTCATCGAGGCTCTTGCCATTTTATTTTAAATGTTAGAACTAATAAGTTCGACTCTTTCAGTGCTACACTGGGTTGTTTCCAAACACACTTTTACTCTGTGTGAATTAGGACCAAGGCAAGAAACGAGAATCAGTCTCGAAATGTTCTTCGATGGAACGTCTTGTTGGGAGTTGTTCACGATTATAGCCACTGATGGAAGAAGTAACAAATGTTGTAGTCATATACGCGATATAACTCTAGAAACGGTGTTAGATATCTCACTACTCAATACCCGTGTGGGTGTTCATACTGGAACATATCTTTGAGACGCTGATATATTAATGTTTTGAAACGTTCGTAGTTGTTCCTGTAGTGCTGCCAACGTAAGAACAATGCATCAGCTTTACGATATTCTCACTATGTAGTGAAACTCATTGCCCTACACATACTTAGGAACAATATTCTCACATTTTCACAAGAAAAACAATGTTGTGGTGCCTAATAATTTTAGAATAATCTTATTAAAATATAACTAGAATATTAGAATAATATTAGAATAATTATTATTTATCGTATGATATTTAACAAGATATACACCAGATGAGGACAGATGTGTATATCACATGCTTGTACAATTTTATATCTCTAGATCTAATGTTCTTATCTAATCAACTGCAGTGATCAACGCATCGTGTATTTACGTTATTGCTTGAAGAGGTTAGTCAGAAGCGAAACCTCAGTGACCCTACACGTTACCTCTGGGCGGTGCTAAGAAGCAACAACGATAAGGGAGCGTTCATAAACTATGTGTCTCTGTCTGTGTGGGGGGAGGGAGGAAGGAGGGGGGTTGGATAGAAAGCTACGCAGGACTATGTGGGGGCGGAGGGGTGGTTCAAAGCTTTTCATTCGTATTATTTGTCACAGTTAAAATAAGATGCAGAATACATAACAGCATGTGAATATTTATTTCTGTCATTTAATTATCTCCGTAAGTAATTCACGATAGTCTGACAAGAGAAAAAAGTACAAAATTTCTTCTGGAATCAATAGGGAAGAAAGATACGTTGCATGCGAGGAGGAAGGGGGTAGAGGCAAAAGCCACGTCAGGTTAAGAGGGAGACTGGAGGGGGTTCACATGAGGCCAAACTGGAGCTACCAATACACACTCCCTAAGATGAAACCGAACAGTTTGGATAGACATCTCGCTCAAAGCATACACAAAACGGAGCCAGAAGGCCCTTTTCAGGACCCACAAGTTTGTAGAACTGGACCATCTCTACGCATTTGTCAACTTAATATCTAAGAAATCAGTCGAGCAAAATGTGAATATCTTTTCAGACTTGCAGATAAATATGCAGTCTGTCATAGTGCTCCAAGAAACTCACACAGCAGACGAACAACAAATACATTGCAGAGGGAGAATAGCGGGCTTTAAATTAATATTAGAATTATTATAATTATTATTATATCATAAGATTATTCTGTAAACTGAATTTTGTAAATAACTACGTAAGAATTTTGGTGATAAAATTGATGACATAAAAGTGGGGGTAAAGAGATAAAATAATTGAGCGGCTATTACCTGCAACATGAACGAGGTGACGTTTAGGTCGTCGAACAGTGGCACCAGGTGTCTGACTAGGGGGAAGTGTTCGTTGATGCGTCGGAAGTAAGGGAACTCCTGCCCCGCCATGACTGCCATCACCTGACGAAGCTGCTCTCGGAATGTCTGGTTCGCCTCAGACATGTTCAGGTGACTGCAACAGACGGTAAGTCAGAGCTTCTTCTTTGGAACAAAATGTAATCCGACAAAGTGATGATGCTATACAACTTGTAACGAAACAATTCCGTTTTTATGTAAAACTTATTTTAGCTAATTATGTTACGATTATTTTATTTTTATGCATGTACTACACTACACTTTATTTAGATTTCAAACGATGTATTAGTAATAATCAATCATTCCAGTCTATGTTGTAGACAAGCTATGATGGAGAGGGGTAGATCTTTTCTTCAATACTCTAAATCATAACTTTTACTGTTGGTTACTTTCACATACAGGAGAACTTTGATTGGTTTCTAGAATGATCCGTTGCCGTGTAGGCCTCAGACTAGCATGAGAGGATGTGAGGTAAAGAACATCACTACACGTATGTATGAATGGCCACTATATTTGTTTGCCAACAATTTTTTCACAGAAGAGATCACAAGACAAGACAATGAATCGAACACAGTGTACGTTTTACCTACAGCTTAGGTCATTTAGCTGAAAAGAAACAAAACATTAGAAAAAGAATTTTGAGTAAAAAATAAAGAAAGCAAAGTTAACGGCTGCAACAAAAATGATGAGATTGATAGTAGACTAGATGTTAAGGTCGAAAGTGACGCATTAGATAAAATAAGAAAGTTTTGTTAAACAGGAAGTGAAATTTCTACTGACCGGTAAAGCAAGAGAAATAAAATTGGTGCAGAAATGATTTCAGGAAAGATTTTGTTGTTGTTGTTGTTGTAATGGCTTTACGCCTCTTCGACGTCGCGGTAATTAGAGGCGGGAAAAATGGCAAAGAACGGGAGGGAAATTAGCCATGGCATATCAGCATACGCCTGGAGTGATTTTGGGAGACTATGGAAAACCAAAATCTGAATTTCTGGATGGAGGATCCGAACCTTCGTCCTTCCGAATACGAGGCCAGAGCGTTAGAGCTTACCCACCACGCTCGGTTTCCTAACAGAAAGTTACTGAAAAAGACATACTCTGACGAAGACATTTCCAGAGATATGGGAAGGCTTGATTTACTGTTAGAAGGAGTGTATCAACGAAATAATTACTGTGGAAATTAAGAGTTTAGAATATACGAGGCAAACATTAAAAGACAAAAAGAACAGTCTGATCATTGTATCAGATCAGCCGAAAAAGATTGTACGTTCAGGGCTGCCTCGTCATATTTTGGAAAGGCTCGACATTAAATCCACGCATCACCATGACATTGAGTCTGGTGGGCGAGTGGAATTTAATTTTGCAATGAAACACGATATCTTGCTGATACATTATAAAAGCTGTACAAGGGTGCAGATGGTAATAGAGAAAGGGAAAGTGCAGCTTACCTGAGCAGTAACCTCTCGCCGACTGTCCTCCGTATCTTGGTGGCGGGACAGACTGTGACGGCGGGGAAGGGTATGAGGTACAGCGGGTAGCTCGTGGACTCCACGTTGGTGCGGGTCGGGCTGTTGAGGTACATGTTCCACGTGGTCTGCACCCAGAGCGCAGCACAAGCCACAGAAATCCACACACACGGCAGCCAACACAGCCTGCGGAGCAAACGAGAGACAGAGGCGGGAGAGTCAATTACACACACTTGCTGACAGGAAAAAGTACTTTTTTTCCTCCTCCTATTCGGCAACCAAGGGCCACGTGGCCACTGTGTGAACCTGTTAGGCCCTGCGTACCTCATCTATTAGAGGAAAGTCTTGTGTTGCCATTTGTCTGTGAAACGTGTTACTTTGTGTTTTCTGTCGGAAATAAACTAATCTTTGCACCTTTGCTTTATTTTATGTTTCGAAAAATTAATGGAAGGCCAATAACTTCGTTAAATTTGTTTTAAAAAAATCTACGAACAGTACCCTGTTTTGTGGAATATAAAATACAAAGACTAATATAAATGGAAATTAAGAGATGAAATGTTGAAACAACTTTATAAAAAGATCGCTGCCTACGACGAGATTCGCAATAAGCGACTGAAGTCAAAAATTGAAACAATTAAAGAGGTTTTTAGGAAGGAAAGTAATGTAATTGAAAAGAAAAGAATAAATGTGGTTCAGGAATAGAAGCATTCAATTTGTGAAAAACCGTTTTTCCTCGACTATTCTATCCATCGTGGTTAATAAAGTATGAAACTCGATCTCCTCTGACGTCAAAGTACTCCGGCAGGCTGTGGAATCTTCGTCCTTGAACTCTCTCTGTAAAATATTGGATGCACCATATTTTATTCTTCCTTCTACCGAGTCTTTCACCCACAGGTAAAACAGCCCCAACTGAAATTCCAGATCGAACGTACTACTTCTATCGACATTTCGTTTATCGAATTATTGGAGAAACGCATCGATTTCAGTGTTTATTTAAGCCAGTATGAAGATAGGACAATTTTATATTCTCAATTGAGAAGGACTTAGGATAGGGGCCACTAGAGGCTGGAAGAGGGACGCCTTCAGGGAACTGGACCCTTGTAGAGGCGTCTGAATGGAGCCCCGATCATTATGGAGATAAAATTAGACCAACGAGGAGAGAGAGGCAGACAACATGTTTGAAAATGCTTAAGGTTACTTCGTATGGCAGAGAGGTTAGAGTTGATTGTATTGTCTATCTCAGATGGAGAAGAAAGCCAGCATTGTCTTCCTCACTTTATGCTACCGTCAGACAGTAATGCGTATAAACCCTTCCCAATACAAAAGGGCTCTCAAGTTGTGCTCCGGATACCGACCGCAAGTGTTGTGCTATTTTGTGGCGATTCGATAGGTTGCTGTCACGAGGCCGCGCAGGAATCAATTGGAAGCAACCCATCTCGACGAATAATGAAGCAAACCAATTCCTTTGTCACTTTTTACCTTTCTCGGTGAATTTCGGTCATACTACTCTTGCATTGAATTGTGTAGTTCCATTGATTCTCGCAAGAGACATACCTATACCGATAATGATTGGAAGATTTAATGTGCTTAGTTTTTATATTATGTGAAGATTACAGCTTATATAGTGAAGTGGAATTCTGAATAGTCCGCAAGGACATCTGTTTAATATAATTTGTGCAGCTAGAGTAACAGATTCTTGTTCATTTGTTCTTGCAAAGCTTGACAGAATAAATAAATGGGGATTAACACTAAAATATTATTGTAATCTATACACGTTCTCCCTTAGTACTTTCCTAAAAATGTGCCAGTCCTCAAGAATTCAAACAACCTTCGGAAATGACTCCGATTAAAAGAAGGAAAGGAAACTGATACGGAGACAAATGGAAGCACCTTGCTGTAGTAAGTCTCTTATCATAAAAAACCAGCAAGTTTGTGTTATGTAAGGAAGTTGCTTGTGAGGTTCTTCGGTGCAACTGTATTCTGTTCAGATTTGTTACTAATGTGTTTTTAATGCAGGCGTTTAAAAGCTAATACGGGTCAGTGTATGTAGGACGTCAGGAGTTTATAGCAGCTATTATCATCTTTCATTTCGAAGTTCCAAGTTTGTAAGCCGAAGTATAAGATACTGGAACAGTTTTAGTGAAAAACTGCATACTAAGGGTATTATTCTAGTACACTTGTACTCAATGTTATCATGAATGAGATGATATTGAGAGTAATTTTAAGAATAAGGCAATCGTTTTTGCATATGTTGTTCCGATGATGCGTTGTTAGAGGTTAGTAATAAAGAGGATCTCGAAACGTTAATGTATTTGCTTAAAGGCACAGTTAAATTATTTGGCATAACATGATACTGCTCTTATATTTAAAAAAAGAACTATTGGCAATCATTGGGGACTGCTGACAGAAGTGAAAACTTAGATATACTAAATAATAATCATTCCGTGTGGTCGTAACGACAGAGTTTTTATTGACTGCACATTCATCCCTTGTCTTAGCCACCTTATCCTAAACCGTTAGTGCTACACGATACAGGGGACCTGCAGTTTAACGCGGAATCAGAACCACGGTTGCATTATGGCGTAATTCACAAGCAGTGCAGGAGGTGAAGGTCGGGTTAAGAGTCTATGAAAATCCCCGCCGAGACGGGGATTCGAACGGGGAATATACGTGTGCTAAGTACTACCAAAATCGGATAAAAACTGTAGATTTGTATGAACAACGTTGAAAGAGATTGAGGTGGGGGAGAAGAGGGTTTAGGTTTTTGTAAATCAAACTAAACCTTTTTTTTCTATTTGTTTCAGAGAATACTTACGCAAAGTTTCATCGAAATAGATAAAAACTGTGTATTTGTATAAAGAACATGAAAGAAAAACCATTAATTTTTAATGCATTAAATACAAGGATAATCCATACTTTCACTACTGTCCAAGCCAACACGTCGTACAGATATACTGCTATTGCAGCATATTGGTGACGCGAACGCATAAGATTTTACTCATCCAAAAAGCGACGTGTTGCGCATATGATACGCGCGACACGTCACAGCATGTCGGTGACGGGAAGTCGCGAACTCATAGATTTACCTCCATCCAAACATCGCCTAGCGCGGGTATAGAAGTTTTTAATTTCAAAAAACGTGTCCGCGCCTGAAACTTATGCAAGACGCGTGAACGAAGACCTCCAGGCGTAATGATGCATCCCCGCGGAACACATTGAAGTCGCAGTAGATTTGTCTTATTGTTAGGTAAAGCTTTTCTACGTCTAAGACAGCAGAACTATCTGTTTGATTGTTTTGTTTTCACGATTCCATTCAGATGGACACCTACGAATATCACACGGATGAAGAAATAAAGCAAGAGGACTTGAAAGCATGAAAACCTTGGATATGGTGACGCTGAAAACTAGATGGGAAAGAAAGCAATGGAAGCAATAGTTTCACTCGCGGTATTCAGAAACAAATATATTGGGTATTGAGCATGAATCAGTACGGCCAAATGACTTAATTTCGACACAAGACCAAATATATATATATATATCCGGAATGTTACTGTGGCCGAGTGAGATGAGAAATTCTCTGTCAAATTACCGAGAGAATCTTATGAGACAAGGTGTCGTACATAAAGAAACGAAGAATGAGTAAAATAGAAAGAATTCATCGGCTAATATTCGTTTCCGAGTTTATGTTTCTCTCTTGCAGACATTTATTTATGTTGGCATCGTTGATGGCTGATCAGACCGATCCTGGCGTTAAATAATCGGCCGCACACGTTGCACCTGACTGTGGCTTGGTTTTGTCGAGTTTTATTGGCTATTACGAGATTTTACTGCTCGTCTTCGTCGTTCCTTTTGAAATAGCGCAACAGATGCCGAGGAGGTTTTGTGCCAGAGAGCGCGGCCTTCTGCCAGGTACTGCCAGGTGTTCAGGTCTGTGTTTGTGCTATTCATGGTATTCGTAAGCTGGTCTTTAAAATGCTTAATAGACGCACCACGAGATCCTTTGCCAGTGCTGAGCGCACCTTATAAAAATTGTCGAAGGAGTCTGTTGTTACTCATTAACTAGTTGAAAAATTAAAAGTTAGTTGCAGAAAAATAGTACAGATATAGACAGAAAAAAAATAAATCAAAGGAGATGATGGGATAAGTGCTGTTAAAGAGAAGCAAGAGAACGAGAATAAACAGGGAATATGCCAACAGAGAAGCAGGAAATAAAGTAGACAATAATTACTAAAATACAAGAAAAATATGTGTTGCTACCTTCTTATTGGAAAGTTACCTGGTCACTGTAATATGACATGTTTTAAACAATGGCAAAGAATCTGTCGGTACACTGGCGAAAAAATATAAGAAGTGCCGAATATTTACTATTCAGAGCACGTAGATGTAAGAATGGTTTTTTTATTGTATGACTTCTTTGGGTGAAGCGGTCCCCGAGGGATTGTTCTGCCGCCTAGTGACAAAGTTTTAGTGGGGGAAGTGAAGTGTTGCCATCTGCCTGCGAAGCATGTAACTATGTTTTGTGTGTGACTAGTGTATTTTGTTTGTGAAATGTGAAGTTTATGAGGCGGAGATGGAGAACCGTCCCGGCATTCAGCTTGACTATTGCAGCAAACCGCCTGTAAACCGCAGTCAGGAGGCCGGTACGTTGTGCGCGGTGCTGTGCGGCTCCTTAGTGCACTAAGCCACTCAGGCAGGACAGCAGAGGTACCTGGCGATCGTGCCACAGCGGCCCGGCACGAGGTACTTGAGGCCGTGCAGCGAGCTCTCTCGACAGTACTCCGACAGTACGGACCTCCACATCGCTGCGGCAACATGTATTCTACACACTCTGCTTCCGAACAACAACGAGTCTCACAAACAACCATTTTCCGCAGTTCATATCTCACGCCGATAACAGCCTACCGATTGATTCGCTTCTGTTTGCCACTTTTCTGGTTGCTGCAATTTTTCCTTATCTTTACCAAACGACCAGAGAACAGTGCCAAATGCATCGAAATAACTGTAAAAGTAAGAAAAATATTTCATTCAGGCAGAAGTGACACATCACTGAGTAAACCAAAGGAGGTGTTTTATCTGACACATCGAATCAGGTAAATGTGAAGAAGTTGTCAGGTTTATTAATATAAAACCTTTGCACGGAATTAAATTTCGTAATTTAAAAAAAAAAAAAGACAACGGTAGGATCATCAAGAGTGGTTGAATGCATGGAGTTTACTCTAGTTCATTCTAAGATTTTACATCGTCCGAGAATTGAGAAATTCCCTCGGCAAAATCATTATTACCGTGCCTCCTATCTTTGCTCCTATAACAAAATAATGTATCTTTTTCAGCGGATGATGTCTAGTACAGCACTTCATCGACATGTGCAGCGAATGGCTTCTGCATAGAGGAAGAAATCTCTAGCTGAGTTTCGTTTGTACCAATATCAATCTGTGCGTAGGACATCTAGAACTATATCGTTGGTGCAATCACTGTCCGATTTGTGTGGGGTAGATATATTTTTTTTTTAATAGTTAATATTTCGACCTCGTGTTTAAGGCTCTCAATCAGAAAAGAGCTCTCTGGAGCTGGATTGTGGCCTGACTGTTTCACTTCCAAGTCTCCTTTGAAGGAAAAGTCAGTCTCCGGCATCAGAACTGAGGACAACTCTGTAATGTTTGAGGTCTGATGTGACTCGTAGGATTCCTCGTAATGGATTCCGCTTTCAGATGCGGTTTAGAAATTTAAATTACGTTAAGTATTCACCGACCCTTTCTTGTTCACACGTAAATGGAATTCCATAGACTTTCGATGTTCAAAACTGGTCCTTTTTGTCCGCAGATGGTTATTTTCCACTTGATCAGAGAGTCATACTCCTTAAGGAGGCGGTCCATCACAGCCGTAGGCTCCTATGCATAGCATTCTCGTTGCTTTCGGGAATTATCTTTACTTTTCTTCTTGTCGCAGAGAAACTGATATTGATGACGACTAAAATCTTTAACCAAAGCCTTCGGAATTTTTCCATCACTTTTCTTTTTTCTCAAGATCTTAATTGCAGGCTCTTGTAACTATGCTTTATCGCTGGATATGTCAGTTTGAATGTGCAAGATAGTACGGGTCTATTTTCTGTACCGCGTAAAAGTCCAATATTTTCTCTTTTTACTCTCTGCATTAGCGTAGTGTAGGTATTGCTATGTGCACATAC
>JARYHS010011408.1:31822338-31884908 GCA_031002005.1 Vandiemenella viatica
TTTTTCAATTACCACATTTTTGCAGAAACAACTTTCTTTTTCTTTCTCCTTCAGCTGGTGTGTTGGAATAGTGTCTTAATCGGCGATAGGCAACGTGTCACACGAACCCAGCGCCGGCTGGCCGAGGTGGCGCGGACTCGCCTGTGCTAATACGTACAATTCGGCCTCGCCTGGAGCGGCCCGCAACATCACGCGCCGTGGAAAGCCACCTCAGAAAGACGTGCTGTGATTAAAATGCGTGTTGAACTGAAGTCCTTTGCACTCAGTTGATTGTATGCACCGAGCTGTCGACCCATACCGACAAGTTGCGAGGTATCGAAGGTGAGGTCTCTGCGATACTTGACGGCGGCCATCTCGTAGTAGTGGAGGTCGACGTAGCCGCGGTTCCTCACGAGGTGTCTGCAGGGCTCGTACTGCGTCGTCACCTGGTACTCGCTGTTGTCGCAGGGCGGCAGGCACTGCGAGCAGTTGAGTGCGTCTCCATTGGATAGCTGCTGCTGAGTCTTGACGAACCGCAATTCGCCTGCGAACCAAGATGACCACGCAAATCGAACAGAAGACCTGTAAACACTTACTACTCATTTTTTGATTTAGAATATACCGTAGAGAAAGTTCTCGATGACGGGGGTGGAGGAATTTAGATTGGTGGAAGAGTTATTAGCAATCCTCGCTTCTCTGGTGACCCTACTCGCCTTGCCTGCAGTGAAGAGGAACTTCCTGACTTGCTTGTAAGAGTAAAGGATGTAAGTCACTGACTATGAGATTAACGTCGGCTCGTTGGCTCAGTTAGTTGCGACACCGTGATGGCGACGAGCACCTGACGCGGGGTTAGCCAGTTCAAGTCATAACAGCCCACGGACCCAGCCTTTGTAAGAAATATTATTTGCAGAGTTATTTATAGCAAGCTGTGAGTTGATTAATTATGGTTCTGTATAATTTTCATATAATTAATTGTTAATTTGTGTGAATGAACATTGTTTTATGGAGAGAAACTATGTAAATGCTGTGTAATATGTTCAAGGACAGTATTATGCATGAAACATGGATTAAAACTTTGTAATTGTAAGTGTGGAGGTGAGCCACGATGTTCGATGTTTGGAGGGCAATTCTCAACTCTTTGGACTGACTTATGTCGATAACTTTATGTGTAAACACCTGTAAATATCTTTGATTTTCATTTACGTTTGTTTTATGCTGATTGCGAATGACTTTGTATTAATTCTAATTGTGATCACGACGCAATTCTGATGGATATTAAAGGATTCAGTGAACCAGCAGCCAAACTTGTAGGAGGAAATAAGTACAATTATAAAAAGACACAAATTCCGAATTTGAAGAGATATTTCAGAGAACGTTACAGCAAATGGAAGGAAGGCACAAGTACAATAGAGTCGAGGTGGGAAGAGTTCAAGAAGATAATGAGAAAGGGGAAGAAAAATTTATTCCAAAACAGAAATTAAGAGAAGTAGAGAACTTGTGTACTATAATAGGGAAGTGAAGAGGTTAAAGAGGTAGGAAGAGACCATAACAGATTTAGGAGACATTAGGGTAGTAGAATATTTAAAACAACTAAACAAGGACTTAATAATGGCTAAAGATGGGTTTATGAAGAATATTGTCAGTGTAGGGAGACCATTGACTGATGCATCTAGAAATTTCTTTGGCTATGTTAGAAATCTGAGGGGAAGGGAGGATGTTGAACGCTTATAGATAAAAATGGAGAAGAAGTTACTGCGGATTTGAAAAAGTAACTGGTTTAGTGAGAGCGTTAGGGACAATGAATCAGAAACGGGAGGGTCTACCTCTGAGAACGAGCTCAACAATACAATTACAAATGAACAGACCAAAATATTTGAAATTCATTCTGAGGATATTATGAAGGAAGAAAAATGAAAAAACATAAAGATGCTGGTATAGATAATATTACTACAGATATCTTAAAGATAGCCGGATGTGACATTGTACCTTATCTTGAAATATTATTTAAATTGTGTCTGGATACTTGCTGCTTACCACAGGACTGGAAAAGTGCGATAGTAGTGCCGGTACATAAAGGAGGGTTGAGAAATAGAGTCGAAAATTATAGGCCGATCAGTGTGGCATCAGTGGTAAGTAAATTAATGGAGAGATTGATATGCAACCACATCAGAAATATATATGAAGAACGTAAGTGATTTACAAGTAGGCAATATGGCTTTAGGCAAGGATATTCATGCGAATCTCAGTTGGTGGGATATACGCAAGATATTTCATACGAAAATGCCAAATTGATAGTGTAGCACTAGATCTTTCAAAGGCTTTTGACAGAGTGAGCCATAAAATGGTAGTAAATAAGGTAAAAACTATTGGAGTGGATGAGAAAGTGATTTACTGGATAAAAGAATTTTTAAAAGGTAGAAAACAGAAAGTTATTGTAGGAAATGCAGTATCAAAAGAATTTGAAGTAATAATGGGAGTGCCACAGGGTAGTGTATTGAGACCATTGCTATTCATTATTCTAACGAATAATTGTGTTGATTGTTTACTATCAGAAATTAGATTGTTTGCAGATGATATAATGTTATAGGACTGTAAACAGCTGCAGGGTGATCTAGGCAGGATATCTAGTTGAGTTGCTAAACATGGGATGAAGAAAAATGCAAAAAACAGTCAGCTAATTAGATACACAAAATAATAAACTAAAGGTTAATTGTGATTATAAGGTGGCGCAAGAATTGCTTGTTGAAGACTTGAAATGTAAATATCTTGGCATTAAATTTGATAACAAGCTTAACTGGGCAGGAAAAATTGGTCAGGTAGTAGGAAAAGGTTTCAAAATTTTTCACTTGTTGGAGAGAATGATGAGGGATATGCGAGAGAAGTGAATGAATTGGGTTACAAAACTTTGATCAGACTATTTCTTCAATATGGTGGTGTTGTATGGGACCCACATTTTGCGTAGCAAATACAGAAGTTGGAGAGGGTGCAAAAAGGGCTGCTAGGTTTGTTTCTGGAAATTACCGCAGAATGCAATCAGTTGCAGATATGATCAAAGAGCTGGAATGGAATTCATTGAATGACAGGAAGAGGTTGAAGAGGGTCATAGGAGTGTTCAAGTCCTATATTGGTGATGAGGCGTGGAAAGATATTGGTGTAAGAATGAAAAGTAATGCATGGAAGGGAAAAGATGACCATGACCACAAGCTGGCAGTCGATTTCAGGCACAAAGTTGTAGGAAGATTCTCTTTTTTTTCGGTAAGGGTGTCAGGAATTGGAATAAGTTATCAAGAAAAATGATGAATAATTTACCAAAAACGTTGAAAGAATTTGAAGCTAAAATTTTCAGAGGGCAAATGTAGGTGGGTGTAGGGAAGGGGGAAGATGGGTGGTAGGGAAATTGCCACCAAAGCGTGCGCTCCATTGCAATTTAATTAAATATTGTTAAATGAAAGTTAGAATCGCTGGAACATTTGTATATGTGTGCACTTAATATCTTTGGATGGAGACGATATCTTGTTCTATAATGTTGTTATAGATCACACGGAAAAATAAATATAAGAAATAGTGATTCTTCGAGTGGCAATTTTATACAACCAAATAACTTTCAGAATACTGTTGTGGAAGAAAATTTCATCAGACTTGGCTGGTTGGGTAGGAAAGGTTGTAGAGTACAATTCTTTATGATCAAACTGTGCAAAGTCCTGGGTTTAATACCAAACCTCTCCACTGTGCGTATGGAGTGAGGACTTACCACACTGCCGATGTTGATTCGTCCGTCGGTTGGGGACGTTAATCTTGGCGGCCTCTGGAGTCTGTTGTAGCAGTAGGCCTTGGGCTCCGTAAAAGTTTCTTGTACACAACACAAACGACGCTGTGTACTGAACACTTGAGGCCGGTCGCCCACTGGAAGCGTATTTGAGCGACTGGGATGTCCCGCGTAGCCGCGCGTATTGATGCGACCGATCCCAACACACGGATCGTTACTGAACGGCGTCCACTGCAAGCGATGTTGAGAGACCGATTGTAGCCGACGGCAAGCGATGAGCGACTGACCCTACCGGAGTTGGAATAATTGCTTGTAGCAGCCGTTACGTTTTCAACGCTCCACGTTTCTTTTCGCATAAATCGCCGTTTTTGTTAGTTTTATCCATCAATATGGGCAGTGAGAAATTAATCAATGCCGTAAATGAGAAAACACTGTTGTGATATATGAGAGACAAGCGTTACTACTCACTTGATATTCAGCGGAAACTGTGGGTAAAAAGGTTTCAGAAGAAATGGGTAGTAAAGATGGTAGGTAATTTTGACAAGTTTACTATCATAGGTACTTTAAAATTTAAACCCTGTATACTCATACTTTAATAATACTTTTGAGATTGGATATTTACTATTACTCTACAGTTACATTTAAATTACATATATAAAGTATACTCAATAGCTGCATTATTGCACCAAGCACACCTGATAAAAAATATCTATAAAATTTGTATTTCTTGAAAGAATATTTGTATTCTTTAGAAAGTATTTCCGACAAGATTCCAGAGCACAGGACTTGATTTAATCATTCCGTTCCCATCTACCGCAATCCAATCTTAATCTATTTTAAGAAGTTCAGTCGTACATTGCCTGATGCTGTGCCATTATGTATCTGTACTCGCATATTTGTGCTTTAACTAACTTTTCTTGCAAGCTATTATATCGTAAAAGACTGCAAACAAATTAGGTACGCAGATAAGTAACTAAAGGTTCTTTATGATTATTTAAGATGGGACAAAATTATTTGTTGAAAGCTTGAAGTGTAAATAACATGGCAGAACGTTTGATAATAATCTCAACTGGGCAGGTAGTAGGAAATGATTACAATATCTTTCATTTACTGAAGAGGGCGATGAGAGAATGTACCAAAGAAGATAGGAATTGGATTACAAAACATTAGCAGAATATGGTGAAGTAGTTTTTGGAGCGAAGTTTTGGATATCAAATACATGATTTGGAGAAATTGCAAAGGAGAGCAGCTAAATTTGTTTGTGTAAATTACCGCAAGACCATGTCAGTAATTGATGTGATAAAGGAGCTGGGCTGGGAGTCATTGGAGGAAAGTAGGAGGGTAAAGAGAGTGCTGGGAATGTACAGGGCATAAGTGATGGGGCTTGGAAGGATATTGGTCGAAGATTTAGGAGTAGTGAATAGAAGGGAAAATATAACCATGAGTACAAGCTAGCACTCGATTTCACGCATAAGATAGTAGGAAATTTTTCTTTTGAGTATACGAGCGTCAGGGGCTGGAATAAATTACCAAGTGATGAATAATTTATCAAAAACGCTGAAAGAATTTTAAATTAATATTCTTAAATCACAAAAGTAGATGGGGCAGGAAATTAAACACTCAGAGGATATAAAATGATAAAAATACTAAGAAAGTTGTAGTTAGATAACTAGAGAAATTACCACTGGAGCTTACGCTCCATCACAATTAATCACTAAACTGAAAAGAAAAAAATCTCTATAGGAGCTTCTGAACAAGATAACTAGCAAGACTCCGAAAGTAATTTGGGACATGGCGTCAATTCACCACCTTCGATACTTTGAGCACCAGTTCAATAAATGTGCAACGCTCCAACCCATCCGTTCGGCCACGATCAATTGGATTCCATACTACTCTCACTACCTTCATTACCCAGACTAAGCGCAAACAAATGGATCATATCATTTCTGACAAACATTTTCTTGAAATCGATAGAGCAAAATTGCAATTATTAACAGTGACGCTTAGGGAGATAGAAATATTGAGTTCTGAAAAATGTTCCTCTTCATAGGAAACTGGCAGTTTGGAATAAACTGAGCAAGTTTTCACCGATGAGGACTCTCCTCCAACATCTCCAAACACACATTTTCCATATTCATCGCCCAGGTCCGCTCAATGAAACACCCCAGTTCCATCTCTGACGCCCTGAACAATAGATTACAAACCACCTGAATCCGACAACGCTGTTCACTCCAACCCCACTAAAAAAAATATTTGTAAACCTTTGAAACGGGCCACTAAAACAGTGTTGGACGAGTATTTGGTAAGGAATGTAAAGAGTTTTGTTTCTATTTTAGTTTAGTTAATAAGAAGTTTAACAAATTATTATTTTGTGTAAATAGACCTATAAATATCACGCAAAACGAAATTATTATTATTATTTGTTCCTGGCTTTTCGCCTCGTCGACGTCGAGGTCATTAGAGGCCGGAAGGGACTAGGGGTAAGGGACGGGAAGGAATCCGGTTGTCCTTCTGAAGGAACCACCTCGGCATTAGCCTGGAGTGATCCGGATGGCCGGACGAGGATTTGTAGGTGAAATTCTCCTAATGAATTCCGTTTTTCTAACATTGAATTAATCCAACACGAACGATGTCTACGATGCGTCGTCAGGCAGAGACTTTCCAAAAAATACGTGGTCTCTGCATCCATTTCACAATATTCTGAAACTCTTAAAATATTCGCACGAAATCACTGGCACACCTGCTAGCCGCGAGAGACGCGGTTGAGTACTGCTGCAACAATCACAGTCGGCTATAGTGGACGGCCTCAGTCGCTCCCTGTCACCCCACTCAAAGTCGTCTATAGTTGCTTGAATTGTTAGTTGCTCAAATACGCTTGCAGTGGATGACCAGCCTGACCATGCTTACGACCAATGTCACATTGAGGAAGGACACGGGGAACAATCCAGTTCCATCTTCCCACACCTTCGCGTGGAGGGATAAACATACCCCTACGACCGGACCTGGGCGAGGCGTTCGTCGAAGAAGAAGATGAGATTAGCCTCAGTGAGTGCAAACTCACAGTAATCGACCATCACAGGTACAGGTGACAGGTAAATTAACTGAAATTGATGCAGTAAATTATTTGTTCTATCCTGCTTCTTTTTTTTTTTGTGCATGTGGTTTTACGTCTCGTCGACGTCGAGGCCATTAGAGGCGATAAACGACTTGCACCAATGAACGGTAAGGAATTCGGCCACGGCCTTTTGAGGGAACTGTTCTTCCATTTGTTTGGAGTGTCTTCGGGAGAATACACTGTATCAGCCACCTGCGACATAGGGAGTTCTGAGAAAGAGATAACGAGATAGATCACCTTGAGGAAGCGAACGTTGTCATGAATAAGCTTTTCAAGATGTAGTGTAAAATAACAAATGCCGTAGCGATCCAACTGGTTGAAAACTTAATATCACTCGCTACAGACTCTGCAAATAGAATATTCAACTTGATCAAAAGGAATATATACGCTTTAGATTATTTACAGCGATTGCCTTCTTATTTACATTAAACTAGTCTAAGTATATAGTAATTATAATTCCGTGTGGTCGTAATGACCTGGTACAAGGTTTCTATAGGTTGCGCTTACGCCCTCGTCATAGCCACCTTAACCTAAACCGGTACTCCTACAGGGTGCAGGGGACCTACAATTTAACGTTGAATTCGAACCAGGTAGCGTTCTGGCGTAATTCACATTACACAGAAAGCTCTGTTAAAGGTAAAAACCTACTCTAGTGAATCTACGTTCAATTTGCATTTCTTCACATGGATAGGTGAAATGTGTCTACAAATAACAAAATATAATTCGATCTAAATGATAGTAACTAAAAGATGACTGAAATTCTACTGAAAAATTCTTTCAAATCACAATAATTTTTTAATTTTCTGTATATAAATTTTTAGCGAAGTAAAATACATAGTTGAAATCAGGAAACAAAAAGATAGCGTAATACTTACGATCAATCTTTACGAAGCACTCAACATCCCTTATCTTACACGGACGGTGACCTGAAACAATTCATCACATGTAGCTGCAAATTGTTGTTTCCAAATAGAGTTGAACTTTAATTCTTTTTCAAGTACAGGTACTATCTCAAATAAACGAAAAAGATGTGTGTGTGTGTGTGTGTGGGGGGGGGGGGGGGGGAAAAACAAGACTGACCGAAAGGATAACTTTTTAAGAGCAACATTCTTTTTGTTTGTTTTAGTTTAAAAGGCATTTGGCCGCTTAAGCAATACAACTAGCCAATTTCATGGGACAGGAAGAATCAAATGTCCAGACGATGGTGGCACTTATAAATCTTGATTTGGCCGCTTAAATCGTCAGGCATGAATCCAGTCGAACGGATCTGGGACATGACTGAAAGGTGGTTTTGTGCTCAACATGCTGCACCGGCAACACTTTCGCAATTTTGGACGTCTGTTGGGAAGCATGGCTGAACATTTCTACATCTACATCTAGATCCATACTCTGCAATTCACAAACATTGTGGGTGGCAGAGGTGCTAAGCACCAATCTTAATTCTGCGCATTCCAATCCCGAACAGCACGAAGAAACAAAGAATACATAAAAGCATCAGTACGGCATCTTATTTCTCGAATCTTATCCCTTCGGTCATTGCGACCAAAATAGGTCGGTGGAAGAAGTATCTCACTGCACTCATAGGTCATATAATTTCGCATATTCTCCAATAAATTTAAATGTAAATGACGTCGTCTGTCTTCCAAACTATCCCAGCCCAATATATTTACTAGGGAACATCCAACGATTTGTTGAGTCAATAGCATCTCGGGTTGCTGGCGTTCGCCGGGCAAAAGGGTGTCGCACACTATATTAGGAAGTATCCTTCCACGTATCCCAAATCTGTGTTTCTCTCTCTGTGTTGTGATATCAAATTTATTGGTAACACGAGACAAACACTGCTTAATTAAAACAACTCATGCCTTTGGCTAGACTCAGTTAGTGATTTTTCCGAATTTTCATAAACATTGTATAATGTAGCGATGACCTTTTATCCATCCTTTGATCAATTAGTTTCATAAACAGAAGGAGAATTTGTTCTGAATATGATGTGATATACCTTTGTGTGTGTGTGTATATATGTGTTTGTTGTTTCTGATATTAAATATTTGAGGTAATTGCTTGCCGGTGGTGATACATCAAGGTTTATTTTGCTACCTGCTTGTAATGCCAGGATGCAATATATATAGATTACAGTGCCAAATATCCAATATAATACACATTTGTCTCAGGAAAATAAAAAATAAAAATCTGTGTTATAACACAAGCAGCCAACAAAAGACCGAATCGTGAATGTAATCGTAGACTCTCCGAGTAATGTCGCGCGGAGAAAGCCACAATGACGCGGCGTCACGCGGACAGCAAAGAGCAATGAATGTTACGTCGGTACAGCAAGCGATATCAGAAGCAATCGGGTGATCCTGGGGCTTTAGGTATAATGCCGGCCGAACCTTTCACACCAGAAAGAGCAATGGCTATGTACGAGCCTGGTTTGAAAAGTTCTCGGAATGGAACAGAAAGAAATAACTTACCTCAGTGAAACTTTCTTAATTTTCAATGTAGTCTCCCTGTTCACTACTGCACTTGGTACAGCGATGTTCCAATGCCTCGATCCCATCTCGAAAATTAGATTCCTTCAGGCCTGAAAATATCCGTCAACTTCGGCTGTCAGGTATTCATTTGAAGAGAATATCCGTCCTTCGAGGAAAATTTTGCTTTTATGGAAGAGATGGAAGTCTAATGAAGCCAAATCAGGTGAATAAGGCGGGTGCGGCAACAATATCTTAGGTCATGTACATTTGCCATGGCAACGACACTTCTGTGAGGGCGCACATTGTCCTTGCCGAACATTGCCTTTTTTCGTGTATCGCCGTAGTTAATTCAGGAGGTTAGTCTAGTATTCTCCAATAATTTTTTGACCAATGGAAAGATAGTTTATCAACAGAATATCTTGCACATCCCAGAAAACATATGCCATGACATCTCCGGCCGACAGTATTGCCTTTGCTTCCTTTGGTGGTGGTGAATCAACTTGCTTCCACTGCTTTGACCGTTATTTTGTCTCGGGGACGTATTAGTGCACCCAAGTTTCAGCTGTGGTCACAAACCGGCTCAAAAATTATTGTTAGTTTCTCTGAAAAATGGTCCAACATTGTTCGTACATTTCCACTCAGATGCGTTTATGACCAGTGTTTAGTATCGCGGCACCCATCTAACACATAAAATGTGATATACCCGTTCAGATGACATCGCTAGAGCCTCAGAAATTTCTCACAGTTTCAGTCGCTGATCCTTCATGACCATTTTATGCAGTTTTGCAATAATTTCGGGGGTACATCTTGGCTGACCACTCCGCGTATCAGCATCTAAGCTGTCCCGGCCAAATTTGTACTCGTTTACCAACTTAGAAACAGTTGAATATGAAGGAGTAGAGTCCCCCAGTGTGTTCTGAAAATCGACATGACTTAACTTTGTTTTCATACCATTTTTTTTTTTTTTTTTTTTTTTTTTTTTTTTTTTTTTTTTTTTTTTTTATCTGCACAAATCACTACTGGAAAAGAAGGAAACAATCCTAAAGATTTTAACTTATAGCGCTCTTGAGTCATCTCTATAAAATATTTGAACGATTAATTCTGAATCGTATCCAGCCTGTTTTTTGTCCAAAACTTATTCCACAACAAGCTGGCTTTCGTCCTGGCAAAAGTTGTACTGGGCAACTGCTGAACCTAACACAGTTTATAGAGGATGGATTTGAGACCCGTAAAGCCACGGGCGTGGTCTTTGTGGACCTGTCAGCAGCATACGATACTGTTAACCACCAACTATTACTTGACAAGGTCTACAGTCTGACAAAGGCCACCGGATTAACCAAGCTCATCGCTACTCTTCTTAGAATCGTAGGTTTTTCGTTGACTTTCAAGGACAGCGCAGTCGATGGAGGGTACAAAAGAATGGTCTACCTCAAGGTAGTGTACTGGCCCCAATACTTTTCAACATTTATACAAACGATCAGCCATTACATCCAGCTACCAGAAGCTTCGTGTACGCTGATGACCTAGCTCTAGCCTCACAGAGCACAAAACTTGAAGTTGTAGAAAGAAATTTATGTGCTGCTCTTGAAGGCCTATCAAGCTATTATAGGGAAGATCACTTAAGACCTAACCCTTCAAAAACTGAAGTGTGTGCCTTTCACCTAAAAAATAGGAAAGCTCAGTGCAAGTTAAATGTAATGTGGTCAGGTATCGAACTGCAGACATGAAACACCCCAAAATATCTGGGAGTGACACTCGATAGAACCCTCACATATAAGAAGCACTGCATGAATTGCAAAATGAAGATCTCTACAAGAAACAACTTACTGCGCAAATTAGTTGGATCACAGTGGGGCAGTCAACCACAAACTATATCGGCAATGGCCCTTTGTTACTCTGTTGCAGAATATGTATGCCCAGTTTGGTACTCATCATCTCATACCAAACAGGTGGATGTAGCCCTCAGTAACACCTGTAGGCTAGTGACAGGTTGTTTAAAGCCTACCCCAGTTGATAGGCTTTACCAGCTTTCGAGCGTTGCACCACCCAGTATCCGGAGAGAAGTGGCTGCGAACAAGGAGAGGACCAAAGTAGAACGAGAAAGCTCTCATCCACTGCACGGCCATATACCACCAGCTCGGAGACTCAAATCCAGGAAAAGCTTTCTCAGAACATCACAGGAACTAATTGGGTCACCTGAAAAGGCAACAGTTATGGAAAATGAGGGTTCCCAACATCTCGGGACTACTGATAGTTGCAGAGCGCTTGTCACCTGGCCATGAAGAAGACTGGAACGTCTGGCGATCCTTAAATCGATTGCGAACAGGAGTGGGCAGGTCCAAGGAAAACCTAATGAAATGGGGTTTTACTGATACTACCAGTATTAAGTGCGAATATGGTGAAGACCAAACTATGAATCATATGCTCGAGTGCCCTATGTGCCCATCATCCTGCAACAACGAAGACCTGTTTCAAGCAACACACAATGCGATCGAGGTTGCGAAGTGTTTAAGATTGTTGATTTGCACAATGTATTTAACTGTATATTTTGATGTTTTTGATACGAGAATAATAATAACTACGCGGAAACAACAACAAAGAGATGTGTGCACCACAAATCTCTACCAGGCTTACTGATGCGTCACGTGGTTACTCCTGAAGCATGGCCATTATTGTGAGGAAACCTTGTTGCGGTAGCTCTGACATCTGGTGGTAATTCCGAGGACTTTTCAAACCACCCTGGTATTTGACGTTAGTGACTCGAGAATAATAATAGGTGAATCTATTTTCTGAGGACGTAGAGGAACTGACCGTGCAGGTAGTTGAAGTAGTAGGGCAAGCACCCGCACTGGTTGAGCATGTACTGGAGACGACACTCGACGAGGCAGTTCCTTCTCATGTACACCGCGGACAGCCGGAGCGGCATCTCGTCGGCGAAGTAGCAGGCGCGCTGAGACACCGGCAGAGCCTTCAGCTGCGGCGAGGCCTCCGTCTGCAGGGCTGTCAGGCTCACGAGCAGCACGTGACGGTCGCTGTCGGGCACCATCACGCTGCTCACCAAGTCAGGCAGCTGCGGCGGCGGGTGCACCAGCACCTCAACAGAGAACCAATCATACAGTACAGTTACAGCTACAGCTCTATGAATTACCGCCGATTACACAAAATAATGTAATAATCAGATGTAAAGTTAAATCGTCGCTGGCAATCGTAACAAAATAAGCTTCAGCCCACCAGCAACCACCCTTCCATACTGCTGGAGAGATCATCCCAAAATTTATTTACGCTACATGACAAAAAAAAAAAAAGCACCTACAAGGGAAGGAGGAAACTATAGTGTATTGTCACACTACATCGATATATATTTGCGAGAAGCTGGACTTATAGCTCGCACATATGGACGGTGCGAACAATAGAGTAACGGTAACTGCCCGGTTGCGTTCCGGTACCCAGCGTGGTGGTGTAGCGGATAGCGTTCTGGCCTCGCATTCGGGAGGACGGTGGTTCGAATCCCCGTCCGGGCATCCAGATTTGGGTTTTCCATGTTTTCCCAAATCACTCCAGGCAAATGCCGGGATGCTTCCTTAAAAAGGCAATGGCCGAATTCCTTCCCATTCCTTGCCCCCATCCTTTCCCGTCTCTAAACACCTCGCTGTTGAGAGACGTAAAGCAGTTAGAAAAAAAAAAAAAAACGTTCCGGTATATGACCTTGGGCGAGTAGCCCCCATTGAAGGAACGCAGCGTTCCGCCAGGGTGATGCAGTGAGGGTGGCACAGTGGACTGTGAGGTGTGTGCTGGGTGCGTGTCAAAAAGAGATGTGCGGCGTTGTGTGGTTGATCTTGTATCCCATGTCGTTATCCGAGTGACGTGGATCTCCGACGGCAAGCAGAAAATGGAATCATCGCGTCGAACGACCGCGGGTAGCAGACTCGACGCCTTCTGCTAAATGGTAGCTCTGCCGATACGGTGATCACCGCAAATCATTATCGTATTGATAAACCCAGTGTCGCCCTAGAGAAAATCTCATTGCCCCGCTGAGCTTAATCAATGGGCATATAGAAAACCCTGAGAACTGATGTAAAATGAACCGATTGTTGGATTTCAAGACGCTTGTATAATTGTTTCATATTATTGTTAGTAACATTTTACGAAGAATAATTTTTTAATAAACGTATATTAATGTCAACGTAGGTACAACGGTGTTGTTAATGTGCAAAGCAACATCCCAATTCTTCATATCATCAATCTGAATCATTAATAATATTTTAATTGATAATTTATGCAATCAAAAATTAATATAATTCATGAAAAAGTGGAGTGCACATCAAAACGAAATGAAAATTCACGAGTTGAGAGAGTGTGTGATGTTATTTCAGTGATTACAAAATTAAAAAAATTAAAAAAAATAAAAAACATGGCAGTATGAGTCCAATTATTAGCATGACGTTGCACTCCCTCTGGCTCGGATGTAGGTACTAATTCGGTTGGGAAGGCTGTCATCACGCCGTTGTATCCTCTCCTGAGACAAGCTGGTCCATAACTGTTGTAACTGGTCGTTTTTATACTGGATATTGGTTCCGGAACTGAGTTGACATCTGAGCTGGTCCCCACACATGTTCTGTCAGATCTGGGGATGTCGCTGGCCACAGAAGTACCTCAAAATTGCACTCGTTGAATTGCCTTGTTGAAAAATGGCACCATGATTCTGTCGCACCTAGGATGACCATCGTCAAAGAATATGGCGGCATCCTGGGTACAGACATATTGTTCTAATGTGGTGTTACTGCTGCCGTTTTGGTGGAGAGAGCCATCGGGTATGACTTCAAACTGCGGCTGATAAAGATTGAGGGAATTCGGACGGCACAGTGGTACGTCCTGGACATGCTGCGTTCCTCTCGTGCGGCAGTTTCGTGGCGCCATTTTTCATCAGTTCAAGACTGGTACACACACGGCCCGCGTCTCAGCGAGGAGTAGAGGTACTCCCGTCGCCAGCAAGATCCCCAGATCCGTCCCCCAAAGAGCACGTGCGCGACAAGCTCGGAGATTTGGTGACATTTATCAACTTCGCTGCACCTAAATCTTTGTAGCATTTTATATAAATATCTTTACGTCTTGTCGAGGCCTTTAGAGTATGACATTGTAGCACAGACAAGTTTAGATATATTTACTTCAGATTAATGACATAACGACATTAACTCCCTTATCTCAGTCAGCATAAGGACAGCCCTCTGCTTTCAGGTTCGAAGATCGTGGGTTCAAGTTCAGGTACTCATGTATGTTTGTGTGAGCGCAACATACATGCATCTTCTCAAACAGGAAACACAACTGTGTCTGTCTGTATGGATTTAAAAAGCAAAAGGTGTTTTATCATTTTTTTTTAAATGCTTTGCTATTACTTCCAATGTTTAATGTTGAGTCCAAACACATTACATTAATTACTTACTTCCTCTTCATGGATAGGCCAAAAGTCTACTCCAACTTCATTCTTCCGACCATCCCTTCCTAGGTCTTCCAATGTCCCTTCTGCCTGTGGGATGGTACTCCAGGGCAAGCTTAAGATATCTGTCATTTCCAATCCGTAGAACGTGGCTCTTCCAGTTATCCCTTTTTTGGATAATTCTATCATTTAGCGGGGCAAGGGCGCATCCATGATTTTGGTTTGTGGGAGGCTTGAGCGGACTTTGGTTTGGTGGGGCTTGGCTTGAGTGAATTTTGGTTCAGAGGGCTTGCCTTCAGTGGATTTTGGTTTTGGGGGGGGGGGGTGCTTGAGTCGGCCACGGGGTAGTCTTTATAGCCTCCTCGGGCCTCGAATCGGTAGAGCTAAAAAAAAAAATGGTCTCCAAAATTACAATGTCGGGGGTGGACCTGGATACTTGAGCCCCCTAGATCCCTCCCCCCCCCCCCTGGATCCGCCCCTGAGCGGGGAGATATTCAGTTGTTTCCTTATTCCCTCATTCCTCCTTCTATCATTTAGGGATTATCCTTTTACTGACCTTAAAAACTTCATTTCAGATGATTGAATTTCGTTTTTGTATTGTGTTTTGTTTGCCCATGTTTCACTGCCATATAGCAGAGTCGATACTGCCACTGTTTTATAAAACTTGAGTTGCGTCTCCTCTCGTGCTTTAACTTTCAGTGATCGTCGAATTGTTCCACACATATACTGAAATCGGTGAAGTTTCTTCTTCACCTCGTTACCCTCATTAAAAGATAATTCACATCCGAGATAAGTAAAGCTGGAGACTTGTTCTATTGGCTGATTGTCTACTACTATAGGATATTTCCGTTGCCATGCCATAACTTTTATTTTTGCACGAGACAACTGCAGATTTTAATCTTTGCTGATAGTGTTTAGTATATGAATTGATTCTTGAAGTCCATCTTCATTTTCCTAGAGAATAAATTGGTCATCTGCAAACAGCATAGTGTTTATATAAGTGTTGTTGCTTATTATGGCTGGAACAATAAAACCTTGAGAAATGCCTCTGCGATCTATCTTAGCAGCTCTGCCAGCAAACCCTACACCCACGTCCACGAAGATTAAAGCCGCGTGGCCTCTGGGCAATGCATTCTTTCGAATGTAGCTAACGGGAGAGGATGAAAGGCGAGCGCCCAGCGCCTTAAAACTGGGGCACTCTGGCTAAGGGAAGGAAAACCCTGAAATAAAACAATGGTCCTCCAGGATAGTGGTTGTGCGAAGGCCTGGTAACCCTTCCACATAAAAACATATGTTACTCATAAACCTCAAAGTAAGGAAAGCCGGATGGGTTACCTTAATTATTTGTAAATAATCCATCCGACAAGCAAGCCTAACGCGACTGTGGACGTCTTACTTACCCTGTACCCTGCTGCGTCCCTTTGCGCGTCTCCCAGGGAATCTTCAGCGGCAGTCGCATTCAGGAATATTTCCAGTCCCGTGGTCGGTCCAAAAGCAATGTTTCGCCTTAGCTCGCATGGAAGATCGTTCCAAATCGCGCCAGGGGGGAATCTCATACCTCTTCGTTGTTCCACTGTAAATTGATACGATTTCGATATACAGCATCGTGCATAATCAACTAGAATACAAGAATTAATAAAAAACTAGAGTAAAATTGACCAAAATGCAATAATCGTCATTCCAAATCCCACAAAAATAGCTAAGACAATTTTTTTACAAACATCTACGACATTTGTAAGCCTTTACTAAAAAAAAAATTACAAGATTTCAAGTTAGTGAATGTTTAATAAATTGTAATTTACCAGTGTCTTCTGTTTTCTGAGGTGTACGAGTTGAAGCTATAGCAGAAGCCGGACTCCGTTCGTTGTAGGAAGAATATTTTGGAGCACTGAATATCCCTACCCTCCCAGAAGCAGTGCCGGAAAATTTCTTCCAAGCGTGGAAGAGTCTGCAAGAAAAATCGTTGTACAAGTATTCGTGGGTGGTCGGTACGAACACACTGAAATTCTGACACTATCCAACTTACGCAATGTTTATAGTTTCATCGAGGCTCTTGCCATTTTATTTTAAATGTTAGAACTAATAAGTTCGACTCTTTCAGTGCTACACTGGGTTGTTTCCAAACACACTTTTACTCTGTGTGAATTAGGACCAAGGCAAGAAACGAGAATCAGTCTCGAAATGTTCTTCGATGGGACTTCTTGTGGGGAGTTGTTCACGATTATAGCCACTGATGGAAGAAGTAACAAATGTTGTAGTCATATACGCGATATAACTAGAACTGTGTTAGATATCTCACTACTCAATACCAGTGTGGGTGTTCATACTGGAACATATCTTTGAGACGCTGATATATTAATGTTTTGAAACGTTCGTAGTTGTTCCTGTAGTGCTGCCAACGTAAGAACAATGCATCAGCTTTACGATATTCTCACTATGTAGTGAAACTCATTGCCCTACACATACTTAGGAACAATATTCTCACATTTTCACAAGAAAAACAATGTTGTGGTGCCTAATAATTTTAGAATAATCTTATTAAAATATAACTAGAATATTAGAATAATATTAGAATAATTATTATTTATCGTATGATATTTAACAAGATATACACCAGATGAGGACAGATGTGTATATCACATGCTTGTACAATTTTATATCTCTAGATCTAATGTTCTTATCTAATCAACTGCAGTGATCAACGCATCGTGTATTTACGTTATTGCTTGAAGAGGATAGTCAGAAGCGAAACCTCAGTGACCCTACACGTTACCTCTGGGCGGTGCTAAGAAGCAACAGCGATAAGGGAGCGTTCATAAACTACGTGTCTCTGTCTGTGTGGGGGAGGGAGGAAGGAGGGGGGTTGGATAGAAAGCTACGCAGGACTATGTGGGGGCGGAGAGGTGGTTCAAAGCTTTTCATTCGTATTATTTGCCACAGTTAAAATAAGATGCAGAATACATAACAGCATGTGAATATTTATTTCTGTCATTTAATTATCTCCGTAAGTAATTCACGATAGTCTGACAAGAGAAAAAAGTACAAAATTTCTTCTGGAATCAATAGGGAAGAAAGATGCGTTGCTTGCGAGGAGGAAGGGGGTAGAGGCAAAAGCCACGTCAGGTTAAGAGGGAGACTGGAGGGGGCCTCACATGAGGCCAAAATGGAGCTACCAATATTATGGACACTCCCTAAGATGAAACCGAACAGTTTGGATAGACATCTCGCTCAAAGCATACACAAAACGGATCCAGAAGGCCCTTTTCAGGACCCACAAGCTTGTAGAACTGGACCATCTCTACGCATTTGTCAACTTAATATCTAAGGAATCAGTCGAGCAAAATGTGAATATCTTTTCAGACTTGCAGATAAATATGCAGTCTGTCATAGTGCTCCAAGAAACTCACACAGCAGACGAACAACAAATACATTGCAGAGGGAGAATAGCGGGCTTTAAATTAATATTAGAATTATTATAATTATTATTATATCATAAGATTATTCTGTAAACTGAATTTTGTAAATAACTACGTAAGAATTTTGGTGAATAAAATTGATGACATAAAAGTGGGGGTAAAGAGATAAAATAATTGAGCGGCTATTACCTGCAACATGAACGAGGTGACGTTTAGGTCGTCGAACAGTGGCACCAGGTGTCTGACTAGGGGGAAGTGGTCGTTGATGCGTCGGAAGTAAGGGAACTCCTGCGCCGCCATGACTGCCATCACCTGACGAAGCTGCTCTCGGAATGTCTGGTTCGCCTCAGACATGTTCAGGTGACTGCAACAGACGGTAAGTCAGAGCTTCTTCTTTGGAACAAAATGTAATCCGACAAAGTGATGATGCTATACAACTTGTAACGAAACAATTCCGTTTTTTTATTTATGTAAAACTTATTTTAGCTAATTATGTTACGATTATTTTATTTTTATGCATGTACTACACTACACTTTATTTAGATTTCAAACGATGTATTAGTAATAATCAATCATTCCAGTCTATGTTGTAGACAAGCTATGATGGAGAGGGGTAGATCTTTTCTCCAATACTCTAAATCACAACTTTTACTGTTGGTTACTTTCACATACAGGAGAACTTTGATTGGTCAAGTGTTTTCTAGAATGATCCGTTGCCGTGTAGGCCTCCGGCTAGCGTGAGAGGATGTGAGGTAAAGAACCTCACTACACGTATGTATGAATGGCCACTATATTTGTTTGCCAACAATTTTTTCACAGGAGAGAGCACAAGACAAGACAATGAATCGAACACAGTGTACGTTTTACCTACAGCTTAGGTCATTTAGCTGAAAAGAAACAAAACATTAGAAAAAGAATTTTGAGTAAAAAATAAGAAAGCAAAGTTAACGGCTGCAACAAAAATGACGAGATTGATAGTAGACTAGATGTTAAGGTCGAAAGTGACGCAGTAGATAAATTAAGAAAGTTTTGTTAAACTGGAAGTGAAATTTCTACTGACCGGTAAAGCAAGAGAAATAAAATTGGTGCAGAAATGATTTCAGGAAAGATTTTGTTGCTGTTGTAATGGCTTTACGCCTCTTCGACGTCGCGGTAATTAGATGCGGGAAAAATGGCAAAGAACGGGAGGGAAATTAGCCATGGCATATCAGCATACGCCTGGAGTGATTTTGGGAGACAATGGATAACCAAAATCTGAATTTCTGGATCGAGGATCCGAACCTTCGTCCTTCCGAATACGAGGTCAGAGCGTTAGAGCTTACCCACCACGCTCGGTTTCCTAACAGAAAGTTACTGAAAAATACATACTCTGACGAAGACATTCCTAGAGATATGGGAAGGCTTGATTTACTGTTAGAAGGAGTGGATCAACGAAATAATTACTGTGGAAATTAAGAGTTTAGAATATACGAGGCAAACATTAAAAGACAAAAAAGAACAGTCTGATCATTGTATTAGATCAGCCGAAAAAGATTGTACGTTGAGGGCTGCCTCGTCATATTTTGGAAAGCCTCGACATTAAATCCACGCATCACCATGACATCGAGTCTGGTGGGCGAGCGGAATTTAATTTTGCAATGTAACACGATATGTTGCTGATACATTATAAAAGCTGTACACGAAGTAAACAATTAAAAATTGGGTGCAGATGGTAATAGAGAAAGGGAAAGTGCAGCATTCGTGGTAGACGTACCTGAGCAGTAACCTCTCGCCGACTGTCCTGCGTATCTTGGTGGCGGGACAGACTGTGACGGCGGGGAAGGGTATGAGGTACAGCGGGTAGCTCGTGGACTCCACGTAGGTGCGGGTCGGGCTGTTCAGGTACATGTTCCACGTGGTCTGCACCCAGAGCGCAGCACTAGCCACAGACACAGACACGACCACCAGCCAACACAGCCTGCGGAGCAAAGCAGAGAGAGCCGGGAGAGTCAATTACACACACTTGCTGACAGGAAAAAGTACCAAGGGCCACGTGGCCACTGTGTGAACCTGTTAGGCCCTGCGTACCTCATCTATTAGAGGAAAGTCTTGTGTTGCCATTTGTCTGTGAAACGTGTTACTTTGTGTTTTCTGTCGGAAATAAACTAAGCATTGCACCTTTGCTTTATTTTATGTTTCGAAAAATTAATTGAAGGCCAATAACTTCGTTAAATTTTTTTTTTTAAATCTACGAACAGTACCCTGTTTTGAGGAATATAAAATACAAAGACTACTATAAATGGAAATTAAGAGATGAAATGTTCAAACAACGAGATTCGCAATAAGCGACTGAAGTCAAAAATTGAAACAATTAAAGAAGTTTTTAGGATGGAAACTAACATCATTTTAAAAAAATGTGTTTGAGGAATAGAAGCATTCAATTTGTCAAAAACTGTTTTTCCTCGACGATTTTATCCATCTTGGGTAATAAAGTATGAAACTTGATTTCCTCTGACGTCAAAGTACTCTGGCAGGCTGTGGAATCTTCGTCCTTGAACTCTCTCTGTAAAATATTGGATGCACCATATTTTATGCTCCCTCCTACCCAGTCTTTCATCCACAGGTGAAACAGCTACAACTGAAATTCCAGATCGAACGCATTACTTCTATCCACATTTCGTTTATCGAATTATTGGAGTAACGCATCAATTTCAGTGTCTATTAATGACGTGTATTTAAGCCAGTATGAAGATAGGACAATTTTATATTCACAGTTGAGAAGGACTTAGGATTGGGGCCACTAGAGGCTGGGAGAGGGACGCCTTCAGGGAACTCAATCCTTGTCGAGGCGTCTGAATGGAGCCCCGATCATTATGGAGATAAAATTAGACCAACAGGAGAGAGAGGCAGACAACATGTTTGAAAATACTTAGGTTACCCTCGTATGGCAGAGAGATTAGAACAACTCATTTAGAGCTGATTGTATTGCCTATCTCAAATGGAGAAGAAAGCTAACATTGGCTTCCTCACTTTATGCTACCGTCAGACAGTAATGCGTATAAACCCTTCTCAATACAAAAGTGGCTCTCAAGTTGTGCTCCGGATACCGACCGCAAGTGTTGTGCTATTTGTGGCGGATTCGATAGGTTGCTGTCACGAGGTCGCGCAGGAATCAATTGGAAGCAACCCATCTCGACGAATAATGAAGCAAACCAATTCCTTTCTCACTTTTTCCCTTTCTCGGTGAATTTCGGTCATACTACTCTTGCATTGAATTGTGTAGTTCCATTGATTCTCGCAAGAGACATACCTATACCGATAATGATTGGAAGATTTAATGTGCTTAGTTTTTATATTATGTGAAGATTACAGCTTATATAGTGAAGTGAATTCTGAATAGTCCGCAAGGACATCTGTTTAATATAATTTGTGCAGCTAGAGTACAGATTCTTGTTCATTTGTTCTTGCAAAGCTTGACAGAATAAATAAATGGGGATTAACACTAAAATATTATTGTAATCTATACACGTTTCTCCCTTAGTACTTTCCTAAAAATGTGCCAGTCCTCAAGAATTCAAACAACCTTCGGAAATGAGTCCGATTAAAAGAAGGAAAGTAAACTGATACTGAGATAAATGGAAGCACCTTGCTGTAGTAAGTCTCTTATCATAAAAAACCAGCAAGTCTGTGTTATGTAAGGAAGTTGCTTGTGAGGTTCTTCGGTGCAACTGTATTCTGTTCAGATGTATTACTAATGTTGTTTTTAATGCAGGCGTTTAAAAGCTAATACGGGTCAGTGTATGTAGGACGTCAGGAGTTTATAGCAGCTATTATCATCTTTCATTTCGAAGTTCCAAGTTTGTAAGCCGAAGTATAAGATACTGGAACAGTTTTAGTGAAAAACTGCATACTAAGGGTATTATTCTAGTACACTTGTACTCAATGTTATCATGAATGAGATGATATTGAGAGTAATTTTAAGAATAAGGCAATCGTTTTTGCATATGTTGTTCCGATGATGCGTTGTTAGAGGTTAGTAATAAAGAGGATCTCGAAACGTTAATGTATTTGCTTAAAGGCACAGTTAAATTATTTGGCATAACATGATACTGCTCTTATATTTAAAAAAGAACTATTGGCAATCATTGGGGACTGCTGACAGAAGTGAAAACTTAGATATACTAAATAATAATCATTCCGTGTGGTCGTAACGACAGAGTTTTTATTGACTGCACATTCATCCCTTGTCTTACCTTATCCTAAACCGTTAGTGCTACACGATACAGGGGACCTGCAGTTTAACGCGGAATCAGAACCACGGTTGCATTATGGCGTAATTCACAAGCAGTGCAGGAGGTGAAGGTCGGGTTAAGAGTCTATGAAAATCCCCGCCGAGACGGGGATTCGAACGGGGAATATACGTGTGCTAAGTACTACCAAAATCGGATAAAAACTGTAGATTTGTATGAACAACGTTGAAAGAGATTGAGGTGGGGAGAAGAGGGTTTAGGTTTTTGTAAATCAAACTAAACCTTTTTTTTCTATTTGTTTCAGAGAATACTTACGCAAAGTTTCATCGAAATAGATAAAAACTGTGTATTTGTATAAAGAACATGAAAGAAAAACCATTAATTTTTAATGCATTAAATACAAGGATAATCCATACTTTCACTACTGTCCAAGCCAACACGTCGTACAGATATACTGCTATTGCAGCATATTGGTGACGCGAACGCATAAGATTTTACTCATCCAAAAAGCGACGTGTTGCGCATATGATACGCGCGACACGTCACAGCATGTCGGTGACGGGAAGTCGCGAACTCATAGATTTACCTCCATCCAAACATCGCCTAGCGCGGGTATAGAAGTTTTAATTTCAAAAAACGTGTCCGCGCCTGAAACTTATGCAAGACGCGTGAACGAAGACCTCCAGGCGTAATGATGCATCCCCGCGGAACACATTGAAGTCGCAGTAGATTTGTCTTATTGTTAGGTAAAGCTTTTCTACGTCTAAGACAGCAGAACTATCTGTTTGATTGTTTTGTTTTCACGATTCCATTCACATGGACACCTACGAATATCACACGGATGAAGAAATAAAGCAAGAGGACTTGAAAGCATGAAAACCTTGGGATATGGTGACGCTGAAAACTAGATGGGAAAGAAAGCAATGGAAGCAATAGTTTCACTCGCGGTATTCAGAAACAAATATATTGGGTATTGAGCATGAATCGTACGGCCAAATGACTTAATTTCGACACAAGACCAAATATATATATATAATATCCGAATGTTACTGTGGCCGAGTGAGATTAGAAATTCTCTGTCAAATTACCGAGAGAATTCTTATGAGACAAGGTGTCAGTACATAAAGAAACGAAGAATGAGTAAAATAGAAAGAATTCATCGGCTAATATTCGTTATGTTTCTCTCTTGCAGACATTTATTTATGTTGGCATCGTTGATGGCTGATCAGACCGATCCTGGCGTTAAATAATCGGCCGCACACGTTGCACCTGACTGTGGCTTGGTTTGTCGAGTTTTATTGGCTAGTACGAGATTTTACTGCTCGTCTTCGTCGTTCCTTTTGAAATAGCGCAACAGATGCCGAGGAGGTTTTGTGCCAGAGAGCGCGGCCTTCTGCCAGGTACTGCCAGGTGTTCAGGTCTGTGTTTGTGCTATTCATGGTATTCGTAAGCTGGTCTTTAAAATGCTTAATAGACGCACCACGAGATCCTTTGCCAGTGCTGAGCGCACCTTATAAAAATTGTCGAAGGAGTCTGTTGTTACTCATTAACTAGTTGAAAAATTAAAGTTAGTTGCAGAAAAATAGTACAGATATAGACAGAAAAAAATAAATCAAAGGAGATGATGGGATAAGTGCTGTTAAAGAGAAGCAAGAGAACGAGAATAAACAGGGAATATGCCAACAGAGAAGCAGGAAATAAAGTAGACAATAATTACTAAAATACAAGAAAAATATGTGTTGCTACCTTCTTATTGGAAAGTTACCTGGTCACTGTAATATGACATGTTTTAAACAATGGCAAAGAATCTGTCGGTACACTGGCGAAAAAATATAAGAAGTGCCGAATATTTACTATTCAGAGCACGTAGATGTAAGAATGGTTTTTTATTGTATGACTTCTTTGGGTGAAGCGGTCCCCGAGGGATTGTTCTGCCGCCTAGTGACAAAGTTTTAGTGGGGGAGTGAAGTGTTGCCATCTGCCTGCGAAGCATGTAACTATGTTTTGTGTGTGACTAGTGTATTTTGTTTGTGAAATGTGAAGTTTATGAGGCGGAGATGGAGAACCGTCCCGGCATTCAGCTTGACTATTGCAGCAAACCGCCTGTAAACCGCAGTCAGGAGGCCGGTACGTGTGCGCGGTGCTGTGCGGCTCCTTAGTGCACTAAGCCACTCAGGCAGGACAGCAGAGGTACCTGGCGATTCGTGCCACAGCGGCCCGGCACGAGGTACTTGAGGCCGTGCAGCGAGCTCCTCTCGACAGTACTCCGACAGTACGGACCTCCACATCGCTGCGGCAACATGTATTCTACACACTCTGCTTCCGAACAACAACGAGTCTCACAAACAACCATTTTCCGCAGTTCATATCTCACGCCGATAACAGCCTACCGATTGATTCGCTTCTGTTTGCCACTTTTCTGGTTGCTGCAATTTTTCCTTATCTTTACCAAACGACCAGAGAACAGTGCCAAATGCATCGAAATACTGTAAAAGTAAAGAAAAATATTTCATTCAGGCAGAAGTGACACATCACTGAGTAAACCAAAGGAGGTGTTTTATCTGACACATCGAATCAGGTAAATGTGGAAGAAGTTGTCAGGTTTATTAATATAAACCTTTGCACGGAATTAAATTTCGTAATTTAAAAAAAAAAGACAACGGTAGGATCATCAAGAGTGGTTGAATGCATGGAGTTTATAGTTCATTCTAAATTTTACATCGTCCGAGAATTGAGAAATTCCCTCGGCAAAATCATTATTACCGTGCCTCCTATCTTTGCTCCTATAACAAAATAATGTATCTTTTTCAGCGGATGATGTCTAGTACAGCACTTCATCGACATGTGCAGCGAATGGCTTCTGCATAGAGGAAGAAATCTCTAGCTGAGTTTCGTTTGTACCAATATCAATCTGTGCGTAGGACATCTAGAACTATATCGTTGGTGCAATCACTGTCCGATTTGTGTGGGGTAGATATTTTTTTTTTTAATAGTTAATATTTCGACCTCGTGTTTAAGGCTCTCAATCAGAAAACTCTCTGGAGCTGGATTGTGGCCTGACTGTTTCACTTCCAAGTCTCCTTTGAAGGAAAAGTCAGTCTCGGCATCAGAACTGAGGACAACTCTGTAATGTTTGAGGTCTGATGTGACTCGTAGGATTCCTCGTAATGGATTCCGCTTTCAGATGCGGTTTAGAAATTTTAAATTACGTTAAGTATTCACCGACCCTTTCTTGTTCACACGTAAATGGAATTCCATAGACTTTCGATGTTCAAAACTGGTCCTTTTTGTCCGCAGATGGTTATTTTCCACTTGATCAGAGAGTCATACTCCTTAAGGAGGCGGTCCATCACAGCCGTAGGCTCCTATGCATAGCATTCTCGTTGCTTTCGGGAATTATCTTTACTTTTCTTCTTGTCGCAGAGAAACTGATATTGATGACGACTAAAAATCTTTAACCAAAGCCTTCGGAATTTTTCCATCACTTTTCTTTTTTCTCAAGATCTTAATTGCAGGCTCTTGTAACTATGCTTTATCGCTGGATATGTCAGTTTGAATGTGCAGTTAAAGATAGTACGGGTCTATTTTCTGTACCGCGTAAAAGTCCAATATTTTCTCTTTTTACTCTCTGCATTAGCGTAGTGTAGGTATTTGCTATGTGCACATACATAATCTGAGTTCCCCACATTAGTTTTTTGTGTGATCTAAGCACTTGAGCGTGGGAAGAGCGGCAACAGTGCGCATTCCATATTTCCAAATCCAGTGACGTCAAAAAATTTTCATTCACTAAGTAAGAGATATATTATCACTTGACAGCATTTTGAATCCGTCAATAGAAGTTAACACTAAATAATTTTAATTCATTCCCTACACGATGTTCCATACTCCTGTTTTCATTATCAATTATGACTTCATTGAGGATAACTGCTACAATTTGTCATGAAGTATCATCAAAGGTCATTAAATTTTCGATAAGCTTAAAGTGAGACAAGTGAGAATAACATATTCTGGATGACTCAAGAAGACAGGTAGTACACCAAGATAAGCTGTTTGAAGTAATACACTCCAACTTCTACCTTCTGAAAATTTACTTCCTTCATTTAGCCATACTTTCTTGCTTCTTAATGTTATAAAACAAGTTTTGTTAATCATAAGTTTATGAAGGGATTGAAGTATGGAGTTGTAGGGTATTTTAACTACACCACATTCACAATATCATCATATAATTGCATTCGAGATTTACTGATTTATTGAACGTTTGACCTCCATAAGTTACAAAAGTTTATATTCATTTCCACACCATTAGTTGAGCACTTTAAACTCCAGATCATTCAATTAATGTTACTTCACCTCTGATTGTTTTCTAATAGGCATTTTAATATTCCATGCATGTAATTTAATTCCTAGTCTTTAATTTCTATCATTTGTTTCAGACAAATATTATATTTGTTCCTACATTATATCTATGAAACTTTGTTGGATTGAAGATGGAAATTTCACTACATATCGAACAAAGATCGCACTTCTATTAACTTCATAATTCTTCTTCCTTGCGTCTTTCTTTACTTTTTTTAAAGGTAATAGCCCTTTCGTTTTCAACCTTGCAATATCAGTGAATCCTTTCGTAATATTTGTTTAGAAGAGATCAGGAACTATCTGAATGAAAGTTAATATACAGAGCGTGGTGTGTGAGTGGTAACGCTCTCGACTCGCATTCGCGAGGAAATGATTTCGAATCCTTCCCGGCAATCTAGAATTCGGTTTCCTCGATTTCTCCGAAATACCTAGTGCCTGGATGGTTCCTTCAAAAAGCCATTGCAGAATTCCTTCCCCCTCCTATACCCAATTCCTTTCCCACCTCTAATGACCTTGACGTGAACGAGGCGTAAAGCCATAAGCAAACGAAGAGGAGATTTCAGTACTTACCACAAAATATGATTTTTTTCGTACCTTTTACATTTGTTCGGAAGGATGAAGTGTGCAGGAAAATCAGGAAACCTTTGGGTGTTGCTTGGATAATGTTTTCAACGTTACTTTATTAAAAAAGATACATTATAATTACAATTTTGAGTCTTAAAAGATGTGATAAAATATAAGTTTAAATTTACTTCATTTAAAGATTTTATAGAATAATTGCAGATTTTTAGTTATTTTCTATTTCTCAGTTGGTTATTGCCTCTGCTTGAGAGTGTACACAAAATACATCAACAAATAAGTACTAAGTCGTTAAAATTATACACCACTCTCTTTAAAAAATTATTTTTAGTTAAAGTAAACATATTAATGAAGAACATTACACTTTGTCATCTACCAAATACACAACTGCCACTCGGCTACCATTATCTACAAAAAACTTTCTGTAAATCTATCTATAAAGCCTTCACCTTCTGTTTCAATTTCGTAATAAGTATACCTGACTAAGGAAGAAATCGAAAGACAGCCTCCACTATGCTATTACCATAAAGACAAACTGGAGTTTTAGCGTCGCTATATTGTATATCTCCAGTGGATCTGAACAGGATATCTAGATGGGTAGCTGGACGTGGAATGAAAATAAATACCGAGAAGAGTCAGCTTATTAGGAACACGGTAAAAGAGTAAAGATTTCCTGTAATAATAGGGCAAGGAAGGAATTGCTTGTTGAAGAACTTAACTGTTAATATCTCGGCATAACTTTTGATAGTAAACTCAAATGAGCAGGGCACATTGGGAAGGTCGTAGAAGAAGTTACATAATCCTTCATTTATTGGAGAGGGTAATGTGGGAATTCACCAAGGAAGTGCATGGAAGGTAAAATATGACCATGACCATGACCACAAGCTGGAATTCGGTTTAATGCATAAGGAAGTGGGAAAATTATCTTTTGTGGGTAAGGGTGTCAGGGATTGGAACAAATTACCAAGTGAAGTGATGAACAATTGACCTAAAACGCTTAAGGAATTTAAAATTACAATTCGTAAGTCGCGAAAGTAGATGAGGAAGCAATTTAACACTCAAATTATATAAGATAATTAAAAATGAAATAAAATGGGAGTAATTACATGACTCAGTGAATTGCCTCCGAAGCGTGTGCTTCATCGCAATTAAATTAAATAAAAAAGTGAGAGGATTGGGTTACATAACCTTGGTCAGACACCTGCTTCAACATGACGAAGTAGTGTGGGTTACACTTTGTGGATATCAAATTCAGGAGTTGTTAGCGGCACAAAGGGAAGCAGCGAGATTTGTTTATGAAAATTTCCACAGAATGCAATCAGTAACTGATATGTTGAAGGAGCTGGGTTAGGGGTCATTGGAAGACAGGAGGAGAGTGACGAGAGTGCTGGGAATGTACAAGGCGTTTGTTGGTGAAAGAACTTGGAAGGATATTGGTCGAAGATTTAGGACTTGTTCATAGAAGTTTGAGATGATCATAACCACGAATCAAAGAGAAAAAGAGTGGAAAAATATTATTTTGTAGATAATGGAGTTAAAGACTGAAACGATTTGCTAGGAGAAATAATGGACTGTTTACCGAAAACACGGAAAGATTTTAACGTTGGAATTAGTAAGGGGACGTCCATTAATTACGTGAGGTGAAACTAGAGGGAGGGAGGGAGGAGGGGGGGGGAATCCAGCTAAATCTCACCAAGGGGGATTCCAACTTTACGGAGAGTCTACCCACTCTTGCTCTAAAAAAAGGGAGGTTCCAAAGATTACGAGGTTGGCACCAAGGGATGGAAGTCCTTCATGATCTCACCTCGCGTAATTAATAGGACGACCCCAAAAGTGCAGGAGTAGTGGTATGGTTAAAAACCATGGTATGGGATGGCAGAAGTGTTGGAAATTTCAATCAGAGCGTGTGCTCTCCATCGTAACTGGAATTAAATTAATTAGTTACTATTACCACTGGAGAAGAATAGTCCAAAGGCCAACGAATTTACTGGTAAATCCTGAACGATATGTCCGATCGCCTCATAAATCATTCCACAAAGAGACGATGTGCACTGAAGCTAAATTCGGCATCAGAAAAAGTACCAGGACACTGTTTTTATGGCTTCGGGATGCAGCAAATGGAACACTAATATTGCAAAACGAACACTATAGCAATAGAGGGAAATAGTTTTGGGTGTTGTGGTGGTGACGCGGTGGTCTTTGCTGTCGACATCACGACCTGTACTTGAGCGGCTCTGCCCATGGCTGCAGGTCCAGCAGCAGTGCTCCTCGCGGCAGCTCTGTCCTGTGAGAGGGCCACGCCATACGCAGCTGCCGGGCCGTCTTCACCGACTCGGGCTGAGGCGTCTTGCGGGTTCCGAACACAGCAGCCAGCAGGCGCAGCGCGTAGTACGCCAGCTCCACCAGCGACAGCACACTCACGCCCATGAAGAGGCCCAGGATGCCTCCGAACGACACTGTAAACAAACAGGACACACAGTAACAAGTGGCTCCACCAGCGACAGCACGCTCACGCCCATGAAGAGGCCCAGGATGCCTCCGAACGACACTGTAAACAAACAGGACACACAGTAACAAGTAGCTCCATCAGCGACAGCACGCTCACGCCCATGAAGAGGTCCAGGATGCCACCGAACGACACTGTCAAGACACAGGACATGCAGTAACAAGTAGCTCCACCAGCGACAACACGCTCACGCCCATGAAGAGGCCCAGGAAGCCTCCGAACGACACTGTTAAATCTCAGGACATGTAGTAACAAGTAGCTCCACAGCGACAACACGCATACGCCCATGAAGAGGGCCCAGGATGCCTCCGAACGACACTGTCAAGACACCGGTCAGGCAGTAACAAGTAGCTCCACCAGCGACAACACGCTCAAACTCATGAAGAGGCCCAGGATGCCTCCGAACGACACTGTAAACAAACAGGACACACAGTAACAAGTAGCTCCTCCAGCGACAACACGCTCACGCCCATGAAGAGGTCCAGGATGCCACCGAACGACACTGTCAAGACACAGGACATGCAGTAACAAGTAGCTCCACCAGCGACAACACGCTCACGCCCATGAAGAGGCCCAGGAAGCCTCCGAACGACACTGTTAAATCTCAGGACATGTAGTAACAAGTAGCTCCACAGCGACAACACGCATACGCCCATGAAGAGTCCCAGGATGCCTCCGAACGACACAGTTAAGACACAGGACATGCAGTAACAATTAGCTCCACCAGTGACACCATGGTCACGCCCATGAAGTGGCCCAGGATGCCTCCGAACGACACTGTCAAGAGACAGGACAGGCAGTAACAAGTAGATCCATCAGCGACAGCACCCTCACGCCTATGAAGAGGACTAGGATGCCTCCGAACGACACTGTCAAGACACAGGACACACACAGGCAGTAACAAGTAGCTCCACCAGCGACAACACGCTCACACTCATGAAGAGGCCCAGGATGCCTCCGAACGACACTGTAAACAAACAGGACACACAGTAACAAGTAGCTCCACCAGCGACAACACGCTAACGCCCATGAAGAGGTCCAGGACGCCTCCGAGCGACACTGTCAAGACACAGGACATGCAGTAACAAGTAACTCCACCAGCGACAACACGCTCACGCCAATGAAGTGGCCCAGGATGCCTCCGAACGACACTGTCAAGACATAGGACATGCAGTAACAAGTAGCTCCACCAGCGACAACACGCTCACACCCTTGAAGATGCCCAGGAATCCTCCGAACGACACTGTCAAGACACAGGATAGGCAGTAACAAGTAGCTGCACCAGCGACAGCACGCTCACGCCCATGAAGAGGCCCAGGATGCCTCCGAACGATACTGTCAAGACACAGGACATGCAGTAACAAGAAGCTCCACCAGCGACAACACGCTCACGCCCATGAAGAGGCCCAGGATGACTCCCAACGACACTGTCAAGACAAAGGACAGAAAGTAACAAGTTGCTCCACCAGCGACAAAACGCTCACGCTTATGAAGAGGCCCAGGATGCCTCCGAACGATACTGTCAAGACACAGGACATGCAGTAACAAGTAGCTCCACCAGCGACAACACACTCACGCCCATGAAGAGGTCCAGGACGCCTCCGAACGACACTGTCAAGACACAGGACAGGCAGTAACAAGTAGCTCCACCAGCGACAGCATGCTCACGCCCATGAAGTGGCCCAGGATGCCTCCGAACGACACTGTCAAGATACAGGACAGAAAGTAACAAGTTACTCCACCAGCGACAACACGCTCACGCTTATGAAGAGGCCCAGGATGCCTCCGAACGATACTGTCAAGACACAGGACATGCAGCAAACAAGAAGCTCCACTAGCGACAACACACTCACGCCCATGAAGAGGTCCAGGACGCCTCCGAACGACACTGTCAAGACACAGGACAGGCAGTAACAAGTAGCTCCACCAGCGACAGCATGCTCACGCCCATGAAGTGGCCAGGATGCCTCCGAACGACACTGTCAAGACACAGGACAAAAAGTAACAAGTTGCTCCACCAGCGACAACACGCTCACGCTTATGAAGAGGCCCAGAATGCCTCCGAACGATACTGTCAAGACACAGGACATGCAGCAAACAAGTAGCTCCACCAGCGACAACACACTCACGCCCATGAAGAGGTCCAGGACGCCTCCGAACGACACTGTCAAGACACAGGACAGGCAGTAACAAGTAGCTCCACCAGCGACAGCATGCTCACGCCCATGAAGAGGCCCAGGATGCCTCCGAGCTACACTGTCAAGACACAGGACATGCAGTAACAATTAACTCCACCACCGACAACACGCTCACGCCAATGAAGTGGCCCAGGATGCCTCCGAACGACACTGTCATGACACAGGACAGGCAGTAACAAGTAGCTGCACCAGCAACAGCACGCTCACGCCCATGAAGAGGCCCAGGATGCCTCAGAACGACACTGTTAAGACACAGGACATGCAGTAACAAGTTGCTCCACCAGCGACAACACACTCACGCCCATGAAGAGGCACAGGACGCCTCCGAACGACACTGTCAAGACACAGGACAGGCAGTAACAAGTAGCTCCACCAACGACAGCACGCTCATGCCCACGAAGAGGCCCAGGATTCCTCCGAACGACACTGTCAAGACACAGGACAGGCAGTAACAAGTAGCTCCACCAGCGACAGCATGCTCACGCCCATGAAGAGCCCAGGATGCCTCCGAGCGAAACTGTCAAGACACAGGACATGCAGTAACAAGTAACTCCACCAGCGACAACAGACTCACGCCCATAAAGAGGTCCAGGATGCCTCCGAACGACACTGTCAAGACACAGGACAGAAAGTAACAAGTTTCTCCACCAGCGACAACATGCTCACGCCAATGAAGTGGCCCAGGATGCCTCCGAACGACACTGTCAAGACACAGGACAGGCAGTAACAAGTAGCTGCACCAGTGACAGCACGCTCACGCCCATGAAGAGGCCCAGGATGCCGCCGAACGATACTGTCAAGACACAGGACATGCAGTAACAAGTAGGTCCACCAGCGACAACACGCTCACGCCCATGAAGAGGTCCAGGACTCCTCCGAACGACACTGTCAAGACACAGGACATGCAGTAACAAGTAGCTCCACCAGCGACAACACACTCACGCCCATAAAGAGGTCCAGGACGCCTCCGAATGACACTGTAAAGACACAGGACAGGCAGTAACAAGTAGCTCCACCAGCGACAGCACGCTCACGCCCACGAAGTGGCCCAGGATGCCTCGGAGCGACACTGTCAAGACACAGGACATGCAGTAACAAGTAACTCCACCAGCGACAACACGCTCACGCCAATGAAGTGGCCCAGAATGCCTCTGAACGACACTGTCAAGACACAGGACAGGCAGTAACAAGTAGGTCCACCAGCGACAACACGCTCACGCCCATGAAGATGCCCAGGATTCCTCCGAACGACACTGTCAAGACACAGGACAGGCAGTAACAAGTAGCTGCACCAGCGACAGCATGCTCACGCCCATGAAGAGGCCCAGGATGCCTCCGAACGATACTGTCAAGACACAGGACATGCAGTGACAAGTATCTCCACCAGCGACAACACACTCACGCCCATGAAGAGGTCCAGGACGCCTCCGAATGACACTGTCAAGACACAGGACAGGCAGTAACAAGTAGCTCCACCAGCGACATCATGCTCACGCCCATGAAGAGGCCCAGGATGCCTCCGAGCGTCACTGTCAAGACACAGGACATGCAGTAACAAGTAACTCCACCAGCGACAACACGCTCACGCCAATGAAGTGGCCCAGGTTGCCTACGAACGACACTGTCAAGACACAGGACAGGCAGTAACAAGTAGCTGCACCAGCGACACCACGCTCACGCCCATGAAGAGGCCCAAGATGCCTCCGAACGACACTGTCAAGACACAGGACAATCAGTAACAAGCAGTATTCCCTTCAACTGGCCGCTCAAGGTAATGTTCCACTACGCCCCTTCTACATCCCACTACTCCCTCCCTTCCAACCCGTAAGATCTGAGCGCTGTGTCCAGATAGGCATGTGGAAATTTCCCCTTCCCATGCATGGGCATCGGCAGCGGAGTGGGGTTTAGAGAAGACTGACGTTGAGCGGTCTGAACGGGCCATAGTAGCCTCATATTGGAAAACTGAACACTATACGGGCGTAATAGTACATGCTACTTTTCTGTATCAAAGATTACGAATGCCTGGACATTTAACCCTTCCATGCTGTTGAAAACAAAGAGTTAAGTAATTTAAGGATTTGCACTTTTGTAGCTGTCATTTTATTCAGTTGCAATTACCTTCCGCGTTTTCTACACCTACATCTACATATATACTCACAAAATTGTGGGTGGCAGAGTGTACTCAAAACCATAGCTAATCCCTTTGTTTTGCATTCCAATCCCTAATGGTACGAGGGAAAGAAGAATTCATATGAGAATCATTGCGGCACCTTATTTCTCTAATCTTTTCTTTCCTGTCAATCCAGCTCAAATAGGTTGGTGGACGAAGTATTTCACTACACTCGTAAGTGAAAGTGGGAGTACACATATTTACCAATAAGTTTAAACGAAGTGTGCGTCGTCTATCTACCAGAGACTCTCAGCCTAGCCTACTAATCAGTTCTGTGACGCTTTCATAAGGACTGTAGCAAGCGGTCACGAATCTAACGGCTCTTCTCGGTACTTTCAATCAACCCCTTACGAAACGGATCCCAAATGGCACAACAATAGTCCAAATGTGGACGCAGAAGAAATTTGTACGCTATCTCCTTTGTTGGTTCATTACAATTTTTCAAGATTTGTCCTATGAATCGCAGCCTAGAATTTTCTCTACTTACTAAAGAATTATTGTGTAAGTCCCATTTCATGTTCCTTTGTACTGTTACTCCCAAATATTTCATAGAATCAACCATATCAATAACTGAATTGTTTAACTCGTATTTCTGAACAATTGGATTATTTGTTAGTTATGCTCATTGTCTTATATTTTTTACAATTTAGAGTAAGTTGCCACTCAGCGCACCATGCCAAAATAAGATCCAGATCACGCTGAATTTCTAAGCAATATGCCAAATTTCTTACTTTCCTATAAATAACCGCATCATCAACAAACAATCTAAAAAGGATTTTCGGTTTGTCTCCGAGATCGTTTATAAAAATTAAGAAAAGAAGTGGACCTATTACGCTTCCTTGAGGTACACCCGATGTAACATCTAGATTAGAAGAACTTTCTCCTTCAACTACAATATACTGCGACCGACCAGTTAGAAACTCCTTTATCCATTCACAAAGCTGATCCGATATGACGTATGCTCGAAGCTTCGCTAAAAGGCGGTTGTGTGGCACAGAGTCAAAGGCTTTCTGGAAATCTAAAAAAATTGCATCTACTTGTGAACCTGCATCGAAAACTTTCATTACGTCGTGTGTAAATAGGGCCAGCTGTGTTTCACATGATCTTTTCTTCCGAAATCCGTGTTGATTTGTTGCAAGAAAATTATTATCATCTAGAAAATTCATAATGTTAGAGCATATAATATGCTCCATAACTCTACTACAAACAGTTGTTATAGATATGGGACGATAGTTTCCAGGATCACTTCGATCACCTTTTTTGAAAATCGGAGTTACTTGCGGGATTTTCCAGTCTGAAGGTACTTTTCGCTCTTCCAACGATTTACTAAATATATCAGACCGAAATGGCCCGATTTCCGCCGCGTACTCTGAAAATACTCTTACTGGAATTCCACCCGGGCCCGGTGCTTTGCCCAACTTCAGGAGCTCTAATTGCTTTATGATACCTGCAATATCTATTCGTAATGATTCCATCACCAACTCGACACGGCGTGAGAAAACGGGAATACAATCCTTATTTTCCTCAGTAAATGAATTTTTGAATACAGTATTTAGTATGTTAGCTTTATCGCGGCTTTCATTAACCTGGGACCTTCACGAATTAGTGCTGGAATTTTTTTATTGGTACAATTGGCTTTTCGTACATACTACCAAAATTTCTTTGGGTTTTCTGTGACACTCTTAGAGAGATAGTTGGAATGAAAATCGTTGAAGGCCTCGTGCATTACATTCTTAATACGTTCTCTTAAGTCACTAAGGTTTCTAAATCGCTGCGACACCCCTTCCTTCTTGAACGTGCGTGTATCCTCCTTTGTTTTTTGAGTAATCTTTTAACTTCGCATGTGTACCACGGTGGATCATCCTCCCCATTTATTGTCCGCTTCGGTATATGTATATCCATACCTTCCCTGACAATCCGTATAAATCGATGCCACATCTCCTCAACGGTGTCTTTTGTTGGCTTGAAGTTATGGTAATTATTCCTCAGGTAGGTTCTAAAACACTCCTTTGAGGCCTTACTGAATCTGTATACAATCCGCCCTTTTCTTCTTTTTCGCTTGGTCATTACCGCTTATTCCTGTGGTCGTTGATATGTAGGTAAATAATTCTGGCCTGTTGGTAACCAGCAGATCTAAAACATTTTCGCTACCGTTATGATACCGCATAGGTTCATTAACTAGCTGCTCGAGATGATTATCTGAGAACAAATCGAGAATTACTTCAGAAGCTGCCTTATCCCTGCTACCTGTAATGTGAACATAATTACGCCAGTCAATAAAAGGCAGATTGAAGTCGCCTCCTAGAATCATAGCATGATCCTTAAAACGGCTAGCGATACTGTTTACAATATTTCTTAACTCCTCGGCGATAACTATATCGGAATCGGGTGGACGGTAGAAGGCGCCTATGGTGAGTTTTGATCCAGCAACATTGAGTTTGATCCATATGATTTCACAGATTGTATCTACGTCTAAATTATTACATGGGAGAAATTTACTTACAGCTATAAATACCCCGCCTCCATGAGAATGTAATCTGTCTTTACGAAAAACGTCATGCTATCTTTAAAAGTTTCGGCGGAACTTATTTCCGGTTTTAGCCAACATTCTGTACCGATAATGATATCCGCTTGTGTGCTACATATAACGCCTTCAAGTTCCACTTGTTTGTTACAAACGCTTCTACAGTTAATTACGAGAACTTTTAACTGTCGAAATTCTTCTGTTTGGGTTGCCCGTAACTGTATTTCGTGTTTGGGTTCTTCCTCCCTTAGCCTAAAAAACCACCAATGCATTGCACATGGCCCCTGCCACCCGTGTAGCCGATTCACGTGGGTAGTGCACAATTGACCTATTAAGGGGAACCCTACATGACTCGAACCTATGGCGAAGATCGAGAAATCAGCAGCCAATATCATCACCGAAACGTCGTAGTCTCTGGTTCAGCCCCTCAATACGGCTCTGAACCAGAGGTCCACAATCAACTGTGTCTACGATGCTACAGATGGTTAGCTCTGCCGATATCTTGCGGCCACTGGCCACAGAGTTCACCCTTTCAGCCTGCCGCCGGAAGGAAGAGAGGATAACCTCCGACCCAAGGCGACAATTATCATTGGTGCGACATGAGCCACAATCTGTAGTTGATTACACCCCTTCCTTTCAATAGCATCCAGGGCGGCCTGTTCCACTGTTATACTGGATCACTTTTTTATTTTCCTGCCAACGTTTCATCCCAACACGTGATCTTCGTAAGGGCTTGCTGGATCTATCGAAAATGGCTATTGATAAATGGTTTTAGTTTGTAAGCAAACTTGGATCGATTGTTTTATTTTTCCATAGGAAATATGCTTGTCTAGTGATATTACGAATGAGTTATGCCCTATATTGTAAGGCGACCTTGTTTTTGGTACCCACATTGACTCAGTCCGTAGTTTGGTTTATTTTTTGACTGTGCGGGCCAGTGTCGGGCTGGTCAATATAGAGAAGTGTATAGAAAGAGTCCGAAATTTCCGGTCCTTTACGACTACATATTGTTTTAGCGTTACTGATTGCTTTAGAAAAAATGTCCTTTTTTTCAGTCTCACTTAAGGTTCATCAGATGTAGATAGAGTCCTTGCGTGTTCACATTAACAAATGAAATCTTTGCCAGAGATGAAAGTCGATTTTAAGGCCTATAAACATCCGAATTTTGAACCGGAGACGTTTCTTACCCAAATCACACGCTGAAAGCATCTGAATCTAGAAGTACTTAAACATATGTATTCAACCATATAAAAGTACATTTGTGTTTAGGGATAGCAAAAATAAATTATATAGAATAAAAATACGTTTATTTTATTAAGTTTGAATAATAATTTTTGATTACATCCTGATTTGTCTCTTGACTCAGATGGTTACGGCGTACGATTGGGGAATTGAAAGTCCCCGGTTCAAATCCCTGTCTCAACTGTAATTTTTATGGGTTTTAAAATTGACATTCACCTCTGGAATAGCTTGGACGCTCCGTGGCTTGAATTTCACGTTAATCTGTGGTTTTCCTTTTCAAATTTGGCGACAACGATAGAGGTGTACTGCGTGGCCGATAAGTAACTCTGTGACTGGAGTGTTTAGATCACATGAAATTATTATTTTACAGAATCTTTGCGGTCTGCATTTAAATAAAAATTAATAATAATCTTATTCTTTTTTGTTAAAAAAAAATATTGAGTGAATCGAAAGGAACCTCAATCAAAACAAACACTTTAAATGTGAAGTGAGTGATGCTTGACATTTAATCGTGACTATGTAGAGATACACGAGAATCTTTCAATCCAGTACAGTGTGACGATCATAAGTTAAAAGAGCTTTGGATTACTATTTTGTGCATAAGAGATCAAACAATTAGGAGATAACAGGAGTCAGACAAAAAAAGTATTTTAACGTACTTTATTACTTTCGTAGATTATGAAGTACAGTGCTTACTCTATAATAAAGTACGGGTGGTAGCCGCAGCTACGATACCCAAATCACTTTTAAGGTAACTTTTTAATATTATTTCCGTGAAACAGCCAAGTATATACGTTAAAGAAGACTGAAGACCGAGTAGGAACTCGTCCGTCACACGGCCGTGCTACGGACCAGTGTGGACGCGAGGGGGGCGAGCCGACACTCGGCCGACTGTTGGTGCGATGACGGCGCGGGCTCGGCTCGGTCTAGTGTGGCCCGACCTTGAGGCGTTTACTTGGTCACAAAACACTTGCCGCTTGTAGAAAGTGAGTTTTGCTTTGTACTTCAACGGTGTTTGAAGCATCTACTCACGCACCGACCAGATTTCGAAGGTGTTCACAAAATTGTTGGTGGTAGAGGGTGCTTTGCACCAGATCTAATCTCTACCCACTGCATTACGACCCCGATTGCCACGAGGGATGAAAGAATTCATTTAAGAATCAGCACCTTATTTCTCTCACCTCACCTCTCCTCAGGTCGGTTGGTTGAAGAAGAATTTCATCGCACTCGTAAATGAAAGTGGGTATACGTATGTTTACCAATAAGTTAAATCGAAACCCACGTTGTCTGTCCACCGGATAGGCAGCTCTATCTTAACCGTGGTGCCGCAATTTGATGATGAATTCTTAGATAACGCCACGGAATAAATCGCTAGTAAGGAATAAAATGTTTTGATATCTCGCTTAGCTCTCGAGATATCGAATGTCAAAAATCAGTTATTAGTAGGCTATAGTTCCTTGTTCTTTTTGTGACGTTTGTCTTTTGGTCCAGGCCATATTTCATCCTAATCACAATCGCTAGGGGGAAAAAACCTATTGTGTTTGTCCAGGGTGTGTTTCCTTGTGGATTTGGAGAATTATTTTCTGGTCCAGGCTACATCTCAGCTTGACCATCTGATTTTGAAGGTACGATATCTCGAGAACTGACTGAGATATCAAAAAATTTATTGTTTACTTTTGATATGTCTCGTCGAGTTATAGAAGAATATGGTATTGTTGAATATTTTCTTTTGGTCCAGGCCGCATTTCGACCTAACCACCTCACTTTTGAGACAGTGTACCTCAAGAACTAGGCGAGATATCAAAAATATTCATACCTGACTTTCGATTTGTCTCATCGAGTTACGTAAGAATATATCATGAAATTGCTGCGCCTCGGTTATCGTAGAGTCCCCATCAGAGAACCCCAGCTCAATCTATGAATCAATTCTAAGACGCTTTAGTAAGGATTGTTGCTAGCAGTCTTGATTGGAGCGGCTCTTCTCTGTACCTTCTCTACACTGTCAATCAACCCCCTACGAAACGAGTCTGAACTTCCCTTGAAGATGTCTATTTGACTAGGAAGTATCAAGTCGCTGCCATCTCACAGACAGTAACTTTCCGACCCCCCACCTTTAATATTTCTCTGCTAATTTATTTATTATACACTCTCGGACTTCTTTGTCGGAGATTGACTGCATTCACTTGTAATAATAACTTAATATTAGGAGACCGGAACAGTTACAAAAAACAAGATCCCACAAAAACAATTCTTGTCATCAGATTTTTTATCTTAAATAAACGATCTATGATACCGAGAGAAACCATTCTGTTTCATAAAGTGAAGTGAATATACACTGAAAATTGTAAACTTGGCTCAGAGAAAGATCTCATAACTTTTTGTCACTGCACGAACACGAGACTTGGCCTATTTTTACAAGAATTGTTTTTGTGGGATCTCATTTCTTTTTGTAAGTTTATCGCTTATCCTGAATTGCCGCTCAAATGTAATTATTCCACTTGAATATCGGTTAATAGGAACATTTCAGATTTTAAGACATAAATATACGTTTACCAACAATGCCCCAATCTCTGAAAACAATTGATGTGACCAGTAGCCGAGCAATGCAGATTGCCGCTGGATTAACTACCACCATAAATAAATTACTAGTAACTTCCAAACTTAGCATAAGACCAAAGCAAAATTTAAGATGTCACTTGAAAATGCTTATCTCTTTGCATTAAAAAATTCTCAGCCATGTAGCTTCATCGGGAGAAAAGCAATTAAGCCGCAAATATGTGCCAGAATTTTTCATATTTGGGATTGTAATTAAATAAATACGGGAGAAAACTCTAATATTAGACTTTTCTCATGATATTGGGGTGAAATCATATATGTGTACCAAATTACTTGTTTCTGGGATGGCTGGAGATACAGTGGGATTTTGATATTGGGGTGTCGTGGTCAAAATAAATTTGAATTTCAATAACTTCCAGAATAAGAAAGGCAAATAAGTAACATTTAACACATTAGTTGAACTTAGTAAGCTCACTCTACAATTGAAATCTGAAGTGTATAAAGTTATTAGGGTAGGAAGCGATTTCACGTTAGGGGTAGATATATGGAAATTTACGAGTTTGTTGGTATGTGAGTAAAATTTTATCTGTGTAGCAAATTTCAGCTTTCCACAGCTACGGGAAGTGCCTTAGAGTTTCATCAGTCAGTCAGTGAGTGACAAAATCGCTGTAGTTTGCATCCTAACAACAACCGAACTAAGACCAGTATCGAAATAAAATTTAGTACGTTTGCTAAGATTGCTGATATCTATGCATAACAGAAATTTGAGACATGTAGCATAAATACAACCGAAGAAATTGAGGTTCAAAAATGGTCCAAATCGCTTCGAGAAAATGATAGGCAGTGCCGCCGTTGACTCGACTTGACGGGTGCACTGCCGTGCACTCAAATTATAAATGCGGAAGTAGGTCTCTGTCTTTTTGTTACGTTTTGACGACTTAGTGTCTATACCAATAATTATGGAATTTGACAAGGAAATACTGTGTATCTGTAGGAAGGACACCGGAAATATATTTTTCGGTATGAATAACAGTTGTATCCACGAAATTTTTAGAACTTATCGAATGGTGACGTGTGTTAGTTTGTAATGATACATCGGTTGCTCAAGCTGTACTTCTCGCGCGATTTGTTAGTGTATGATTTGTTATTAAATTTCGTTTAGAGACAAATCATATTATTTAATATAGAGTTCGATTTGCTCAGCGCTGTACTATTATTTTGTGTCTGCTTGAAAGTTTCAGGCACCAGTTTATTTTGTCTTTTTTTTTTTTTAACATGCCTTGCGGGTGTAATCCTAGCCTAAAGTGTAGCTCTAGCAGAGCACGAGCAGCTAAAGTTATTAGAACCCAAGAATTGGATGCTCATACTAAAGAAAGAAGAAAAGACCAAGCTGAATTAAAGCTGCCATTAGTTAAACCCTCCCCCCCCCCCCCACACACACACACATCCCTGAATCCCCGCACCTTCTTTTGTTTTTCTGTTTTTAAATATGTTGGAAATTAATTCTCTTCATGAGACAGGTTCGACGGTTTGAGCATACTGATTCATCCAGAACAAAGCAATTAACCTGCAAATTTGTACCGGAACGTTTCACGTTTGGGTTTCCATTGAATAAATATAAGGAAAATCAGCAATATCATTACCAACAATGCCCCAATCTCTGCAAACAATTAATGTGCATCGTAGCCTAGCAATGAGCATTGTCGCTGGTTTTACTACCACCTCAAATAAATAACAAGTATTACTTCCAAACTAACCATAGGAACAAAGTAAAATTTACAGCTTTTGTTAAACTTGTTTGCCTATATATAGTATAGAAATGTCAGGTTTATAGCTTAATCCGCAGCAAAGTAATTAAGCCGCAAATATGTGCCAGAATTTTTCATGTTTGAGATTATAATTAAACTAGCTGATACCCGCGACATCGTACGCGCGAATTAAGAATTTCTTTGCCAGAATTGAATATAGAAAGTTTTTGGTGACGAAGGATTGGTCCCAAACAACACCGAGTCGGCATAATATGACAGGAAAGCCATCACTATATCATTATACCTTCGAACCTATCTCTTGAAGAGAATCAATTCCCAACATATTTAAAAAAAACAAAAAACGAAGGTGTTGGGATGAGGGGGGGGGGGTGTTAACTAAAGGCAGCTTTATTTCAGATTGGTCTTTTCTCCCTTCTTCTGCATGAGCATCCGATTCTTGGGTTCTAATAACTTTAGCTGCTCGTGCTCTGCTAGAGCTACAACTTAGGCCAGTTTACGCCCGCAAGGCATGTCAAAAAAGAAGACAAAATAAACTGGTGTCAGAAACATTTAAGCAGACGCAAAGTAATAGGACAGAGAAAATCTACATGTATACTAAATAATACGTTTTTTTCTCTAAACGAAATTTATTAACAAATTATTCACTAAGATAATGCGCGAGAAGCACACCTTGAGCAACCGACCTAACATTACAGACTAACACACACATCCGTCTCTCCGTCACCATTCCATAAGTTCTCAAAATTTCGTGACTACAACTGTTAATCATACCGAAAAAAAAATGTTCTGTACCCTCCCTACAGATTTTCTTGTCAAATTCCGTCAATACCGGTATAGGCATTTAATCGTCATGACGTAACAAAAAGATAGAGACTTACTGCAGCATTTATAGTATTATTTCTGCGAATCACCCCTGAGCGGTCAATATAACGTAAAAAAGTGTACACCTACAGCATTGCAAGACTACTTACGATTTTCCTCGCATTGCAGCCCTAAATTTGTGATATCTACAGTTTAACATTCAATCCGTATAACCGACGGTCCAGGCGTGACTCTTACGATCAAAAACAATTTTTAAAAATCTTTGTCTCCATTGGGATTTGATCCGGCGGTACAAACATTAGTAAGCAAGCGCGTTAATCAACGGGCCACCAGCCCACAATAGTATATGGAACTACAGAGTCTTCCACATCCTAAACGGCGGTCTATGTTAGTTTCGGTAATTTTTCAAATTTGCGTGACAATATGACGAGAAATTGTTCAACCAAATATAGACAGTATTTTTCTCCATGTTTCAATAGAAAAGTGTGAAAAGTTTCATCGAGATCGGATGAAAACTGTGGATTTGTATGAAGAATAAACAAACAAATATTCATCTTTTTATATATAGATAAATACGGGGAAAACTCCAATATCAGATTTTTCTTATGATTTAGGGATGAAACCATATATGTGTATCAAATTACTTGTTTCTAGGATTACTGGAAGTACAGTGGAATTTTGCCGAAATAAAATTTTGAATTTCAATAACTTCAAAAGTAAGAAAAGGAAAGAAGTGTAATTAAACACTTTAGTTAAACATATTAAGCTCACTCTACAGTGAAAATCTGAGCTTTATAAAGTAATTAGGGTAGAAAGCGATTTCACGTTAGGGGTAGGATAGGGGGTAGGTATATGAACATTTACGAGTTTCAGACTTTTCTTATAATATGTGGGTAAAATTTTATCTGTATACCAAATTTCAGCTTTCTACGGCTACGGGAAGTGCCTTAGAATTTTGATGATCATCAGTCAGTCAGTGACAAAATCTCTGAAGTTTGCATCCGAATAACGTACGAACTAAGAACAGTAACATAATAAAATTAAGTACGTTTGTTAAGATTGCTGACATCTATACACAACAGAAATTTGAGACATATAGCATAAATACGACCGAAGAAATTGAGGTTCAAAAATGGCCCGAATCGCTTCGAGAAAAGGGTAGGCAGTGCCGCCGTCAACTCGACTTGGCGGGTGCACGGCAAGGTGTACCACTCTAATTTGAATTATATTCTGTCCCATGTGAGCAAATTGATACAAAATATAACCTACTCTCTAATCATCAGACACATATATAAAATCAAGCAAGTTCATGACAGTTTTTCCTTTAGTGATACTAAATATCAGCGAATTCTCATATCGTTATAGTCTCTCAAAGGCAATTATACATTTCCTTTTTTATATAATGTTCTGCATTTACTACACTTATAACCTGTAGCTAGAGTGAGCATGAGTACAGAGACAGAGAAAATATAAATGGACATTACATCTAGCAGGCAGTACCATACTGGATCACGTTGAACGAACTGAACAAAACTGGGCAACTGGGGACCTCTTGTTTTCTGGTGGGGCTTAAATACCCTATCGATAAGTGTACTTTGTTGTCCTTCTTTTTTTTGGGAGGAGCACTGCCAACCTTAACATCCTAATTTTCTCGGTTGCCGTATGAACAGTCTGTACCAAATGAGAGAATACATTGGCTCCCTCAAATACCACCCGTCCTACCTCTCTGTGTTTGTAGGTTGGTACCCCACGGCGGGCTGCTCTGCGCGCCAAACTCAAAGCGGGACCAGGGTGACTGACCTCTAGGCTGACCTTGCTGCCATAACAGCTTACCGAGGCAGCGTCCTGAATTTCCTAACTCAAATTCACTACCTGCCTCACTCTCACTATGGCAACTTGCGATTCTTAATTATATCTCTTATTATCTGTTTAATAATATCTCTTAATGTTCCTACTTTTTAAAACTTTTTCCTCATGTATATGCCTTGTGGAATCACATATTCCGACATATTAGTGTTGGTAGTGTGGAGCTCGTACTCACCGACGAGCTGTCCCTTGTCGAAGGTGAGTTCCCTGGAGTACTTGACAGCGGCGGTGTCGACGTAGTGCAGGTCGACGTAGCCGTCTCTCTGCATGACCCCCGGGCTGTGCTCGTACAGGGCACTGGTGCGGTACTCGTACGAGTGGCACGTCGGCCGGCACGAGCAGTTCAGCACTCCAGAGTCGTACTTGGAACCACCCGTCTCCTCGCCCCAGTCGCGATCCACGCGGTAAAACCGCAGGTCCCCTGAAACACAATAATCATCTCAGGAGGTCCTAAACTAAATTAAACCGAGCGTGGTGGTGTAACGGCTAGTGTTCTGGCCTCGCATTCGGGAGGACGGCGGTTCGAATCCCCGTCCGGGCATCCAGATTTGGGTTTTCCATGGTTTCCCCAAATCACTCCAGGTGAATGCCCGGATGCTTCCTTCAAAAGGCCATGGCCGAATTCCTTCCCATTCCTTGCCCCCCATCCTTTCCCGTCTCTAAAGACCTAGTTGTTATAGGAGACGTTAAGCAGTTAAAAAAAACCTAAATTAATCTTAAACATTCAGCTGATCAAAAATTAAAACTATTCCTACAGTATGAAACGATAAAATGAAAGTATATGGTTTCCTCCTTATTTATAAATTAACACAATTATATTTTACGTTTTCCAATATCGGTTCAGTACTACAGGATTTTTATTTATCCTCTATATCCATTACTGGGATTAATACCACGGCTGAAAGTAAATTATCTGTTAAATGAAATCAATTATTTTTCAAATATCAACTCAAATATTTCATCATACTTTCACAATAACAATTACTATCCACTTATCTTTTATTATCCTGTTTACAATCATCATTCTATTTGAAGGCAAGAGTTACAGTTTATTGTTACAATTATACTATTCCTCTCCCCTCGGGCTTATCTTTTCCAATATTAAATTACAATTTTGCGTTCCTCATGTCCTTTTCATTCGTGCAGCTCAAGACATATTTTTATCATCTCCCACACATACCCTGAGACCTTCTTGGGATTAGCTCGATGCTCTCTGATCTTGAAACTTAGTGCAAAATTACTATACGTAATCATAATAACGTATTAACTAAAATATTCTTATATAGTAATAAATTTCATAATTCGTGAGGTTGTGTACCCCACAAAAATATGAACAAATTCGATACAAGAAAAAATTATTCGCGCTATAAAAATCAGAGTTTTACTACTTGTATTAAACTGAACATTTAAAATGTGAATATTAATATTGTATATTGATTTATCGAGTTAACAACATTTATTGTATCAGAAATATATCGAGTATGATTTTTTTTTGTCGTTCACATATAGGGATCAGCGGATCATGAAAACCACTAAAGACAAGAAAAAGGGAGTGAAATTGGTCTACGTCAAGGAACCATTTTCGCCTAATCTCCGGAAACATCGATAAAAACAAGAAATCAGAGTTAAGAGAAAAAAAAACGAAAAAAACATCAGCCGTTGTTTTCATGAGCCAATATTTACTGTCTGAATTATGATTATAAGGATTGTTTGCCTTAAAAGTAATGATTTTTTATGTACTGAAATTGCGTAAGAGTTTTCTTCATTGGACATCAATTTAATAGTCTCCTATGATTAAAGTTTGGGGATATTAGGTGAACATTTTAATTTTTTTTAACTCTGGCACCATCGTCCCCTTAAAAGACTTGAAAAAAGTCGAGACGGAGAGCATGTATGTCAGAATTCACGCTGCTGTTTCTCACAAACACTCGACTGTATAATAGTTTTTCGCATTACTCTGTTTGCGAGTTTAGTATGTATGAGAAACAAATGATTTATCCGCTGAGTTGCACCGACCTGCAACCACTGTCGCAAACTGTTGATGGAGCTTAGAAGCTGCGATGTCTGGATTCTGTCTCGCAGCTAATCAAATTTATATTTCGGTTACGAATAATGCATAACTAGCATTGCCTATGACCCATGTTTAAATGGATTCAATTTCGGTGCTCGTTATCTGACATTCAAAATATGCACTCACTAATTTAGAACATTGGGCAATGACTTCTGTCTAATATACATGAACAGGAGAACTAGGAATCTCAACGACCAATTTTGCAGAAATTGTTCTGTAACTTGTAACTGTTGACTACCTAGGAATGAGTACTACAGGAATGAAAAGTAGATACCGAGGTTATTGTGAGCGAGCATTATTGGTTAGAGAAACGTAAAACGCCTGTACCAGTATTAAAGAAACATCATATGTAAAAATATTATTTAGGTGAAGTCTAGAGACCTTTTGTATGCTAGAGGACAGGGAAACTGCGATAGTGGAACCAGTCAGTAACAGAGGCAAGTCAGATATCGCTGAGAATTGCAAGACGTTCACAGGAAAGCTGATACCCAACAAAATCACGAACGTCGGTATTCAGGATCTTACGGCATTATATATTTAAGAAAGTTCTCTAGATTCCATCCGTCGTAAAATGTCTACCTTGGGACTTTTTGATGAGCTATTTCCGCGCCCGCATTTTCAACCGGCTAAATTAAACACCAAGCTGTGTGTGTACTAGGATCACTGTATTTAGGTTATGAAGCCTGTACTGATATTAGGGTAAGAATCAGGAGTAACATGTGGTAGGGAATATATAACCACGATCTTGGAATACCCGTTCATTTTGTGCATAAGGAAATGAAAAAGTATTCCTTTGTAGACAATGAAATCGGGAATAAGTTAACGAGGGAAATACTGAACAATAATACCTCAAAAACTGAAAAAAATTAAAGTAAAAATGCAAATAAGGCATAAGTACGTGCTTAGAGAAGTAGCTTATGTGTAACAATGTGATAATAACAATACTAACGTAATTTTTAGAAAATTTCATCTTCACCTTTCATTTGATATTATATGTTTAATTACTTTCAAGTGTTTACGTAACTTTTTCAGTATTCATTTTCATAGTTTTATAGGTTTAATTAATTCCTTATTTAATACCTTCCTCCTTGCGGTCTAGGAAATTCATTAATACGCACATAGTTCGGTAGTCCTCTGTACCTTGACGTATCGCTGATACTCTGCAGAGTATTATTGAGTTATAGAAGTCGCTATTCATGTCACTGATCACTGGTCACGTCAATTTTTATTCCAAGGTATAAATAATCCAATCACGAAAAAAAACACGAAATCAACAGAAAGAAACTACCAAAAAATTATGTGATGTTAGTGAAGTTTGTTATCTCTAACTTATTATTTACTAGCTTGTGCCCACGACTTAATCCGTGTTTTTCAGAAATTTGAAGGTTTCAATGTTTTTTTAAGGAACATTAAATATGTTCAGGATAAAAAGTAGCCTACTTCAGTCCCTGTCAAATCAGCCACACGCCAGTTAAAGTCCCCACAGAATCAGTTCACACACTAAATATGTCGCATATAAATTATTAATATGCGACATATCATATTTATATCAGCTGAAAAAGCTGAAAAATGTGCTGCATTTTCAAGAACATTCAAGAACATTTTAGAAGATTAACAAAATTATTTAGAACACTTTGGTTGATATATGAAAATATTCTAAGCCACCCACTTTCAACCACCATATCTCCCACACGCCTACTGCTACCGACATGCAACCATCATAGTGCACGATGGGAGACTCGAGCCTACTACCACACACAAAACACCAGTGGTCTGCGCTAGGTAGTTGTGGCTGCAGAGTGAAATACAGGGACACACACGTCTATTTTACAGATTAATCTGGTTCAAATCTGACTTAGAGTTGCTCACTTCATAGGAGGTGTTTATGATAGTGTGAGAACGTCAGAGTGTTAAGACTTCACCGAGGCCATTTTTTTTATGTGCGCATATACACGCAAAATGTTATTTGACTGTTACCGGTGTCAGTCATGAAGCACACTTTTGCATTATCGCACACATCGTTACTCATACAAATAAGAAAAATTATTTCGTAATAATGTTTGAACTGTAATACAGACACGAGAACTAGCAGTTTGCTTCCTGCTGACGTAGTAGATGTGGAGATACTTACAGTCTACACTTGCGATGCACGCGATGTTCGACAGGTTGCACGTTGGATACTCTGTAAAAGACAAAACACACGACGTTAGTCATGTCAGTGTTGCAGTGTATATACCGCTGATTGAAAAAACACAAGTGTTATTTCTTGCCGTTAAAACTACAATATTGTTTTGTGCAAATGCTAAATTTTACTTTCCTCACGCATTATTTTGCCACTTGTTTCAATTTACTTCACATTCTCTATTCACATAAAAGTTGACATCTTTATTTACTTGATGAGATACACTTATACATATACGATGCACAACTTAGTTGAGTATAATTAAGTTACGGTATTCTACTTTCTGGTTTCTTGAGCAACGTATCACTGCTTCTTGGACACAGCGTTGTTACTCATATGTTAATAACAATTCAGTAACGTCCAGGCTACCGCGAATCAGAAATGAGAATTACTCAGTATTTTGATATTCAGATCCAAAGGCTGATCTAAAATTTATCAGCGCGCCAACGCAAATACTTCTGTAGAATTATGTATATAAAACCTCTGATATACAAACTCTCTCATGCCTAGAAACTGCATTCTCTCTCTCTTTAAGACCATAGTTTGGAAGGAAATGAGGTTATACAATTTTTACTTTAATAATTGCTATTTGATGAACAAATAGCTTGGCTCTCATTTAAGAGCAGTGTGAGAGCACGAGGTAGGTTCACAAAGTAAGAACCTATTGCGAATAGCGTGCACACACTAATGACGCAGCCTCCAGTTAGTGTAGAATGAAAGTTAAAATCGAAATTTACAGCCTAATTGTTGAAATTTATCGTGAAAATGGGGAATGTGAGGAAATGGTCTCCGTCACATTTTCACTGTTGATGCAACCTGGATTCACCTGAAAGCAAGCAGCGATCTCTACAGCGGCGACAAGATGGTTGCCGTTGTGCAGGGATGACTGAACGAGTGAGCTTCTTTGACGAAGGAATAGGAAATCCGCTATCACAATACGATGAATGCCTGTACATAAATGAGGAATACGTAGAAATGTAGCATAGTAGTACTGTATATGTCTAATCTTTTAACAATAAGATATTTAAAAAATTATTTGTAATTTTCTTTTTACAACCTATTGTGTCCTACTTCGTGGCCCTGCCTCATATATATGAGCTCTTTCTTAAAACCAATAATATTAGGAACTAATGATTACAAATTATTACTTAGTATTCCAGAACTTCACGGTGTTTCCTACGTTAATTGTTACTTTTTGTATTCAAATCTGAAAGGTCAGTGTTTGTTCTTATATTAATGCTTAGTTCCCAATTTGTTGCTTTCTGAATGGAGATTGGCTGTAATGAATGGACACCCCTTTACGCGGTAGGATTAACGGGTTAGGTTAGGACAGTCACGATGGAGGCGCTGATGGAAACTCCGTCATACGGCGGCCGAACTACCCTTCAGGGTCTCCCGGCCATTAACACCATACGCATTTAGAGAGACTGAACGACTTCCATTAATATCTGATTAGCAAAATTCGCTAATTTGATATCTGTATTTAACAATGAACCGTCATTAAATAAATGATTCCCTATAGAATCAAAAAGTTCAGGATAACTAAAGTCATTTTATGAACTACCTCTTAGTAATCACTATAATTAAGGCACAAAAAGAGTGTAATGTCTTAATACCCAACAGATATAATTTTAATAGATGATTAAATAATTTTAATAGATGATTTCAATTTTAATAGATGATTTAAAAAATTGGGACAAATGAAATGTTAAGGGAAATTCTAATGGCACAAGAAGAAACTGCAGAAATGATTGATATTGATTTTTAAGATTAAAGAGAGCATAAACGGTCCACGTGGACGAAGTATAGGCAAAATCTATTGTTGACCCTAGAAATCAGTTCTAGGGAGAATCATGGAGGAAGAATCTTAGTTGTTTGTTAACTCCATAAAAATCATATTAATTCATTCTGTTCATACGTCCACTCTCAGTTGCCTGTACTACTAAAGACAAACTCACGCGGAAGTTACGTACGTACAGAAATAGGAGAGGTATGATTACTTGTAGTTTTAAACTGTTTTACTCATCCGCTTGTCTCGATACCGTAGGGGCTAGAGTACTACTGTAGCTTCGCCTCCCGACGGACGCTGGTTCGAATCCGGCGAAGGGCATAGGTGTATGTCTATAACTATTTAGTTACTTGGAAACAATAAAACACTGGATGGTTCGTAATCACATTTGAGCTGGCAGTTTGGTCTGAGAAGCAAAACAAAACAAAACAAAATCACTCCTGTTACCTATATTTCCTGTTACGTGTAAGTATAAATCGCGTTTTAACAGATAGAAGGAATTTCACAACACAACCGTTTCATCACGTAACAGAAGTTTTGCGGGTTTTTAAGGACATGATATTGGTGACGCCTAACCGAAAACTATGATCGACATTTTCAAGGTGTCCACTCATTCTAATATCTGGAGCTGTGGCTAAATGGCTATTATTGTTGTTCTACTTCTGTAGTATTTGTTGAATTTATGTCAGGTACTTTTGTAACTAAAGGTAATTGAAATGGAAAATATATATTTCACATTTAATATGAACCACTGTTTAGTATAAGTGAGAGCGGGATCTATCGTAGCTGCTTGTATTAGAGTATCGTAAATTGTGCATGCGCAGATCTTTAAGTGCGCGTGCGCAGATCTTTAAGTGCGCGTGCGCAGAAAGTTAAGTGCACATACGTAGAACGTTAAGTGTGCATGGGCAGAACCTTAAGTGCACATGCGTAGAACGTGAAGTGCGTATGGGCAGGAAGTTAGGTAGACATGCGCACTTAATGCGTAAAGCTAGCAAATTTTTCCCTACCAGGGCCAAATAAGTTCGTTTTGCTTTTTTGCTAGATTAATGATCTGTAAGAAGTACGAAAACCGTGAAAAATTCTCATTCCTTGATTGTATCGTTTTAATTCGCAGCTATATATTGTAAAGTGAATACTACTTAACTGTGTCTTGTGTGTGTGCTGACCTGTGACCTGGTTGAAGAAGTAGGGTGCGCAGCCACAGTGTCGCAGGATGTGGCTGAGGCGGCAGTCGACCAGGCAGCCCCTGAACGAGTACGTGTTGGCCACGGTGAGTCGACGCTCGTCGGCGAACAGACAGCGGCGCCTCTGCGCCTCCAGCTCCACGATGTCGTCTCTGCTCTCGGTCAGCGAGGCGGACAGCAGCACCTTCATCACGTGGCGACTGCTCCGCGGCAGCAGCAGCCCACGCCCAGACTCGGGGGCGCCGTCACGTCGTGCACCAGCACCTGCTCACCAAGTCACATCACTACAATAGACTGCACTGTCCCGAGCACTCGATCGAATCACTCCCAGATTCGTTTTACCTCAGATACGTGATCTGTGATCCTCCTACTGCTACTTATAGCTACTAATGAGCAGGAATTCAGTGGTAGCAATTGAAATAGCGGGGAAAAGGTTAAGCGACTTTAATGAATTCAATGAAATGGGCTACATAGTCAAACATATGAAAATCATGGAAATAATCCTTTGAAGTTGACGCAAATCAATAGTAGTCACTTGGAGTATCTTTCCCAAGCCAGCAAAAGGTTAGAGGATGCATTAGCCAATGCCTATTACTCATATAGGAAGACTAGGTGTGGCTTCCATCATGGCGGAAAACAAACTCTCGGAGCGTCCGTCTGAAAGAGCACTCTTTGCCTCTAGGCATGGAGTAGGGGAATGAATTTCATTGGCTATTCATCACGAATCTAGCAAGTAGCTAACCCATAATTGGCTCATTAGGTCTCAGTAAGTACTTCAGTGCTGTACAGTGGAAGAATGGTTTCTCACGAGAAGTTAACCTTGGAGTCAGCCGCGTAGGCAAGGAATTAAGTTACATGAACCGAATCCTGGGTAAGCTACTTCAAATAAGTATGATGTACTATGATGACTGAAAATTAGACAAATTCCTTAGAAGATACACCGGATACAAGTTCAAGAAAAATGTCTAAGAATGAACAACACAGCTCGTTCCACGCAACTGGTTCGTCAGTGAAGCGAGCGGCCCCCATCTGTGTAGCGATTTTGGTACAGGAATGTTGCAACAGAACCCAATATCCCTACTGGGAACAAAGAAACGCCAGTTATTGTTGACAGAATCTCTCTCTGACCCCTAAATACACAGCCTTCGTCTATGGATCACTCACTGGGATTGGTTTATCCTTACAGATATATTCAGTAACCACCTAAGAGAAAAATAAATGTTTAAAAATCATAAAAACTGCCTTCAAAAATTTTAAAATAATTTTATACTTAGCTCAGAAGAAAGTAAATCTAAATGGACAATATTTTACATTACTGTTATCGAAATTTTTACATTAATTAGTTATTTTTGGAGTCGGTGCCAGCTGTTACTTCGCGAAGATCGAATTACTGTATTTTATATGGTGTTCGAGGCGAAACGGAGAATACGAACAAAAATTGCGAATATTTTGCAGCATGTTGTGAGGAATATATTGTTATTGCGGCAGACAGTTTAGGGAAACAAATTAGACATTATTTTAAACTGTGGCTCGGTCTCGTTGGTCGACCAGGTATATCTCTGGCGCTACAGTGTCAGTTGGTAGGCTGCATCATGCAGTAAACGATTTACAGTTAGTATAATATCGGCGTATCATCTATATGTTTCATTTTTGTTGAAACATGTTTCTAACATTAATTGTAGGTAAGTAGTAACAAGATTTTTATTTATTATTGTTTTTATCTTTTTGTTTTTCAAGCTTTGGCTGGCACCGATTCCAAGAAAAACTAATTAATGTAAAAATTTCAATAACAGTAATGTAAAAAATTGTCCATTTAGATTTACTTTCTTCCAAGAAAGGTATAAAATTATTTTAAAATTTTTAGTGTGCTTTTTTATTTTTTGAAGGCAGTTTTTATGTTTTTTAAACCATTATTTTATTTTTAAATTTTTAGTGGTATTATAGTTTGTTTTGTATTTTAAATATGCTGCAGCAATTCTCATTTTACGAACTTTCTGGTAGCTCAGTGGTTAAAGCGCTTGCTTTCAAAAAAAAAACTGTCTTTATATACCCCAACAACTTCCAGAACGAGGTGAATTGGATGCTGTGTTATGGAATGTCAGGTTACATTTTGCTCCAGGCTGTGTTTCGACCTAATCATAACAAATGTTAAAGCCGCTGCTCGATAATCGAAACATGTCACATCTGGGCATTAATACATACCACATACACAAATCTGTATCTGGAATTTACCTGTTTGTTCCGGCATCACACATAAAATATAGATTTTTAATTGTTTATCACAACTTGAAAGCTTGGAGTCGAAGTTGAAATCTGTGGTACATGTTGATACATTAGGACACATTTATTTTATTAATATTTTGTCATGACTTAAAAATAGCTTAATTGATTTTGACGGGATTTAAAACTGGATTTTTATAAAGAACATTGGAGATGAAAAGGCGTGGGGGTAAAGGGGAAGAGGGATTGGGCTTTTGTATACCAAATATAGACGGTCTTTTCTAATTGATTTAAAATGTACGTGTGTAAATTTGTATTGATGTAAGATAAAAACTGTAGGTATGTATAAAAAAAATAATTAGTGGCTGTAGAGGTGAAGAGTAGTTTGGCTTTTATAAGGCTAGTGTGGACAGTATTTTTCTCTTTGTTTTAAAGTGTACATGTGCAAAGTTCCATCGAAACCAGCTACAAACTGTAGCATTGTGTAAAGAACAGGTGCAAAAATTAAATGGGGTAATGGAGTGAACGGTGGGATTTTGTAAACAGAATGTAGTCACTAATTTTCTCTTTATTTTTAAGTATACATGTGCTGTGTTCCACCGAAATCTGATAAAAACTGTGGGTACCTATAAAGAAAATTGGAAATTAGAAGGGGTGGGGGTAGAAGGGAAAAGGGGTTGGGCTTCTGCAATCAAATTTAAACACACTGGTTCCGTATATTTTAAAGCAAACGTGTGCAAATTTCCTTCAGAATCGGATAGAAACTGTAGCTTTGTATAGATTAAGGGGATGGAAAGAGGGAGACGGGTTTGGCTCCTCTAAACCAAATGTAAACAGTATTTTTCTGTTTGTTTTGAAGTAAACATGTGCATACTTCCACGAAAATCAGATACAAAATGTAACTTTATATAAAGAACGTTGACAGTAATTAAAGGGGTAGAAATGGTGAAAGGGTTTGCGCGAATGTAATGTGGACAGTATTTTTCTTTTTCTCTTTGCTTTAAAGTATATGCATGCGAAGTTCCATCGAAATCGGATTAAAATGTAGGTTTGTACAAAAACTAAGGGGTGTAAAAATGGAGCTAGTTTTTTTTTTTTTTTTTTTTTTGCCAGAAATCTTCTCCATAAAAAAATACATATATGTTCCAACTTTCATAAAGATCGGTCAAATGGTGTCGACTGTAGCTTTTTAAAAAGAAAATTGACAAAAATCAAGGGGTGGAAATGGGGAGAGGGGTTCAGTTTTTGCAAACCAAAAGTTGACATTATTTTTCTCTTTGTTTTATGGTAAACGTGTGCTAAGTTCTATCTGGACCAGATAAAAAACTGTGGGTTTGTATAAAAATTAAGCGGTTTAATAGGGATATGGGGTGGTTTTTCGATTTTTTGGTCAGAAACCTTCTTCGTAAAAAAATACATATAAGCGCCAACTCTCATGGTAATCGGTCAAACGATGGCGTCTGTACCGTTTTGTAATGAACATTGACAAAAATTAAGGGGGTGGAAGGAGGGAGAGGGGTTGGACTTTGGCAGACCAAATGTTGACAGGATTTTTCTCTTTGTTTTAAAGTATACTTGTGCAATGTTCAATCAAAATCAAATAAGTAATGTAGATTTGTATAAAATTAAGGGATGTAAAGGGGGAGAAGGGTGTTCTTTTTTTGTTCAGAAACCTTCTCCACGAAAAATTATATGTATATGCCAACTTTGATGGTAATCGGTCAAACGGTGTCGACTGTAGCTTTTTATAAAGAACATTTACAAAAATTAAGGGGCTTGAAGGAGGGAGAAGGGTTGAGCTCTGGCAAACCAAATGTTGACTGGATTTTTCTCTTTATTTTAAAGTATACAAGTGCAAAGTTCAATCGAAATCAGATAGTAAATGTACGTTTGTATAAAATTAAAGGGTGTAAAGGGGGAGATGGGGTGAATTTTTTTTTGTTCAGGAACCTTCTCCTTGAAAAATTAAATGTAATTACCACCTCCAATGGAGATCAGTTAAATGGTGTCGACTGAAGCATTGTATAAAGAACATTGAAAAAAATTAAGGGGATGTATGGGGGTAGAGGGATTCAGTTTTTTCAAAATAAAGGTTGACAGTATTTTTCTCTTTATTTTTGACTAAACATGTCGAAAGCTCCAAACAAATCGGATAAAAATGTGGGTTTTTACAAAAATTAAGGAGTAGAAGAGGTGGTTTCTCAATGAAATTCATATGGGACCACTTTGGAGGTATACCCTATCCACTAAAAAAAAAAAAACCTTTTAAATCGGTTCAAAACTGGCGAAGATATCGCTGAACATACATCCAAAATAATACAGACGAATTGAGAACGTCCTCCTTTTTTTTGAAGTTGGTTAAAAATACATTGAGGTTGGTTCATTTACTAAGTAGGTTGACTAGAATTTTATCAATTTCTTAAAATTATCTCTTGGCTAAAACACTTTTGTTGCAAACCTGAATTAAACCAACAAACTCCATTATACAAGGTGTGTGAGAAAAGTAATGAGACTGATTTTTTACTTACCAAAGTTTTTATTTTATTCAAACAACAATATTATCCCCTTCAAAGTAGTTCCCTTGGGCAGCTATACACCGGCGGAGTCGTTGTTTCCACTCTTGGTAGCAGTGCTGGAAGGTTTTAACTGGTAGGGTTGTTAACTGGTTGGTCACAGTATTCGAATGTTCTCCAGAGTTCCAAAATGACGCCCTCTTAAGACATGTTTCAATTGTGGTAAAAGGAAAAAGTCACAAGGACTTAAATCAGGTGAATAGGGGGGTTGAGGAACAACAGGAATGCGTTTTGAGGTTAAAAATTCAACAATGGTAAAGACCGCGTGACACGGCGTTTTGTTATGATGAAGCATCCACTTGTCTGCAATGTCTGGTCTCATACGAATCACTCTTTTCCTGAGCCTTTCAATGAAATCTTTGTAAAAAAACTTGATTGTCACTTGTCCTGGAAGAAGAAATTCTTTATGCACGATACCCCTAGTGTCAAAAAAAAGCTAATAAGCATTGTTTTGAGCTTTGATTTGCTCGTTCGACATTTTTTCGGTCGAGGAGAAGATCAACACTCACGTTTCTTCGATTGTCGTTCTGGTCAGTGGTGAGGTTTTTTGACACCATTTTGTCACAAACCTTTCGCATGTTCAAATCGTCTGTCATACGTTGATGTACGGTGAAAGTGTTTAAATTTAACTGTTCACTCATCATCCTTATTGTTAAACGACGGTCTGATCCACAAAAGCCTTCACAAGCTCAACGTTTTCGTCAGTTTTTGAAGATGAAGGTCTCCCTGAGTGAGGTTGATCTTCAACGTGTCTTCGGCCTTCCAAAAATGATTTGTGTCAGCAGAAAAATTGTGCTCTTGATAAGAAATGTTCCCCATAGGCCTTTTTCAACATTTCAAAGGTCACACTCGCGGATTCCCCAAGTTTAACTCGAAACTTGATTGCACAACGTTGCCCTAAATTCCGATTCCCCATTTTCGTAACACACACACACACAAAAAACTTCACTGATGGCGCTGTCAGAAATAATGTGTTGGCTGAACGGAGTTGAAACTCAGACTGAGCATGTAGAAGGGATGAACAAACAGATCTAGCACAGACCGGTAGAAACAGCGTTGCCAGATCACTAGCAATGTTACCAATCTCATTGCTTTTCTCACGCACACCGTACGTCTTGCGATGAACGAATGCTGCGAATGAACCACCCAACAAAAGCGGGTATATATATATATGTAGACAGAGTTGGTGTACTTGCCCTGAAGCCGGCCTGGTCGCGCTGCCCCTCCAGCAGGGTGTCGTTGCGGGCCACGTCCCACAGGAACAGCTCCAGCCCCGTCGTGGGTCCAGACGCGATGTTGCGACGCATGTTGCACGCGTTCCGCCGCTGGTCGTCCCCACTCGCCGGCCGGTAAGACGTCATAGCAGGGCTGCCAACACATAGATCCGCTAGTAAAACGGGCTGCTAAGCAATAAATCGTCAAAGATTATCGTTATATTTCTACAATGTATAAGAGACATCCAATAAGAACTTTTATCTAATCTTTTTTGTTTTAAAATAAAGCGATAGTTTGACGATATTTGAATAGCGATTGCGGAAGAAGGTTATATACTCTTGAAGAAATACCCGTATTTCTGCATCCTATTATTAATCCCATTAATCGGGAAGTCTTAACACACCTCATTAAAGTTAGTTCCTTATAATTATTTCCTTCCTGGGAAATGAAAGACTTATTTTTATGCCTTCTTGTTATACTTAAATTCTTGACCGGCAATTATCAGCTTGTTTAAGCGACCATAGCTATTGTCATTGTTTTCTTAGTAACTCCAGACAAGGCAGCGTTCGTATATTCAAACGTAACGTTTCACCCTCCGTCCTGTGTCTTCATCAGTAATCTCTGATGACAGCCTCATTCCGGTGGATGAAATGTTGCTTTTGCCAGACGAGATTACACCCTGAGACACAAGAAAGCAGCCTGTATCCCATTTTATAAGTTAGTCATTCTCATTTGCGTGATAGCAAAGTATAAATAACAAGTAGTCCCAGAGGAGGAGTTGTTACCACTGCCTGGCCTTCTCCGAGGTGAGTGAGTTGAAGCCGTAGCAGAAGCCCGCCTCGGTCCTCTGGATGGAAAACAGTCCCGAGCAGTTCTCCAGGCTGCCCTGCCAGAAACACTTGTGGAACACGTGCTCCAGAGGCGGCAGCACCTGTCAAACAGACTCTCTTCATTTACTCTGTCACTTAATGACACATATATTATCATTAGCTCCTTTTCATCCGGCTTTGCAGTCACAGGTAGGGGTAGTTCCATTATAGGAGGTGCCTGGTGAACCAACCCTCCCACGGCCCACCCTGGGTATTCCACCAACCAATAAGACTATCAACCAAACCATAGAGGAGGCATCGGACTAGTCCGGCGGATCTCCCTCTTTCCTTAACACTATTGTCTGCACGACTTCCCTCCCAGCGTTTGAAGAGTCACCGTCGGGACCATTCGTGTGACACGCAACCTCACATCCAATGCTATTGGTGACTTCCGTTGCACATATAATGGGATTGGGTCGTCGACCAGCAGCTTGAGGGCCTAGTGGTCTGTCGAGGGCCTGTCTTGGGTACTAGAACCTGCACGTCCGGCGTAAGTCCCGACACCTCTAGCGACTGCCCTATGCGGATACCCTACAGGACGGTCCATAAAGGTTCGTGCCTCCAAAAGCAATAACGCGATAATGCTTGTTCTATTGTTAGCAAGGCTTCCCTTGCAGCGTTTGGAGAGTCACCACCGGGGTCACTTACGTGATTCCTCTTTCGCACAACTAAAGCATACTGACAAGCATAAGTTTCCCAATGTTTATTCAATGACACAGTCGGACAACAAATTCTGTAAATGGCTTTCCTTCAGTTCTTTTATCAATTATTTCATTTTACGTCGAAGATGGATTTAGTGAGGCTATTTCAGAATTGGAAATCTTTTTTTTGTGTGTTATGGATCATGACTATTATACCAGGGTATGAAGTACAGAACCAAATTTAATATTTTAAAAAACTTGCAATGACTCTGTTCGGAAGAAGACATAATTTTTCGCAATTAAACAGCAGTAGTGAATTAAAATCGACATTCGTCATGGGAATTTCGATGGATAGCTGTGTACCAATATTTTTGGAATTACTCTGTTACCATCTTTGCGCTTTCAAATTGTAACTGACTTTTGTTAATTCCTATCAGCTATTTCCCATTTTAAAATTATTTCTACATGGCGTAAGTTTTCAGTTATTGGGTAATCAAACTCATAAATTCTCTACTTTTCTGTTGATATTTTTTGGATCATTAACCGAGATCTCTGAATATGGAGGCTGTAGACTATATATGAGATGGGTTGGTAGACGGATATCACTAAACTAGGGCCACACAATCCACACACTGTTGTCGTTGTTGCTGTGTATATGAAATATTGTGTCTACACTGAGCATCTTAGCAGTAGGCATATCTTGTTTTGCTTCCTTGCTGGCAGCGGTGGTGTGGTGAGTGATGTTTGTTACCTCGAGCATGAATCCAGTGACGTTGAGCGTGTCGCTGAGCTGTTGTATGAGGTTTGGTGAGTGATGTTTGTTACCTCGAGCATGATGCCGATGACGTTGAGCGTGTCGCTGAGCTGCTATATGGTGGTGTGGTGAGTGATGTTTGTTACCTCGAGCATGAGCCAGTGACGTTGAGCGTGTCGCTGAGCTGCTGTATGAGGTGTGGTGAGTGATGTTTGTTACCTCGAGCATGAAGCTAGTGACGTTGAGCGTGTCGCTGAGCTGCTGTGTGAGGTGTGGTGAGTGATGTTTGTTACCTCGAGCATGAAGCCAGTGACGTTGAGCGTGTCGCTGAGCTGCTGTATGAGGTGTGGTGAGTGATGTTTGTTACCTCGAGCATGAAGCTAGTGACGTTGAGCGTGTCGCTGAGCTGCTGTATGAGGTGTTGTATGTGATGTGGTGAGTGATGTTTGTTACCTCGAGCATGAAGCCGGTGACGTTGAGCGTGTCACTGAGCTGCTGTATGAGGTGTGGTGAGTGATGTTTGTTACCTCGAGCATTATGCCGGTGACGTTGAGCGTGTCGCTGATCTGCTGTATGAGGTGTGGTGAGTGATGTTTGTTACCTCGAGCATGAAGCCAGTGACGTTGAGCGTGTCGCTGAGCTGCTGTATGAGGTGTGGTGAGTGATGTTTGTTACCTCGAGCATGATGCCGGTGACGTTGAGCGTGTCACTGATCTGCTGTATGAGGTGTGGTGAGTGATGTTTGTTACCTCGAGCATGAAGCCAGTGAAGTTGAGTGTGTTGCTGAGCTGTTGTATGAGGTGTTGTATGAGGTGTTGTATAAGGTGTTGAATGTGGTGTGGTGAGTGATGTTTGTTACCTCGAGCATGAAGCCAGTGACGTTGAGCGTGTCGCTGAGCTGTTGTATGAGGTGTGGTGAGTGATGTTTGTTACCTCGAGCATGAAGCCGGTGACGTTGAGCGTGTCACTGAGCTGCTGTATGAGGTGTGGTGAGTGATGTTTGTTACCTCGAGCATGAAGCCAGTGACGTTGAGCGTGTCGCTGAGCTGCTGTATGAGGTGTGGTGAGTGATGTTTGTTACCTCGAGCATGAAGCCAGTGACGTTGAGCGTGTCGCTGAGCTGCTGTATGAGGTGTGGTGAGTGATGTTTGTTACCTCGAGCATGAAGCCAGTGACGTTGAGCGTGTCGCTGAGCTGTTGTATGAGGTGTGGTGAGTGATGTTTGTTACCTCGAGCATGATGCCGGTGACGTTGAGCGTGTCGCTGATCTGCTGTATGAGGTGTGGTGAGTGATGTTTGTTACCTCGAGCATGAAGCCAGTGACGTTGAGCGTGTCGCTGAGCTGCTGTATGAGGTGTGGTGAGTGACGTTTGTTAACTCGAGCATGAAGCTGGTGACGTTGAGCGTGTCGCTGAGCTGCTGTATGAGGTGTTGTATGTGATGTGGTGAGTGATGTTTGTTACCTCGAGCATGAAGCCAGTGGCGTTGAGCGTGTTGCTGAGCTGTTGTATGAGGTGTTGTACGAGGTGTTGTATAAGGTGTTGAATGTGGTGTGGTGAGTGATGTTTGTTACCTCGAGCATGAAGCCAGTGACGTTGAGCGTGTCGCTGAGCTGCTGTATGAGGTGTGGTGAGTGATGTTTGTTACCTCGAGCATGAAGCCGGTGACGTTGAGCGTGTCACTGAGCTGTTGTATGACTTGCGGGACGGCGTTGTAGTGCTCCCAGATGCGGTAGTTGTACGGGAATTGGTGCTTGGACAGCGCTGACATCACGTGCCACAGCATCAGCCGCATCGACGAGTTCACCTCCGTCAGTCCCAGATGTCTGTACCAGCAAACAACGTGCCAAAACTATCAAAACCGACAAGACTCTCACAATACAAGTGATGGACAAGAAATTGAAACTATATGATAATTGTGCGAGGACTAGATCGTCATGGTGATCTAGCCACTAAATCACAATCTTTCACACGTATTCGAAAGTTGAGTCACTTACCAACTGATAACGGAGTGGCGTCAAGCAAACGACCCTACATTGTTCCATCCAGTAAATCCAAGATTCGACAATTTT
>JARYHS010011408.1:31885908-32064667 GCA_031002005.1 Vandiemenella viatica
TCTGAAACCCGTATCAACACTTCATCGCTCCCTGGAGACCGTACAGCTACACAATACCGTGTATTCGGCAACGGATGCTTCTCAGTATGCATTAGATGAGCAATAGAGAGATCGCATAAGTGACCCCGGCGGTGACTCTTCAAACACTGCAAGGGAAGCCTTGCTAACAAGAGAACAGAGCGTTATTACTTTGGGGGGGGGGGGGGAGGGTGAGCTCACCTGGACCGTAGCTTAGGTTATCCGCGTATTGGAGTTGCTGGAGGTGTCGGGACTTACCGGGCGTGCCGGGTCAAGCCCTCGGCAGACCATACGGCGATTGCTCTTAACCCTTAGACTATCATTTTTGTTTTCTTAAAAAGCAAAACAATTTCCCACATATACATGTTTGGTAGGCTTTGTAACAGTTGTTGGTGCATGGTCATACTCATATTAGCTGATTAGGGGGGGGGGTAATTTTGGGGGCTGGGATATATATGTCTTACTGGTATTACTGGTTGAGACAAATATGTCCCAGTGGTATTGTAGCCATGAAATGAAAAGAGAGATAATAGTTTTTAAAAAAAATTATTTTGGCAAAATTTACAAAGAGTGTATTTATGAAAAAGTTACAATAAAGTTATTTGTTATATGGTGTGAAACATTATATGCAGAGTGGTAATTGGCACATGGTACAAACAATATTTTGTCCTCTTTTCGATTTTCTTCTGCGCGCATCGTGTACATCGTCTTCTTGTAATACCTTCGATGAGCATGTGGCCAACTACATTCAGCATTAGCTTTGTTACTTCTGATGGCCTGCCTTTGCATCTCTTGCGTTTTGTATTCCTGTCGTCATTTGTTTTTCGGCAATTGGATCAACAAATTGCAGTAATTTGACTTGCCCCTTGCTTATTTCCATATACAAAATCCAAACGACCGTGGTAAAACCAATTTGAAGATGAAGTAAAACTTCCGTCCAGTACCGGTGAGACATAGATATCCCACCAGTGAATTCTGATGAAATTGTTATATGATATTATTATATACTTACCTGGTTCTGATTGGGCAAAAGTAATACACTTAGAGACGAATAATTGACAATTATTTTACAAAACAACAGGAAATAAACACTGAACGGTGACTCTGCATGACCGCTGAAAACCAACTGGCGGGAAACAATTGTTTTACTTCTCAGTACAACATAACTGGTTCTATCTATGGACAGAATTTGGAACTAAATGTCTCATGCTCGTATAACTTTTAGAATCACTATTGCCCCAGTGGTTTCTGAATGCCATTTCATGGAACACATATGTCCCGTTGGTAGTCTAATGGTTAAAGCCGCTGTGGGATTACGCAAACCCATTATGTGGATAACGAGCGTTACCAGCTGCAAGAGATGTGAGGTAGGGGTTCGCCATGTGACCCCGACAGTGGCTCTTCAAATGTTGCGAGGGAAGCCTTGCAGACTAGAGTGATAAGGCGAGGGGAAGGCCCACTGAACTGCGTTGGCACCCCCTTTAGGCCTTGGCCTGTTAGGTAGAGACAGCTTTGTTGTGTACTGGAGTAAGCAGGGTGGGTTGGTCACACAGGTACCCAACATGACGGTCTTACGCCTATCGGCGAATGCAAAACGGGGTGAAACGCATTTTAAGGTAATACGTGATTCTTCAGCTAGAAATATTGCTTCACAGACAGAAAAGTAAAGGTACTGTATTCTTTAGGGAGTTTATTGTTGAAGTAATAGAACGAAGGACTGACATGTAATTTGGTTGTTAACTCATTTGGACATTTCAAAATGATGCGATGGTACGGGATAGTTAAAAATCCCATGTCTGTTGTAGAAGGCTATGAGAGTATATGCCAATAATTTGAGGGAACTAAGGTATGAAACTTTGATCAGACTATTGCTTGAATGTGGTGGGGTAGTATAGGATGCACATTATGGGTATCAAATACAGGTGTTGGAAGAAGATGCGTATAAGAAGGCAGCTAAATTAGTATCTGAAAATCACTGTCGAACAAATTAGTGACCGACATAAATAGGGGTTACGAGGGGGGAGGGGGGTACCGAGTCATTGGCGTACGGAAGGCAGATGAAGAGACTGTTTGGTGTTTAATAAGGAATACATTGACGATAACGTATGGCTATATAGTGGCTGAAGAACTAGGAGAATGAAGAGAAGAGAAGCCCATGACTATAACGTAGTTCCTAAAGTCGGATATAAAAGAATGGTAGAAGTTTAATTTATAGGTAAGATAGTGACAGACTGGAATAAATTACCAAGGGAGGAGCGGGATATATTACCTAAAACAAGGGAAGAACATGAAGTAATAATTTTCTGTATACCGGGGTAGGTGAGGGAAGTTGCCACCAGGAAATAAGCCCCATCGCAACTGATAAGTTACTGTATACAGAAACAAATCATCCTGGAGATCGAAATGAAAGACTTCTCAAACTTCCCTAATGTGTTTACCTCATGCAAACTAAACATAAAGCCCTGTGTAGTTTGTATGCCGCGTCTATCGCTTCGGCCTTCTTCTAGGAAAGAACTGTGATGTGTCCCACGCACTCTGCTACACCACCTCACTATCTAGAAGGTCAGACGTTCTCATAGGTTCGGCAGGTTTAACCAATCACGCCACTCATGTATGAGACACGTGACAAATGCACTCTTCTGATTGGCCAGACCTACGCAAGTTCCAGAATAGGGATGTAACGGATATCCGCATCCGCAAGTGCGAAACTTTCGCATGAATTCCTACATCCGCTTTCGCATCCGCAATTTTTAATGCGGATCTATTGCGGATGTTTTGTTTACATTAAAATATAAATTATTCTATTCTCTTTATTCGAGATTCTACCCATCGTAGCTTAGCTAACAAAAAAGTGATTGTTTTTTGACGATCTTGCAATAAAAGTAACAATGAACTAAACGGTTTTATTGCCTAAGCCACGAATTTACTAGTTTAAAATTGCAAGTAAAGGTCGGGATACAATAGACAGCACCGAACCCGCACTGTCACCGACCGACAATTTTCTTATTGTTGTCGCTCACTAGATTGAAGTGAATTTAAACGAGCTAGAGAGGATCGAAGCCACAGCCGTGAAAATCCGGTTTAACGAAGCATACACTAATCTTATCGCAGTCTACAACAGGCCCAATAATATTAGCACGCGTGATATCAGTAGGCTGCTAAATACCGCACCTAGAGTAATAGTCGCTGGAGATCTAAATGCCAAACATCGTAGTTGGAATTCGCAGCGTCAAAACTCCAACGGCAGGAAACTGTACGAACATTCACTAGAGCACAATTATCTAATACTAGGGCCAAACGAACCGACGTTTGTTCCCCATGTTCGGAGACAAAATCCAGACGTGTTAGATATAGCCCTCCTAAAGGGTATAACCCGCACACACGACCTACAGGTTGTAAACGATCTGGAGTCAGACCACATGCCAATCATACTCAATACTGAAGGTACACCGCAGAACACTGACAAGCGACGGATGCTAAACTATCGACGCGCCAACTGGACTCTGTTCAAGGAGGTGTTAGATAGTCGCATACCGGATAGACACGAGATTAGCCAACAACGCATTAACGAGTCTGTTGAAATTCTAACTGTTGCCATACAGGAAGCTATGGCGAGTAGCATCCCTGAATCAACCCCACACCAGAGACAAATGGCGCTACCTGAGGCAATTACGGGGTTAATCACAACTAGGAATAGGCTCAGGAGATACTGGCAACGTACTAGGCGTCCCATTTATAAAGTGCATATCAACAGACTCAAAGACATAATTAGTCGTAGAATCCAGGAGTACAAAAATCAACAATGGGGGCGTCTGCTCTCGGAGTTGAACACCGACACCTCTGACCGCTCCGTGTGGTCTTTAGCTCGTCACTTCACTCGTGAAGCACATCATACACCCACCCTACAGGGGCCGGACGGACTTGTCTATTCTTCCGAGGGCAAGGCGGAGCTGATGGCCACAACACTAGCAGAATCTTTTCGACCAAACGTAGATCCTTCCGATCCTGCGTTTACATTGGAAACGGACCAGATGGTGACACAGCTGTTAGCCCAACCGGTTCGCGAGTATCCGCGTAGGGCAACTTCCGACGAAATCTCATGGGCTATACAGCACTCGGACGCTAAAAAGCACCTGGTCCGGATGGTATTCAGAACCGTGTTCTTAAACAGCTCACGGGGAAAGCGATAGAGTACCTTACAGACATCGCGAATGCCATCTTACACAACCACTATTTCCCCGACCGATGGAAGGAGGCCAAAGTGCTAATGTTCAGAAAGCCGGGGAAAGATCCATCTTCACCCAACAACTACCGTCCGATTAGCTTACTGAACTCCCTTAGCAAAGTTGTTGAAAAAGTCATACTCAGACGCCTTACACAACACATAAAGGACAATAACATTCTGAAGCCGGAGCAATTCGGCTTCAGAAAGCACCACTCCACAACACAACAATTAATGCGTGTTGTTGAGCACGTAACAAGGGGTATAACTTGTCTGCGTCTACCGGGGCTGTGTTCCTGGACATTGAGAAGGCGTTCGATCGTCTTTGGCACAACGGCCTCATTCGTAGACTCAGTGACGACGGATTCCCGGACGGACTGGTGCGCCTAATACACTCTTACCTCACTAACCGAACGTTCCACGTCTGCGTTAACAACAAGAACTCCACACCTCAGGAGATACAAGCAGGAGTGCCTCAAGGAAGTTTAATAGGCCCTCCGCTCTTCACAGAATACGTCAATAAAGCTCCGACCACAGTCAAAACGATGCAAGCTATTTATGCTGACGATACCGCCTATCTTGCACAGTCACAGCAACCATCTCACGTAAACAGTAGATTACAGCACGCGCTTAACGTAGTCGAACCTTGGCTCACACGATGGCGAATTAAAGTCAACGTAGCTAAATGCGAGGCACTCCTATTTACACGAAGACCTAAGCAAAAACGCATTCACGAACACTGTCGACCGCTAACGCTACACAATCAACAAATACATTTCCGGAACGAAGTTAAATATCTTGGAGTCAAATTTGACGCGAAGCTAACATGGAAGCTCCATATAGAACACATGGTTAATAAAGCAAACATCAGACTCAAACAGCTATACCCTATGCTAAACAGACAAAGCACACTACACCGAGGTAATGCCCGAACAATGTACTTAGCACTCATTCGGCCACTCATGACGTATGCAGCTCCGGTTTGGGGGTACGCCGCTAAGTCTCACATTAGGAGACTGCAATTAATCCAAAACAAAGTACTCAGGATCATAGCAAATGCTCCTTGGGGAACACGAACAACCGACTTACACCGAGATTTCCGACTCGAGCCAATACAGCAAGTAATTAAGAAGCTTGCCATAAACATGTACGGTAAATCCCAAATGTCGCGAAATCCTTTGATACGCACTATAGGCAGTTACGATCACAACCACAGATTTAAACACCCACGGCCGAAAATATTGCTCAACAGATAGGAAAAAACTAATGCATAAACAAGTAAGAAATCTGTCTACTGCATCAAGGGCCACTGGGGTTAGGGTCCCATTCCCTAACCAACCTGCAAAGTGATCACTGGGCTAAGGAAAGTGGTTACAGTGCGATCGCAGGTGCAGAAGGCAGCCACATACAACAAGAAATCAATCCACAAACAGTATTAGCACAGTATCCGGCGTGGTAGACACCGCGGGGGCGACGGTTGTCGTGGCGGGCTAGCGCGATGCATCCTGCTCCAATATTTCCTGATATGAGCATGGTGGGGTTGTCTTACCCGGTGGCGATGACACATGCTGGCGGGGGTGGTCATGGCGGTGGTGTCCGTCATCGTCCTAAAGCCCGGGCAAGTCGGGGGTGGTCATCTAGCAGCACTGTGGCTGTCGCCGTCGGTGAAACCCTTACCGTGTACTCCCGGGATGAGGAAAGGCTCTGCGCGTTGCGGCGGTTGCGCTCTGGCGCCCTCTCGGTGCGAATCACGTCTCACCAACACTTACAACACCTGTTGCACACAGCTGTTATTAATATAACGATTCGGCATGTTCCAGGACCATCTCAACGACAGCGACGGCGAGCGGCACCAGCTGATAACCTCAGCGGCGGTGTGTGGACCAGCTGTAGTTATTGCATGATACCATATCCTAACAAAACTAACAAACCCTTCATACATCCAACCTTGTAGCATAGAATCTGTCGCGGTACTGGCAGTATCTTAGCCAGCCGCTCTTATTCCCTACCTAACTATCGCAGAGGTTTTTTTCCCAAGGGTAAAACCTTGGCACTTTTTTCCCTCTGCCCTGTCTCTTCTTTCAAAAGTTTCTGTCTATCTTATCCGATGGACCCATGTAAACGGGCGGACGCCTGGACGCATGGAATACATCACAATCCCGTTCCTGTGATCACCTATAGAATTACTAACTTAATGCATGTGCAGAGGCGAGCAGTAGTTAACAGGAAGGCCGCCATGCTTGGAGGAGCGGGTTTTGGGTGCTCCCCCAATAAAAAAAAAAAAAAAAAAAAAAAAAATGTGTCGGCAGTCATTAGTTGGATCTAATTTTTGACGGTGCGGACCGGTGTCGGGCTGGTCGATATGGAGAATCGTATACAAAGAGTTCAGAAATTTCTGGTCCTTTACCACTAAATGTTGTTTTAGCGTTACTGACTGCTTTAAAAAAAGCGGCCATTTTTTCAGCCTTACTTTAGGTTCATCAGATGTTCGTAAAATGTAGATATAGTCCTTGCATGTTCACATTAACAAATGAAATTGATAGACGTGAAGGTCGATTTTAAGGCCTGTAAAAATTGTATCCGAGACCCGGATTTTGAACCGGGGACCTTCCATACCCGAATCACACGCCGCAAGCATCTGAATTTAGAAGTACTGAAAAATACGTATTTAATCATATAAAAGAACATTTGTGTTTTGGGATAGCCAAAATAAATGCTACAAAAAAAGTATGTTGATTTTATTAAGGTTGAATATTTATTTGTAATTACATCCAGATTTGTCTCTTGACTCAGATGGATGCGGCGTACGATTGGGGTACTAAAAGTCTTTTGTTCAAATCCTTGTCTCAGCTGCAATTTTCATGGGTCTTAAAATTGACAGTCACCTCTGGCAAAGCTTTGATTTTATTAATGCTAAGATGCTGAGACGCTCTATGGTTCGTGACAACGATAGAGGTACACTGCGGGGCTGATAAGAAACTCTGTGACTGAAATTTTTAGATCACACGAAATTATTATTAATTTACAGAATATTTGCAGTCTGTATTTAAATTAAAATGTATAATAATCTTATTATTTTTTGTTGAAAAAATATTGAGTGAATCGAAAGGAACCTTTAACCGCTTTCACGGACCATCAAGAGTTCTTTTATCGAAAATCGGCTCTTGTAGGTCCTAGAAGTTGTACTTTGAATGCGCCACTAGAGCGGTGTGAAGGTGGGTGGCGAGCACGAAACTGTGCGTGGTGAGAAGGTGGTAACGGCCTGGCCTCGCATTCGGGAGGACGGCGGTTCGAATCCCCGTCCGGGCATCCAGATTTGGGTTTTCCATGGCTTCCCCAAATCACTCCAGGTGAATGCTTCCATTAAAAGACTATGGCCGAATTCCTTCCCGTTCCAAACCCCGATCTTTTCACGCCTCTAATGACCTCGACGTCGACGAGGCGTATAGTTATAACACAAAAAAAAAGCGAGCGTGGAGATGAGCGGTGGCGTGGCCTTGTGCTTGACGCTTGAATTAGTGTAGCCAGCCACGAGCTCCGCTAAGTTCATATGATAAAGACTAGTTTTTAGAGGCGTACGTGATTATTTAAATAATTTAATTCACTTGTGAAATCATCCCACATTTTTTTTTGTTGAAAGATCAGGCAAAAATAAATCAATATGGCAGTATTATATGTAAATATAATTTAATTATGAAAAAGATTGATTTTTAATTTATTTTTGATAAAATATTAAAATATAAATAATTATTAATTTATTTTTCCACATCCGCTTCCGCAAAACATCCGCATCCGCAAAGATGACATCCGCAACAACCCTATAATCCAGAACGCCAGAAGGAGAGTTAGTTGTGTTTAGTGGAGTGTACACAACACTCTGCAGCGCAGTTCAATCATAGATGGTTTTGAAAAATCATTATTTCAACTTAAAACTCTTTGTATTCATTAATATATTTGATATTAACAACAACGCGTAAACCAGCAGTCCTGCCGTATTCTGGCTATAAATAATTCGAAATGGAAAATCTTCATCCGTTTGGTGTGTAAAAAATGTAAGAAAATATTTGGATGGATATTCACAAATGTATTAAACTAGCATTATCAGGCAGCATGAATATACTCTCAAATACACACAATTTTTTTTATATCCATATGGAAACTTGCTGGTAATAAGCTTGCTATTTGCTGACCTCGGAGAATACTGCCTCCATGTGGCGAGGGTCGCCGGTTCTAGACCGGCCGAGGGCACGGGTGTTTTAATGTCTTGTTCATCCTGTGGCGTCTCTAATTAGTTTGGTACAATATATACTGGAGAAACCGAAAACACTGGATCACACTTGAGCTGGCTGTTTGGCCTATGAAGGCGAAAGCCATTAGACAAAAATGTTGTTCACATTAAATCGCCTTTATGCACGATACTCAGGGAACCATTAATATTTCAGCGACTTAGTTGGAACAAAGCTGGGTGTTGGATTGAAACTCAACTGCTCTCAGAGTCTCCCATCAAAACTTTATACGGAACGATGGTGTTAATATACTGTCAACTGTGATTTAAACACTGAGGAGTGGATCAGACCTGTATCGAAGGGAGCGTCAGTGTGACTAATATGCGGGGGCAGCATCGCACAAAGATTATAATATATCTACAAGGCATGATGACTCTTCTCTGGTGTTTAATTGGAAGATTGGTTGTAGTGGCAGCGAATCAACTAGAGCCTCTGGTTTTCCTGATCTAAATTTAGATCAAAGATGCAAACCTGTCAACAGTTTTAGTATTGACGTTATAAACATCTGAGACTAAATATACAACTTACACTTCGTCAGACCTTATTTGAATTGTAAATTGTCTTAGACAATTTACAATTCAAATAAGGTGGATATCAGACAAGTTGTCTTATATCCACAGTTGATATTCTTTAAATGTTAAGCCACAAGTTTTAAGGGCTGCCAGTTTCTCATCCTATTTTCAGGTTTTTGCCCTTTATGAAAAAATTTGGAATTTTTTTCTCTTTTTTGCAGATTTCTATCATGTTTTACGTTTCATTTTCAAAACGAAACTTTTTTAGTCTTTGTTTACGTTTATTAGTGCTGCGGCTTCACTCACCCTGTAGCCTTCTGGGTCGCGCTGTCCGTCTCCCAAGGAGTCTTCGGCCTTCTGGGACTTGAGGAACACCTCTAGTCCCGTGGTGGGTCCAGACGCGACGTTCCTCCTCATCTGACACGGGTCCCGCTGCACGCGTTCACCACTCGGCACTTCGTACCTGGACAGTGGCGGACTGCCGCCACAGACATCACATCATTCACAAGGCAGTTGCCATAGCTTACATGTTTCCTCTCTCTGCTCACTTGTGGCATTTACTTCTGGGGAAATTCTTCACAAGTACAGAAGGAACTTATGTCACAAAAATGTATCGTTAGAATTATTTGCAGAACAAGCCCACGAACATGGTACAGAAATCTTTTAAAAATCTAGGTGCCTTAAAATGCCAGCGCAATATATACATTTCATATTGTCTATTGTAGCGGAATATTCTGTACTCTACCATCCCGATTGTTTCTGTCTTTTTTTTTTTTCTCTCATTAGCCTCTCGACTGGTTTGATGCAATCCGCCATCCCTCTCCGTCTTGCGCTAACCTTATCATCTCCACATACTCCTTACAACCTACATCCTCGATTATCTGCTTTATATATTCTAATCTTTGTCTACCTCTACACTTCTTACCTATCGACTGTTCCCTCCACTAACAAATTAACCAGTGTCTCCCACCATTCTATCTCTTTTTTCTGTAAGACTCACAAACTTCTTTTTTCACCCATCATTTCGTACTTTATCTGTCCACTTAATTTTCATCATCCTTCTACAGCACCACATTTGAAATGCTTCATGTTTCCTTTTTTTCTGTTATTCCTAAAGTCCATGCTGTGCTGCAGACGTAGAGTTTTAAAGACATACTTCCAAGTCCTATATCAAAATTTGAAACTAAAAGATTTCTTTTTCATGAAGGCTCTAAATAGGAATGATACTAGTAAAAAGTATAACATCCACAAAGTTCACATTTTTAGTATATTCACTGCAACTTCTTTATTCAGTGCCCTACCACAGGAAATAAATAGTGAAAGAACTTTGTTTTTGGCATTTGGTAACTCAAGAAGACAAAAAATATCATATGTTTTTGGGGTATGGAAGAACGAATTAACAAAGTTATTCTCAATAATTAAACTGGTTTATCACTTTCTTCTTGTTTTCGTCAGTTCTTCCTGTTAAGCGAACCCAAAAGGCAGAACGATATTTTGTACACCAACGATTAGGTTTCTGTTTCGCAGTTTTTAAACTTCTGGCACAATAAACACAGTAGTCTGATAGTTCTTTCTAGGACATCTTGCATTGTGCGCTATGGTGTAATGCATTGATCAAAATGTCAAGAACGTATGTGCGTAAGAAACGAGAAAGAAGAGGAAATGGCTTCATACCACCGCCGATTTGACGTCGATATTGCATAGTTAGTGAGGCCTCACCAGTGCCTGGTGTTCTCGGAGGTGAGCGAGTTGAAGCCGTAGCAGAAGCCGGCCTCTGTGCGCTGCACCCGGAAGAGCACGGAGCAGTTTGTTCCGTAGCCCTGCCAGAAGCACTCAGTGAACAGGTCCTCGGGACGAGGCAGCACCTGACAAAACAAGTAGGTCTTAAATAGAACTAACCCACACAACTTCAACTACTTCTATACTGCAACAGATGACACAAACCTTTATAGACATTAAAACGTGGAGAAAAACACAAAATGACATTGTATACAACTCAAAATATTTGCTGCTGTAATAAATCTACCCAACCAATCTTAAATTTGGTTGTAATTTGCTTTTTTTTTTGTTGTTGTTGTTGTTAAGAATGAGAGAAATTGGCAGTACCAGACAATATGAACAAGAATGGATTTCTTATTTTTGAATAATTCAGATAAATTGATATGTATTGTGAAAAGAAGGTTTCGAAGGAAAAAAGGGTAAAAAGAACATCTTGATTTTAATTCCCAAGTCTACTTCCAAGTACAGATATACAGGTTGTCAAGCACTATGGGCTGTCCATTTTAGTCACGGCTCGCCAAGTTCTCGAGCTCTGAATAAATATAAGGTCGCGGGGTTCTTTCGGCTCGCGGCCTTTTCCTCGCAGGATTCACTGAGGAGTAGCTCCGCATTCTCAATTCAATCTTCGGCCATAGAGATGGGTATCACGTGGTTAGCGCCATTCTTTAGCAGGCTAATCGGGGCTACGGAGCCGTTCCGGACATTCAGTTTCGAGGAAAAATTCTCGGCTTCGTCGGGGATCGAATTCCGGCCGTCTAGACCGCAGCCAGAGCTCTCCCGCCCATGTTATACTATAACCCGCCAGTGTGCTGTGCGTCGAGTCCTGGCTGTCCTGATTCTTTCCGCAATCACAAAGGCGTCCGCCTTATGAACTACCTGTTTCACAATCAAAAATACACCCAGAACAGTTTACATGTTTATGCAGACAGTCAGAAACACAACACTCCTTCAACCCGCAAGTGGAGGGGCTGGTTTTCGGTTCAATTTCGGAGGGGCGGTGTATGGAGTACGCCAGATGATTTTTACACTCTCCTCTTAAAATTTCCGCTGATTTTTCCTGGCTTATGACTTTTATCTGTTCAGGAACCATATTAGAAAGAAACTATGAACAGTAAATGAAGAAAAAAACATGGTTATTCGGCGCATATTGTCTAAACGAGCACCAGCCGTAATAAGGCTCTAATTTTTCGTCGACAGCGTGTTGGTCACGGTGTGTATAAACTTTGTGGCTGTTTTCAATGGTAAAGTCGAAAACTATCTCACTGTACTTAACTTACTAGTTTTTCTACTTCTCTCCTTTGTATCTATGTTGTCGAATGAGATGGAAAAGCACAAGTTTTTGAATTGTTTGATACCCATGACTCCCTGAAAAAATTTCAATTCCGGTGCCATCCTTCGCCCACGCTTCATCAATATTGATTTTGAACATTTCTTTGACACCAGTAAGCATAAAATATCAAAAAAGGCCAATACTTCTTCTCTATTGGTGCCACACATGCTTTTCTGAATTTTTTTTTGGGGGGGGGGAGGGAGGTCATTCGTGGCCCTGTTTTGCTGGAACTAAATGTTTGCATACTCTACGAGAGCATTAACATAATCTGCTGGCTAGTAGAAAGTTTGTCAGTTACATCATCAATTTTTTTATAAAACGGAAAAAAAGTTTTCAACAGATTTTTACAAGGCGTTCTTGATAATTTGCCCATGACGGGATTTTTCTTCCATATACGAATTTCGCTTACTTATTCCGAAACCTTCTGTCTTACAGTTTTCCTTTTCTGAATTATTATTACATATACCTCATTATTACCTGAATCGCAGACAACAACTTCATATCGTGTATGAAAAGTATGAGGTGACTAGGAAGCTTGAGAAGTTTCAATATCTCCGTCAGTTCCTGAATCAACTTCAGGATCAAAATGTGCACTCAACTCTGATCCATCGATATCAGAAGCACTCTAGACAATTCCGAGTGCTTCTTCATCCAAAAGTTCTTGTAAAACCCGCCGATAGTCGTCAAGAGACATATAAACTTTTCATGATATAAGGCTGGTGAAATGAGTTCGCTAATGTGACATGCCAACGAGAAAAGGTTAATGAGAGTAGTTAGAAGCCTCACTGAACGCATAGGCTAGGTGTTTTGTTACTAGGAGGGTAGAATGGAGCTGTAGTTTGTTATTCAAAGCCAGAAATAACTCAATGTCGTATTATGTACGCCAGCCCCTCCATTTGAGGTTAGGCAATAAGATTAATACTTGAAGAGTGGATCAAGAAAAACAAAAATACTTTTATGGCATTTGTTGATTTAGAAAAATCTTTTAATAATGTTAGGTAGGACAAGATGTTCAAAATTTTAAAGACGTCAGGTCTAAAAATCGAGACAGAAGAATACTTTATAAACTTTATAAGAATCAAGTAGCTATAATAAAAGTAGAGAACCATGAGAGACATGCATCAGTTGTTTCTTTTTTTGTCAAAACTTGTATTTATTCAATTTACAAAAACACACATTCCTCTACCAAATATGACATAAATTTCATTAGAGTGGAAACAACTGCCAAGCATATTAACTATTAACAGTTTAAGGATTATGCAGCGCAGGACCCAAAGCATGCTTCAGAAGGTCGAAGTTGAAGTCCACTCTTCCCTTCTGAGAGCGAAGTTGTTGCGGAGAATGAAATCCGAGTCAAAAGATACCTTCATCCGCTGGTCAGCTCTTGTTTTTCTCCCTCTTCCGATGTCGCGGCGAATCCACAAACGGTACCCTTTTCTTGTCATTCATTGGTCGAAAACATGAAAATAACATTTACGAGGAATAATTTTCTTTCAGTATTTAATTATGTAACCAGGTGTATCGACCCTGAGGTTTTTATTTTATTTCTTTTTTATTGTCTTGTTCCTTTAGCTGGTGTTCTTTCTGTCTTTGAGTATCTCATCCAGATAGTCTCCGAATTAAAGGGTGTGAGACAAGGTTGTAGTCTGTCCCCGTTAATATTCAATGTAGAAGAAGCAATAAAGGAAGTAAAAGAAAAATGTTCATGTGGCATAAGAGTTTAGGAAGAAAAAATCTGTATGCTACGATTTGCTGATGACATTGTCTTGTTAGCAGAACAGACTGAGGATATTGGGAAGTTACTGAATGGCATGAAAAAAATACTAAAGGAAGATTTTGGACTGAATATAAATCAAAGCAAAAGAAAAGTGATGAAATGTAGCAGAAATGATACCAATATAAAAATAGAATCGGATGCAATAGGAGAAGTAAGTCTGCTACTTGGGAAGCAAAATTACAATCAAGCAGGAATGATGTTAAAAGCAGAATAGCAGTAGCAAAAGGAGCCTTCATGAAAAAGACAAATCTTTTAGTTTCAAACATTGATCTAGGAATTAGAAAAACGTTTTAAAACTCTATGTGTGGAGCACAGCACTTTATGGCAGCGAAACATGGAATACCAGAAATAAATAAAATTGAAGCATTTGAGACGTGGTGCTGAAAATTAAGTGGACAGACAAGGTACGAAATGGACAAGTTTTGGAAATAATGCGTGAGGAAAGAAGTTTGTGGAAAAAGCTTACAGAAAGAAGAGACAGGCTGGTAGGTCATATTTTGAGACCAGTGGCGTAGCTAGGTCAACAAGGGCCCCGGTGCAAAAAAATTATTTTGGGCCCTCAGGCCAGACGGGCGGCGTTTTTTTTTTGCTTCTTGTGCTGGTATAGGCCCCGTGAGCTGAGGATGGGGGCCCTTGAGATGTCCTTAGGGGCCCCGTGAGCAGCGAGAAGCGAGGGCCTTTAGTGGGGGTCTTCCTGTGTCTCAGGGGCCCCTTTAGACGACGGTAGAGCTAAAAAAAAGGTCACCAGTTTGCCGAGAGGGCTCGTGGGCCCTCTAAACTGCTCTTGGGGGCCCCAGAGATGCGCTTGGGGGCCCCCAGAGGTATGCTTGTAGGCCCCCTGAGCGTAGGGGCCCCGGTGCACTGCACCGCCTAGCCCCATAGTAGCTACGCCCCTGTTTGAGACATGCTGGATTGGTTAATTTGTTAGTGGAGGGAACAGTCGAAGGTAAGAACTGTAGAGGAAGACAGAGATTAGAATATATGAAGCAGATAATTGAGGACGGGGGTTGTAAGGAATATGTAGAGATGAAGAGGTTAGCACAAGATAGGAAGGGATGGAGGATTGCATCAAACCAGTCGAAAGACTGACCACAGCAAAAAAAGTGTAAATGTTCCGGATCTGACAAATCTGGTTTTATCACAAGAAGGGCACATCTCCTCCCCCTGCGCACAGGTACCCGAGTCTCGCAGTCAGTCAGAGCTGATACGAAAAAGTTAATATAATTATCGTGCATGAACTTAATTTAGATATGAAAGTGTGTAAAATTAATCATTAGCATGCCTAAACTCCGATTGTTAACCACACTTGAGCAACATAATACTATAGCGATAGTTGACTGTTGACTCAGAACGAAGCAGATTCCTCTGCATATCACTTAACTGTTACTGAATGCAGGTTGTTACAGTTTTTTGGACATGCGAAGAAATATTTTCTGCTTCTACATTCCACAAAATAGTAAGGCACTTAAGAAAACTTTGTTCCCCCTTCGTATTTAATCCCCATCTGCATGCGTTGCAGCAGGTGTGAGAACTGTAGTAGGCGACTGTATATAGATAATGAGCCACGACAGAGAGTACCTGTAGCATGAAGTCGGTGATGTTGAAGTCTTCGAAGAGATGCAGGATGTCGCTGGTGGCCTGCAGGTGCGGCAGAGTGCGGTAGAAGTAGGGGAACTCTAGCAGCGAGAGCGCCGCCATGATGTTCCACAGCTGCAGTCGACGGTCCTCATCCACTGTCGTCCAGTTGAGGTACCTGCACATGTGGCACATCTACACTAGACTAGTGGAGAGGTGCCTTGTTACTTGTTTCACTTGAGGTGGGAATAATTTATCACATCTTCCCTATAATAGTAGATTCAGTACATTATTCCAAACGATTAAAAAAAAAATCCGTCGGGTTCATATCGTTCACACAATATTTGTGAGAGCTCCGCATAATGCTTATAACCAATCTTGAATAACGTTGGCCGGTGATACAGTCCAGTATTCTAAAGCAATTTCACATCACTGCGGAAATGAACAAGGTGCGTGAGGGAGAAATTGTTCAATAAGTAATCGGGACATGGTGGAATTACTTACTGGCCGGCATAGGCCGATCAGGAGATCAAACTCACTGTACGCGAACACGTTACAAACCAAGTTGCAGGAGGAATTGTTGGTGGTTTCATAAAGTCTGTTCCGCACCTGAACCCATCACGTTGTGAGGCGTTGGTAATTGTGCGTCGTACTATTTTCTCTACTCCTTTCCTTTCGAAGTATTGTACGTGACAGTATGTACGTTCGCAACCGCGCGTATCTTTTTTATTTTACTTTCTTCCTTCTTATGCTTACCAGATATTTACCGTTGTTCGAATTGATTCTTGCTGGCTTTAAATCCTACACCTTGACATATGAAAATATTTACTTTGATATCAATAAAATTTTCATTCATTTATTTACTTTCTGGAATAATTCGTTCAATTTCCTTAGATCATTAAACATACAATTTATTGCTGTAATTCGTATTAGCAAGATAATATACATTCCTTCCTCTCATCACACAATATCTTACAAGCCATACATTAATTTTCTTTCATTACTCCCTCGGGCTGTATATATTACATTTAACATTTACACACTACTTGTCAAGATACAACAACTTCATTGAGAGTTTCTTCTTCGAAACTTCCTCTCTCATTTAATTCATTGTCCGTTCATGCTTTCATCAAAAGCATTTTTTTTTTTCTCGTCTCCTCTCTTCATCTGTTTTTCAAAGATGCTCCCCACTGTCTTTATGGACGTCTTTAACATTTAAACTAAATTATCAAAGTTAAAAATACATACTACATTTCAAACAAATTTAAAACACAAACCATAATTTTCGTTGAGGACTATGTACTGTACCTTACAACGTGAAACCGCGATTCTTGCCACACGTTCCAGATCCAGTTGAGGCACTGTGCCGCAATGTCGACTCTCAGCGCATCTTTTGTTCTGAATCCGATTAAAGATGAAAAGTACCACGTGAAAAATACCGCAGATATTATTGCAGCCAGTGTCGATCCGACTATCCAGATTTTGGCTTTCCGTAGTTTCACTAAATTATTCCAGGTGAGTCCCGGGATCGTTGCCTCAAAAGACAATGGCCGAATTCCTTTCGTTTCTCGCATCCACTTCTCCCCCAACATCGACGAAGCACATGAAGCAAAAATAAAAAGTGCCGATGTGTCGTATCTGCTAGAAGTCAATTAAAAATGTTAATCCTTAGGGATTTTGATAAATTCAGAATATTCGCTCGGAAAGATGGGGAAAGGAATCTTATCATTGAATATAACCGGGAAACGAGCAAGCTGGAAGAATACTACTGATGTGTACCACTGAGTAGTAATGTTGTGTACCCCACAACTCCTAGTGGCATCACGCCATGAATGGTTTGTTGCAACGAATAATTTAATTCTTAGCAGAAGTCATTGCTTTCTGTAACGGTGCGTACTTTGTTGATTGTATTAGCTTCATTGAGTTATGGAATAGAATATCAAATCATCGCAGAGCACACAATAGTGTATGCGGATTTCTGATTGGGTCCACGGTAAGCGCCTATCACCAGAAACTTTTTTCAGAGGCATCGTTTCTTTGTTTTGGATATTCGTCCTTATATAATTGATTTCACGGCATCATAAATCAACCAATAATAATAAGACTCACTCGAAATTGTGTGTTTGATTTGCTAGTCATGTGCGTTACATTGTGATACTTGTATTTTTAAGAATCTTTATTTATGACTTTTCACTCTGAGTCAGTCATCAGTGTGAGTAATATACATAAAATTTGATAAGAGAATATTTTTATTGTAAATAGATAACAGTTTGGAGTTTCATGGCAAGTCGAAAGGAGAAAGATGGATCATCTATTTTGATTTGAATCCAAAATTGATTAAATTTTGACTCTATCCAGGCTACTTCAGATTTTGTTTTCCTTCTAGCAATTTTCTTGTTTTTTATGTATATTAATTATTGTGTACATCATTTAAATGATGATCGTACCCAGGAAATTGATGATAACCTTAAGGTCTGGACGGAGGGAATTTATGCACAGAGGAAGCAATGAAAATGACATAGCGGTTCCATTCTGTTCTAAAAGGCAGAACTGTCTGTTATTCCACATTTACAGAATGTTTCCTCAAGAAGTAACAATACATCATTATTTTTGGACTGACAGTTGTTATTATCCCAGAATTGACATTAAATTCAGTTCTAACTCTCATCGTTAGTTCTCTTCTGTTTCCTTTGTCTGACTTCAGAACAATCAATAACTCCTCATTGTTCGTTTTCTAGAAGAAATAATTGTGTCCTTTTCTCATCGTAGAGATGGTGATTTAAGATTAAAAACTATTGGAGTGTATGAAAAAGTGATTTTCTGGGTAGAAGAATTCTTAAAAAGTAGAAAGTAAAAAGTTATTGCAGGAAGAGTGTCACGGGTAGCGTATTGGGACCATTGCTATTCATTATTCTAATGAAGGATTGTGTTGATGGTTTTATCAGAAGTTAGATTGTTTGCAGATTACGTAATAAATACTATTTAATAGGATCATAACTGTAGAAGACTGTGATAGCTGTAGAGTGATCTGGACAGGATATCTAGCTGGGTAGGTCAACATGAGATAAAAATAATGCAAAAAAGAGTCAGCTTATTAGTACACAAATAAAAAACTAAAGGTTGAAAATGATTATAAGGAGGGAAAGGAATTACTTGCTGAAAACTTGAAATGCAAATACCTCGGTATAACATTTGATAAAAAAACTGAGCTGCGCAGATCACATTGGACAAGTAGAAGGAAAACGTATCCTTCACTAATTAAAAAAAACTGATAAGGGATTGTTTCAGAGAATTGGATTACAAAAATTTTGTCAATCCATTGCTTGCACATTGTGGTGTAGTATGGGTCCCACATTTTTGGTATCAAATACAGGTCTTGGAGGGGGTTCAGAGAAGGCCTGCTTATATTTGTCTATGGAAATTACCGCAGAACACAATCAGTAATTGATATGATAAAGGAGCTGGAATGGGAGTCAGTGGAAGACAAGAGGGGGGTGAAAAGAGTTATGAGAGTGTGAAAGGCGTGTATTAAGGATGAGGCGTGGAAATATATTTGAAGAAGAATTAGGAGAGGTGCATGAAAGGGAAAATATGACCGTGATCCCAAGCTAGCACTCGATTTCAGGCTGTGGGAAGATTTTCTTTCGTAGGTTAGGGGTGAGGGATTGGTATAAATTTCAAAGAAAGGCGAAAAATAAGTATACAACCCAAAATATATCTGTTAGAATTAATTAGGTAGGAAAATTCTAATAATGTGTCTGCTGGATCTTTTGGTAGGTTTGCTCAAGGTCATGTTCCCCTTGCTCCGCTCCTGACCTCGTATTGACCGCTGTGTTACTGGCGATGGCAGCTGAGTGACCCACCTGGCCAGCAGCTCCTCGCCGAGGCGCCTGCGCAGCTTGGTGGTGGGGCAGATGGTGACCCCCGGGAACGGCATGTTGGACAGCGGGAAGTTGGTGGTGAGCACGCTGGTCTGGGTCGGGCTGTCCACGTACCTGCTCCACGTGGAGCTCACCCCGTATGCCGCGTACACCGCAGACACCACGATCGCCACCAGCCAGCACAGTCTGTCGGCACCACAACATTCCTCGAGTCAGCCTCAAAACCACCGATGTACGGGAGAGAGGGTCTAAGGATTCTCTGACCTTTCAAATCACGAGGGACATAATACACTGACGGAAATTAAAATGCAACATCCAGATGGTGTTGTGATAAATGAATGAAATTTGGTCCCAATATCCCGATATAAAGAGGATTAAATGATTAGAAATTGAAAGTTTTGCATGTAATAATATGAGAATACGGGTCTATTTATCATCGTGAAATCTCCGGATGGATTGGCAGTGATACAATGTTAGTATATAATCTTGCTACACAGTGGATGAAAGAAGTCTCTAATACTCCTAGAGCCGGTACAGGTCCATACAGAAGGACAACTGCACGTGAAGACCGCCAAATTGTGTGGGTGGCTGTTGCTAGCAGACGAGAGCCTGCAGGTCAGAGAGAGTCACCCCCGCAGACGATTGTAAACCAATGGCTTGAAGCTGAGTTACGCCAACACCACCTCTTTCTAGGTGGTGTTGATTACACTCTTTGACCCCTATGCAATGTGTTCCATTAACCCGATTTCATTTCCAGCATCGTCTAATCTAGTGTAATGCAAAACGCAAATGGACATGTGAATGGCGTACATTCTGTCTGTGGCAACATGTACGCAGGCGTAGTGGGAAAACAACTTACCCTGCTGTGATTTCAGAACATCACACAGGTCGAGCCACTGGTGTCATGGTTTGGGGGAAATTACTTTCGACAGCAGGGCTGAGTTGGTTGTTGAAGGCACAACCCATCACTATGTGGACGGGTTTCCTAAGATCCCACCATTCCTGACTGAGTGTTGCTCTTTCAATTTCCGCCAGTGTACTTATGGTCAATACAGCATTATATCTTCTAACGGATTCTGTCATTTCATCCACCGATTTTTACTCAATCAAAGTTGTCAGAAATTGGTGCGGTCTTACGGCCTGGTAACAGAGTGTTAGATGGTTCGTGGTTTAATTAATATAATAAATAATCAGTCCACGATCCAGTTTCAAATGTTAACTTATTTTATTGCTAGTAAGACATCGGAATTCAAGATACAGTTCACAAATAAACATAAAACTCCAACGATTCCATTCGACACTTCTTCCAAAGACAATACTACCAAAACTGTTCGTTCAACGCTGTCTTTGGTCGACGAAGCTGAGTCTGCTGGTCGCTTTATATAAGTTCCATCGAAAGTTCTAGAACACTACAAAGGCTTCCGACAGATATTTATCGAACTTTAATAATACTTAAACAATTAAAAACCTATTAAAAACAATCAAAATTAATACATAATTATTTACAATAATTACAATATACTCAGAAATGAAAATTAAAGATACTTAAACACAAAATTATCCACATAAATCATTTTAAACTGTAGTAAATCATCCTTTAAACATCGTAGCTCACCTTAATACTTGTAATTAGAAACATTTTAGCAATTCTCTTGCACAGTTCTGGTATTTATATAATTCCTTTTCATAAAACAAAATCCATTCACACTGATTTACAGTAAAATGCAAGACAAACATACAAGATCATATTCAATCGAATGTTTCAAAGGTTTCATACAGCACAATTCCATCTATAGTATAGGTTTGAGGGCTGTTACAAGAGTTTAAGTTGGCGCACATTCCTCCTCTTCGTTTACAAACGAACCAACTTGGTTTTCAGCTTGATTGTTTGTTGGAGCCTCCCGAAGTAGGTATATTTAGCCTGGTGTTGGAGGTGACCAATTCCTTAAATAAGCTAAACCGGTATTCCTACCAGGTGAAGGGGACGTAAGGTTTCACTCGAAATCCGAACCACGGAAGCATTCTGGTGTACTTCACTTTTCAAAACAAGCTGTGCCAGAGGTGAGGGTTGGGTCACGGGCCTATGAAAATTTCCGTCGGGACAGTGATCTGAACCGGAGATCTTTCTATCTTAACCACTGAGCTACCAGCCCGCTCCTTTGTATACAGTTTAATGTGAAATCAGATCAATGGAGCGTTCTTCTATACTTCACACGATCAAAACAAAGATTTGTTAGATGATAAAGTGCACCTAAACCAAGGAAACCGGTTTTTTCAGGTAGTCCCATAGTTCACTGTTAACGTACCTACCTTAAGTATTGCCGATCCCGGGTGCTAATCTCAGGAGGATTGTAACTCTTGCCGACAGTTAATATGACCTTCAGCTGAGCGCTATGTGTGTGTGTGTGTGTGTGTGTAACTCAGATTCCAGCTACTACAGAGGCGTAATGCGTGGCAGATAGAACTCAGTCACTACCTTTCCGAGACTCCCAAGGAGCAATTCCATTCCTGGTAACATAACACTAATAACTCTAATATTCGCTTAAACTTCCTGTTTTACACATGTTTATGTTAAACTAGAAACCGCCGTAATTGGTACCCGCTCTTAGCTGTTTCCTACAGTGTTACCCTTCCCTCCGTAGTAACTCTCCGGGGACATGAAGTGGGATGGTTTGTCGATGTCTTCCCAAGCTCTGAAAGGTAGTTGTTTTCACCAAGCTGATGCCATTAAGGAAAATATTCGATTAGGCCTGTGGTTCATCGGAAAGTATGTTACAAAAATGGACAAAACTTATCCTAAATCCTAGCCGGTGATATGTGCATTTTCGGTAAAATCCATCCATTAATTTTTGTGATGCGCGGAGGACTAGACGGAGAGACAAAAATTATAAATTTCATGGTTCTGGAATCTTGTAGTTTGGTACATCATTGAAGCATATAGCAAAATCTCCCCTCAGAAAAAGACTGCAAGGTACTACTAATGGAAACAAGTCGCATTTGAAACTGTAGCTAGCCAAAATTTGATTGCCTGAAATCCTTCCGGTGTCGCCTGATCCAGGTCTTCAGCGGTGCACGGAGGGTGTATCCTTCACTGGAGCAGATGGACTGTAATCTCTGACGACTTGATAGGTAACTCGTTAATTGATCAAATTCGTCCATTACCGTGATTTCCTTTAAATTATCTCGTCCTTCAATTAACAGATTGCTGTCTTGGCCGCCAGCGATTTTATCTTTCCCCAAAGGTTACTGATTATTGACTGTTCATGTGTTATCTTGGTTGTCCGGGTTGAACCGCGTCAATTTATAAAACCCAACCTTGACAGTCCTCTGAAGAAGGCCGCAAAATGATGGCCGAAACGTTAACATCGACAATGACCGCGGAAGTCTGCGCACCCACTATCACTGTTCTTGACTGAATTAAGTAGTTCTACCAAATGAAAACACTGACGAATCGCTTTTTTCAATTCAGTATTTGTTTCTCAGTGTTGCTCAAATATAATATAAGTCATCATACTTCTCCAAAAACACTAATGCACAAACGTACAAATATTTCAGCGATTAACTCACAAACAAAAACGTTCTGGCCTCGCATTCGGGAGGACGCGGGTTCCAATCCTCGTCCGGGCATCCAGATTTCTGTTTTCCATGGTTTCCCCAAATCACACCAGGCGAATGCCGGGATGCTTCCTTCAAAAAGGCCATGGCTGAAGTCCTTCCCGTACCTGTCCCCAATCCCATCCCGCCTGTAATGACCTTAGCCGTCGACGAGGCGTAAAGCCATAAGTAAAAAAAAAATAGAAAAAAATTCTGTAAACGATTGACAACTGACTTTTAACTAATTACTCGTCTCTGCCGCTTGCTTATATGGAGGTTACAGAATAACACAGAGAAAGCTGACTGAAGATTTTCAAACGGCGACAATGTGCCCAACAATCAGAATTAATTCAAAATCATTCACAATCATCATGATACACACGGAAATGAAAATTAAAGATATTTACAGGTATTTACACACAAAATTATCAACATAAACCAGCTCAAACAATTGAAAATTGTCCTACAAACATCGTGGCTCACTTCAACACTTACAATTACAAAATTTTAATTAATGTTTCATGCATAACACTGTGCTGTTAAAAACCATAATTAATCAACTTCCAGCTTTCTATACATGATTCTTAAAATAATATTTCCTTAAAAGGACTTGGTCTGAGGGCTGCTATAGTCTGACTCATGACTAGAGTCTTGAGTGTAGGCTTCTGGGTAGCTTCCGAGTTATCCAGTTATTGTTATGGCCGCTGACATACACTGATTTCTTGTGATCCATATTTGAACTCTCACTTGCCACCGAGCATGGTAACGCTAGTGCCACGCATTCGGGTGCACCTGGGTTCCTATCAATGTCCGTCCATCCAGACTGCAGTTTTTCGAAACCAGTCCAGGCACATGCCTGAATAGTTTTTTCAAAATGTCATGACCAAATTACTTACCTTTTTTGCCTCCAGTACTTCATGGCTCTAATGATCTTCACGTCGACAATGAGCCATAAAAAAACACCTGCTCGCTGCGGTGTTTGTGCAAGTACATCAGTAGACTTACGGCGACTTACCGAAGCCAGAGGATAAATTTGAGAAGTCATTGCCTGGGTATTTTTTTGCTGTTTTTTACTCGTGACTGATATTTCGTAGGTGCTAATCCAGCAAGGGTGTTCGGCGTAAGCGTCCTTTCATAATGCGGAATATCGCATTAAGTGCCATATCCACTGTTCTTGCATGGCAAGCATTGAACCGGACGGTGTATATGTATTCAGCTGCAGAATAGTACATCGCGGTGGCAGATGTCTTCATGGTGCCTGGCTGTGCTCCCCATGGTGTATAGTCAACCACCACATAATGTTATTCCTACCAACCACTTTGTGCTTGATTTCCTGTAGTGATCCAGAATAAAATTTATTGGACATTCTAAAATTCTCCAGTTATTTTCACTTTTTTTGCATTATGACAGCTATAGCATATTTGTTGCACTGAAAACTCCTTCATTTTGCCACCGAACGTGGTGGTGTAATGGCTAGCGTTCTGGCCTCAAATTCGAGAAGACGGCGGTTCGAATCACCGTCCGGGCATCCAGATTTGGGTTTTCCATGGTTTCCCAAATCACTCCAGGCAAATGCCGAGATGCTTCCTTCAAAAGGCCATGGCCGTTTTCCTTCCTATTCCTTGCCCCCCCCCCATCCTTTCCCGTCTCTTAAGACCTCGCTGTTAGAGAGGCGTTAAGCAGATTAAAAAAAAAATCTTTTTGCCTTACGCCTCGTCGACTTCGTGATCATTAGGGATGGGAGAGAATTGGCAGTAAAGAGTGAAAAGAGTTCTTTTATTGCGTTTTGAACGAACCATAGAGAGAAAACTACTACCTGCCTTAAAATAGGTCGCAATTACGTCCAGGAAGTGAGCGACAGTGTTGCCTACCACTTAGGGTGGGGCTACGATGCTAGCAGGAGACACACATCTACAGGCGCGGAGAACAGAAACGTCGTCCTCAAGGTGCGTTAGAAAAAAAAGTCCATCTGTCTGTAAAACGTCTAACCATGTTCTGCGTGAGGTAAATTTATTTTTTGTGTGTGGAATGTGTAGTTTATGATGTGGAGATTGGGGATCTCAGTCAGGAAGTATGGTAGGGGGGGGGGGGGCAGTGCATTGAACACCACTGGCGGGTGCCTATTACAATATCTGTTTCAAGAAAAATTTGCATAGCCGTTTGGCTACGATGTAACTAAATATAACGTTATGCAAAGTTAACGTCAAACTATAAACGCTTCCTGTACAAAAAGGACTGAGTCCTGCATGTTGTCATAATCAACGTCACGCTTCGGTCACTTAGGTTGATCGCTTCACAACATGCCGTGTAGACTTTTTCGCGCTTTTTCCCAACGTCTTTCAAGCTGTCATTTACATGAGTGAATGTTTTAGAGTGTCGCAATTACTGATTTCAGCAGAAACTTTGAGCTGAAGGTTTTTTTTTGCTAACATAAACAAGTTGTTGGATTGGTGCTTTGAACTCAATTTCTTTGAATCTGTATCTCAAGAACATTACATGTTATTATAAGTTTCACTAGGTTCGAACTGTATGTCAAAGACTAACGTCCCCATAATTCCACTGGAATTCAACTTCGACTTACTTCGAAGTTTTTTATAATCGAAATTATTATTATTCTCGAATCATAAACATTGTACATTGTGAAAATTAACAACTTTAAACACATTTCGCCCAGTACTTCGCAACCTCAAGTGCATTCGATGTTGCTTGAAATAAATCATCTTTGTTGCATGATGATGGGCACATAGGGCACTCGAGCATATGGTTCATTGTTTGGTCCTCACCACACTCGCACTTAATACTAGTAACATCAGTATAACCCTATTTCACTAGAAAACATCAACGTTCGAGCCCTTATCAGGACCACACTTAAAGATTGTCTCCATTAACACTGAAGTCATGTCATCAGCCAAAGAAGATTTGCTACAAGATCTATGCAGTCAACACAATTGCCACATTTTATGTACTGGAGACACATAGAAGTAGTGAAAGCGCCGACCTAAAGTAATCGAAATTATTGTACGTTAATAACAGGCATATCACCTTATAAATGCCTATATTGCGTTCTTAATTTGAAGAGAGTCCCACTTCTATAATTATCCACTAAGGTTTCTATCCACTCTTGCTACGGAAGACTAAATTCCTCCTTGGCAACACTATCAAAATTACAATGATAATAAACAATCAAGTTTCTTAATTTCATTGTGTCAACCGAAAAAGAATACGCTTACCAATATTGATAAGACAAAGAAGTTATAGTGAACTATGAAACTGAAATACAACTATAAAATTCTAATCTGGGTTAAAAGTTAAATATGGAATTTCACGTTATATCGGTATGGACTCTGAAAGATGTAAACACAGAAACATTCAACATTTTGCAAAGGAAGTTAAAAATTCAAGATACCTTGAAACTAAGAATCTAAAATCTGTTTGACTCCCATGATTTTCCGGTCTACATATTCTCTGACTTCTGTAAGGATGTCAGCGCAGGATATTTAGTGTTTCCAGTAACCAGTTAGTTCTAGACCTCCAGTACACCGAGGCTTTGCTCTAGAAGGACATGAAAAAAAAGGCTAGAAAAATGGCGGATGTTTTCTGAAGGACAGGACACTATGCCCCTGTCGAGAAACTTTTAAAAATATAGGACAACATTGTCCACCAAATTTTGAATGGACTACATATAATATGGGCAATTACACAGGGTTATTACTAATGACTGTCAAGATCTTGTGAACTTATTGCACGCGAAATATTAATCACACGACTATGTTTCACGGATAGGTAGAGAAACCTTCAACGTTTCTGGATTTTTTTTTAACTCTGATTTATGGCTTTAGCCAAACGCTAGTACAACCAATAACATTAAACAATACATTAGATTGATTTTAAATCACACCTTTAATATGTATGACATACCGGGAAAATATCTTGACCACTTTCTTGCTCGAACTGAGAGACCTTGCAACGGAGAGGTTATGTCAGTTATATTCCGACCATCTTCAGCGGTTGGTTTCTTTCTAATTGATGTGTGTGTCGTTGATTTTTTTTATTTTTTTCATGGTGTTTATATCAATTTGATGCTATCATGGGAAAAGTATCAACTTTCTTTCTAACATTTGCTCCAGAAGTACCCAGACACCATTGAGATGACCTATGTTAGATGCAATTGTGTCACAGCTCGTTATCTGCACTTTATCACTTACTTATAGCATTCAGAACAACTTCACCTTGGTGTTTATCACAAGAAGTTGTTCCCTATTACGAAAAGTAATTATAAGATAGATCGGCAGTCGTTCTTCTTTGGAACTTCTTACCCCCAGACCAGGCAACAATTTTACACCCCACTGAATGGTCACGACTTGGGACACGTAATTTTAAAATCCGTTATTATTGCTTCTCCTCATTCGTTGAATGGAAGACTTGTTTCAAGAAAAATCGTCAATAATAAATCCAAGTTCCTCGACGATAACTTGAAGAATATAAACTGAATCTCTTATACTTAACGGGCATCTATCCAAAAGCAGCTATTAATTTAGGAGTACCGGTAATGATATTTTTTTCTTCTGCTCTTTGCAGCAGTTCCTGATTGAATTATTTCGGGTGGGTTTGTTAAATGTTTTTCCTGATGTTATCGAGAGCTAGAAGATGTGTCGTTGAGTTCTGCAGATAGCAGGAACAAATCATAGAACGCTGAAGAGCTTAACTACCCACTGGACCACATATATTTAAATATTTTTTTGTTCATTTGTTTTAGCCCTTTTTCTTTTTCAGATAGATTTACATACAAGCTACCTGGTCTACCTGGCTCTCTGTGTCGCTGTAAGAAGATTTTATGCTCCTAAAGGTTTCCATTTTTTCGGGGGCGTAAGGTGTGCAATACCATAAACATTATCCACTTAACGTTTGAAATCGTTTTCCCATCGCTGAAAAACAACCAGAGATTTGCTTGCATTCTTTTTCAGCTTTCTCAATAATATTATCCAGAATATAATGCACTCGTGTACAGCGACATTAGGACAGCACTTATAGTCAATTGCCTTCGCAGATATTAAAAAATAAAATTGATAGAATTCCTGCAATTTGTTAGTTTGCCTCTCCTAATGAAAATATGCTCTTTCTATCACTTCATAATCCTAAACCCATCTATTACAAGAAAACAATACGTGATACCTATTCAATAACATCACCGGCAGTAACAATTGATGTGGGCGCGCGCCACTACTCTTGCGTAACTTATATAAAGGTGAGTCGGTGCAAGTCGGTCTGGGTTACAATTCTCCCAATGGCGTAAAAATTAATTTGTGAGTGTTTTAGGGTAAAGTGAAAAAATTGGGCCTGTGCGTTACAAAATTTTGACTTTGAAAAATAAGAGACACCCTGGCGTAACATGAATGTATTGCAACGCTTTTAGAATGACATAAAGCTTTGAGGAGAACATTTGTGTTCTGTACCGACCACCATCCAATAGCTATGTTTTTCGCCACCAGGTATCAGTGTTTGTAATATGACGGCTAACGGTCAGGAGAAAGCATTTTGTACTCTCGATTTCAACACACTTTATTACAAGATTTCGATAGGTTACACTCTCCGACAAATCAATGCGCAGTTTCTGGTGTTACCATAAAGGAAAAATCAGTAGGCGTCCTTCTACGTCGGAAACGAACTTCGACCAAACCAGCCCTAGTGTCCAAAGAAAGGATAAGCTGAAAATGACAAAAGGCATAAAGAAAACTGCATAAAGAAAAGTTGTATAACATTTTGTAGATAATATATTTTTTGAACCCCGGACCCTGTATGTAGTACCTTGCGAGGGTTCCGCACCTGTTGGGCGCCAGGTACCGGAAGCCGTGCAGAGTGGTCTCCGCGACGTACTCGGCGACCACTTTGCGCCACATCTCCACTACGCTGACTGACTTCAGTAACGACAGGTCGCCTTCGCCTTCGATCTGCCGCACCCCTCATTGTCCGCTTCTCACTCTTTGTCCGCTCACAGTATTCAAAAGCAATTTAGTTTCACTGTCACTGTGGACATTCGATAATAAGACGGTGCGTATTTTCCCGTAGCCTTCCGTCAATGACGCTTTCTGCTGCCACGCGAGAAATGTTTTTACAGCTCAACCACAACCTTCTCGCCGATGTCGAATTTTTGCTGATGAAGGCGATAAATTCATTGCTGTCACACTTGTAAAATCACTGTACTAACAGAAATTTTTATGCTATAATAAACAGGAGAAATTACTTATTTTCTGTACGAAAGAGCAATAAATTACATTTCTAATTTAGAAATTTGTTTGCAATCCATTTTAACACACTATATGATTGTTCTCTAAAGCATCAGTTTTCTTAATTATTACATACACTAAATAAATTTTAAATGTAGTACAATAGTTTACAGCAAACTATAAAACAATAAGATGAATATTCAGAGAAGATAAAAACACCGTAATGGCGTGATTTTGCACTTCTGGCACGAAGTTAGAAAGGGGCAGAAGAAACTGTAATGTCTAAAGGAACAATTATGAACACGTCGAGATGATTAGAGATGGGAGGGACTGGGATCAAGGAACGGGAAGGAATTCGGCCATGGATATTTAAGGAAGCATCCCAGCATTCGCCTGGAGTGATATTCGAACCGGCGTCCTCCCGAATGCGAGGCAAGAGCGTTAACCACTCACCCACCACGCTCGGTCAAAGTTGATTTTGTCACAACGTGAAAATAGTTTGGAAATCTGTTTCTGGATGTATGTGGGAACCTCCACCTCCCGCTCATCAGGTCAAAATGTTATCGCTCTCATCAGGCTTGGTAAGCTACACGGAAAAAAAAAAATGAAACACACAAAAGGGGAGAAGGAAACGAAACTTCACTGGTTGAAAGTGATGTGATGTTACTTCAGTGATTACCAAATGTAGTCAATTTTACAAAGAACTTGGCAGTATAATAGCAGTTATCAGTATGACGTTGCACCTCCCTGTAGCCCGGATGCATGCACTTTATTCAGAGGGAAATGTGTCATCAATCCTTTGTATCCTCTCTTGAAGCAAACTGGCCCACAACTGTTGTAACTGGTCCTTGATAGCCTGGATTCTAGCACTGGCTCCACACATGTTTTTATCGGGGATAGATCTGGGGATCTTGCTGGCCACGAGAGTACCTCAACATCACGCAGACAGCTCGTAGGGACACGTACAGACGAGCATTTTCCTGCTGAAAAATGGCACCACAATACTGTCGCATGAGATGTAACACATAAGGATGTAGGATGTACGTACGTGAGGTACTCATAGTTTTTAATTGAAATAATTTTGAAGGAGTGCAATGAATACAATGAATTTTTAAGTTAAACGGAAACTAGTACTTCTACTATAACTATCACGGTGAGTCTCAACGAAAAACAAAATGTATCTGAACATGATTACATCATAGAAACCTTCGTTTCTTAATAGTAAGTGGATGCAACTCCCACACACAAGGAACCGCTTTGGTGTCGATAGATGCTGCCCACAGATTTTAATGTGTGTAGCGATATCTGTGGCGCCGCTTAATCCAGCGAAGCTCCTACCAATCAGCAAGATTTGTGACTGCGCCATATGGCGCTTGTAAATCTGCAGTCGTGATCCTGCGCGACAGGGCTACATCAAGCCTGCAGCAGCTGTACTGTTTGCAAAATGTCTGAGAATGCGTTACCTTAAGCTGAACGGTTTTATTTTTTACATCTTTTACCTAAACAGATCGAATGACTTTTAAATCAGTAAACTACACGTATTTAAAATAACTTTTATTTTAATGGTTTTTAGACTAATCGGCCATACAGTTTCCAATGACGTTTACAACAGCGTTTTCAGCTAATTATAGCTGAACAATGACGCAAGTAAAACACTCACGGACCAACATACAACCATTCATACGTTAAAATTAATAAGTATAAAGATTAAATTGATACAGATACAGGTAGATACAATTGTGTTTTATAATAAACATTACACAATGCAAAAGGATGCACATGCGTTAAAAGAGAAGGGTTCAATTTGCTTAAAATCAATTTTACAACATGTACAAGGAAAACTCAGTAGACATATTTTCATCTTTAAAATAAGCCATTAAGGTTTTTAGTAACTTATGCAACTATAAAATATAAAAAGTACATTTTAATATACAGTGTCACTCGTACTATCTATTTTCTGTTGGAATTAAATTTATTTACTTATTTCTCCTTTGTCCTACTTACAGCCGAATTCAAATACTGCTGAAATTATACTAAAAAATCAAGATCTAGTTATAAACGAAAGTCGTATATTAAATTCTACTTGATTTTTTATATTAATGCCAAAATTCATTAATTATTATCCTCTATTTTTTATGAACTTGTCAATTTGTGTTTTTTCAGCTATTTGTTTGTATTTTTTGATCTTATATTTTATAACATAACTACGATTTATCAGAAGTTTTTTCCGTGGTTCGGATTCCACGTTAAACTGTAGGTCCCCTGTACCCTGTGTCGGGTTAGTTTAAGGCGGCTACGATAAGGGCGGAAACCCCTATCTCCAGGTCATTACGACCATACTGTAACAGCCATAATACCTGTATTTTGAATAGTATTGGACTGTGTGAAATATTTGTAGTCAGCCAAAGTTTGCTTGAAAGTGATTTGTTATGTTTATTTTGTAAATTCTTGTAAATAAGTGTATATAGACTTTGTTTTAGGTAAGAAAATTATTTAAAGACCATTTAATATGTTTAAGAACCGAATGGTGCAAGAGAATTTATTAAAAGTTTGTAATTACTTGTATTAATGTAAGTTACGATGTCTACAGGACAATTTTCCACCATTTGAAAGGATTTCTGTAAATAATTTTGTATTTAAGTATCTATGATTACCATTTCTGATCACTTTGTAATGTTATTAATTAATTTTGTATCAATTCCGATTGTTTTTAATATGTTTGATTGTTTGAGTGATTGTTAATGATCGAGAAATATCGGGCGGATGCCTTTGAAGAATTCTCGTAATTTCGATAGACTCTATATAAACAGATCGCCTGGACAGAGAAGTTAGTATTCATTAAGTTTTCATTCAGTTTTCGATTCAATTCAAGTATTCAGTATTGCATCTTTGGATTGTAACAACTATGCTTGTGAATATCGCTGACTTGTTGATTTGATCAAAATAAACGAACATCAACATAAACTTGTTTTTTGGTGGACTTTATTAATTAATTAATGCAGAAATTAAACCACCAAAGAACCTTAACAATACGGAATTAATATTATTATTATCAGATTTTTTTGTATACATGTGTGAGTTCGTGACTCATGGTTTCATGTGTTCTTTGCATCGATTTCTAGTATTTTCTAGGTTTCCTAATTTATTTATTTTTTACTTCATTTGATAAATTCATATATATCTGCATATACTGTTTTGTGTACTGACGTATATTTTTGGGTGGGGGGAGGGGGAAATTCTTTCCCGGTTCGGCTCATGCAAAGTACTAATTGAAAAAGCGAGGTAAATTTCTAGGTATAATGATTTCCAAGCATCGGACATCTTGACATTCTCGGGAAAATAGCTGCATTTTATGAAAGAAGATAGAGAAAAATGAGTTGAACCAAGTGCACATTACGAATCATTTAAAATGTATCTGAGATCCAGGAGAACCTTAAGTACTAAAAAATTTTGCTATATGCGTTTCGTTTCTTTAATTAGTACATCAAGGGAAATCAAAAACGTGATCTAGTGTGGAAATTTTCTTATACTGATTTCCAGCTTCCATTTCAGTTTAACAACACCGAGCGCGATGGCAAGTCTACAATTAATTTATAAACTAATTTCACTCACAAGATGAGGGACGAGTCACTGCGGTAGAAATGAAGAACTGCAGAACATACACTACTAGATCATGTCAAGAATAAAAATTACAGATCAATGAAAAGTAACACTTGTGGTTGAACATTTTTAAGAAGTATAGTGAAAAGTGGTTTTTACCCGTGAAAAGTATGGACAAAAACTAGAATATCGTTGATAATACTCAATTACATTTTCAGGCGAAAAAGAATGTCTGGATGACCAACTAAACGATGGAGGAAAACCACAATGGGCCAGCAGTCTTATCCTAGAAAGGAAGATTTTGATGTGGATGACTAATTTGACTTTAAATCTATAAACTGACACAAAACAGCTTTATCTATCTATATCTATAAAACTAAAACCGGACATATTGGCAGGGCCGGCGCTAGGAATTTCGGGCCCGAGGTAAAATGGACGACCTTTTTTTTTTAACCAGGCGACAATGGGCGAATTCTAGGCTTCGCGCCCTCAGGGCCCCTACATCAGCTGGTGGGCCCGGGTACTTTTGAACCGCTTACCCCCCCCCCCCCTAACGCCGGCCCTGCATATTGGTCGTTTAAAAACTTGGAAACTACGAGGCAGATTTCGATGGAGTTTTCACCGTTTTAAAGCTTAGAATCTTAATTCACTTGTCTGGCATGTCTTATGTTTCAACGTTAAATAATGTAGGAGCATTAAATGAAATTATGAACGTATGGTGGGAAATTCCACAGGAGGAATCACTAGATGCCTCATACTCCGCACTAAACACACAACACAATGTCTCTGACCATAGCCTTTAATTAAAGCAATAAGATAACTTATAGTAATAACTATTTTGCACACTAAACAAAACTTTAAGTATTCTTTCTTTTAATTAGATATATACAATTTTTAAAAGCCATAGCTTGAAGTATTCTTTCCTTTAATTCGGGATATCAATTTTTAAACGGCATAGATAGATGTAAAAACAACAGAGATTTTCTTTAAGCACGATCTCTAGACAATATCTCTGGCCTTCAGCATTATTCTTCTGTTTACGATAATATTATTCCGGATTCACTTTTGATATTTTTTCTGCAGAGTTAAAGGATCTGACATTTCGAGCCTCAAGTATATCCATTCACTTCGCAATTGAATCAAATGTGAGTTTTTAACATAATCTAGGGTTGTTCAGTAATGTAGTAATGAAATTTCTTAGCCAAATTATCGAAGCTTGATATACATGAATCTTTTAGGACGAATGAAAATAGTATACGTGCAAATAAACTTCAGCCCACCAGTTTCTTAGTAGGGGGCGGGTGAATGTAAGTTTGTTTTAATTCCGAAAAAGTGGGCGCGTATTTTATGAAACTTTGTACAAATGTTTTGCGGGAATAAGAATAGGGTACGGTTAAATCTACGCCAACTATACCGGGCAACGCCGGGAACTCCGCTAGTGTCAAAATAAAATCCAACTAGTGCCGTTGGATACCTGATCTTTATAGAATGGAAATAAATACACTTCTGTATTTAAATTTTATTGTCTACCAGCAAAGTATCCGGCGTTGCCCAATCTAGTTGGGGTTGACTTACCGCCACAGTATTTTCATGCGTCCAGTGTGAGATATGTGTCCCAAGTTTCATCAAATTCCCGCCAGCCATTTCCGGAAATAATGAAAAATGTAAATTCGCCTACTCAGTACCCAGAATGGGTTGAATTGGATGCAGTGATACGAATTGTCAGGTTTCATTTTGGGCCAGGTAACTTTTCAACCTAAGCACAGCATCTGGCAAAGTTGCTGTTCTAACATCGAAACATGTGACGTACAGACATAGATTCCATATACATGAATCTTTATCTGGAAACCGAGCGTGAGGGATGAATGGTAACGCTTTGGCCTCACATTCGGGAGAACGAGGGTTGGAATCCCCGTCCAGCCATCCAGATTTTGGTTTTCTATGGTTTCGTCACTTCAAAAGGGCATGGCCAAATTCTTTCCCGTTCCTGGCTCCAATCCTTTCCCGCCTCTAATAAAGTCGATGAGGTGGAATTGCCATTTTAAAAAAAAATGTATCTGTTATGTGTCTGTGTGTTCCGGCATCACGCAGATAAATATAGATTTTGAATGCTTGATGTTGAATTTGAAAGCTTGATGTCCGAGTTTAAATCTGATGCATGTCTTAAGACGACAAGTCGCTTTTCTTAACAAATAATCTTGCTAAACCTGAAAGCTACTGAACCGATTTCGTTAAGTATGTATTATTATTCTGCTTCGTCTGGCACTTGAAATTTAAATTTTCTCGTTATGCACATTTATCTGGTGTCCAAAATTAATGTCTGTTTCGTACCTTTACAGTTGAACAGTAAGAATTGTTTTGTTAAACGTTTAATAAACAGTTCAGTTTCGCGCAAAAAGTAACAGATTTCTATGGGTTTTTGTTAGTAATCAAAGATTTTAGCTTTGTTGCCTTTCGAAGTTATTAATTAATCATTCACATTCAGTATGTTCATCTATGCGATTTAAAGAGTGCAAAACCGAAATTAAAGGAAGCAATCGGTAGTTGCCGAATATTTTTACTAATTGTGTGCATTTGTTTTAGTTATGAATACGCAACATCTAGTTGGTACTGAATCTTTGCTGTTTCCGACGATACTTTAGAATTTGATTTACTGCTCCGGCGTCATCAGACGCAGAAACATAAGATATACCGCATATTTGAAGTATGATCCTATTATTTAGAACGGTGAAAACCCGATTTAATTAAAAAAAATCCTGTTAAAACTTACTATGGTTGCTCGAAAAATATTGCTTTTATTGTTTCATTTTCCCGTTATATCGTAAGAAATGTTAGGACTTCAAACACGTTACTTCATGTATCTTTGGTCGTTTCAAACAAACTGATATAGCTCTGGCAAGGAAATGTTGCTGGATAGGTAACTTCTCTTTTAACATGAATCGATTACTTCCGTAGAGAATGATGTCCAGGCGAATAGAACCTGCTGATACTCTGACAGGGACTGTGGCTTACGAACGTATCTGCTTACTAATTAGGAACGAACTTCGAGAGAAGTTGTTTCAGAATGCTGTTTTTGTCTTCCATCCTTAGAGTTACTGCATGGAACTTCAACTCATTATCTTCAAGAAATGAAGCAACGTTACAATTCACTAACCATGTATCCAACTTTGGAGAACTATGATGAATCATATATCAAATAATCGATTGATGATTTGCTGATTATAAAGTTATGTTTATAAGTGAACCTAATTACAGTTTTTTATTAATAGTCTTGTTGCAGCTAAATTTATGTAAGTACGCTGCAATAACAATGTACAACGGTTTACTCTAACCAATGTATTAAATACAATTTTTAATTTTTTATCTAAGTAATGATCGCAACAAAACAGCTTGGATGAAGTAGTAGACAAAGCATAAATAATCAGTTTGAGACACTGTATCAAAACCTGCAATATGCCAGCATATGCAAACGCTAATAAAATAAGTTCCACAGAGCTTACACATATAAGACATCTCATTCCAAAATCGCAGAAAGGAAACAGTTGAAACAATGTAGCTGTGTTTTCGAATCAGGACACAAATTGTATCCTGTGTTAAACAAAAAATCACCATCAAAAACAGAGTGCTGCCTGCTAATTTACAAAATGATATTACGGCCACTAATAACATATGCATTTCCTATATGGGGATGTGCTAGCCGTAGCAAATTACATAGAATACAAATATTTCAAAACAAACTACTCAGATTAGCAGTGAACGCACCATGGTATGTAAGAAATAGTCAGCTACACAGAGAGTTAAATATTGCTTACATTTACGAATTTATAAAACAACAAACAATACATTTCATCAAACGAATGAGTACAGTTCCTGGTGCACAATTTTACAAACTAGGGAAAAGAACCGGCCAAACTAGGCTAAAAAAAAACGCCTTCCTCAAGATATTTTTCTATCAGGCAGTGATTCCGAAGAAGAAGTGAACCAGCTAATAAATTAAATACCGTGTGGCCTGTCACCTTCTATTTGACATCTCATTTGTTAAGTATAGATCACAGTTTTGTCAGCGCTCGATATAAAATGTATATATATAAAAAGTGTAATTATTTTAAACCAATTTCATTTTAACTGTTTGGATTACTGTTCTAATTCTGATAACTGTTTTTAATACTGACATTCATGTTGCTAACATTGTTATAAAAATTTATTGTATCATTGTATTGTAGTCACTGAGGGGCCCTGTGGGTTGACCTCAACCATGACAATATGTAAGTTATGTTTTTTGTAAAATTCAACATCGTCCTGTATAGCAATATTTGCTGAACGGATAATAAAATCATTAAACAACAACAACAAAAAGGACAGGATATGTGAAAAAAGAGATCGTTTGATGTTGATGCGTACCATTTATTTTTTAGCTCTATCGTAGATTATGAGTGCACCATACTCTAAAGAATGTATAATAACGAATAAATTGAGTGACGTTTTCCATTTCCCATTGTGTCGTAAATCGTTAACTAATATCGACGAACGATTGGAAGTACATTTATGTGATCTTTTTCAGATTAATTTTTTTTATTTGGTGACAAAACATGATTTGTTTCTTCCAGTTGTCGGTCTCTCAACAGATCTTCCTGGGTGAAGCTAATCTACTCATTTCGTATTTTCAGATTATTTAATTGTTATTGTGATTTTCGATTCAATTAATTTAGTTTTGTTTGTGTTTATTCCAATAACCTCTCACAATATTCTGCTTTTGCGATTCAGACGAAGGTGTGTGAGACGACATGCAGATGCAGAAACATCATCGAATGATGATTCATTAATTCCTCTACCTCTTCTCTAACCAGACAATAAAACCGTCAGAAAATCGTAGCATACGCAGGCTTCTTTAACCTTTATCCTTCGTTCCATCCTGATATTAGCGCATGGAATATTGTAGCTGTTTTATGTTTTTGATTTTGTTGTTTGTGAGAGGCTGTTGGGAAAATGGAATGAATACTTTTTCATAACCTGTTTTTAGTTTAAGTTTGTTTCGAAAAACAGTGCATCATATATTAAATAATTGCTTAATATTGCTTTTTTTATTAAGTGATCCAAAGGAAATGAAAATCGCTTGTATTAATGGTAATCTAACTACCCAAAAGTTTGCAAAAATTGCAACACCAAGAAGGAAACATGATACGATGAAATTTATTTCTAGAAACACGACAATAGACAAACGATTAGAATTTCAGAACTGTACAGGCACTTTTACCATGAGAATTCAATACGACGTGAAGCTGCTACGTGTTGCAATCAGAGCCTCTATACGTCAGAGAGAACCTGGATATGCTGCTGGGGAACACACTGCCGTCCAAAAAACATCTACAGTGGTTGCAGGAGGACCACAACGAACAAGTTACCATATCCCAAACATGTTCGATGGGTGACATATGAGGCCAGAGAAGCAGTGGTGCCCGTCGTTCTTCAAAGATGGCTCGAACATTTCTCGTCACATTCAGCCTGCTGAAATGTTGCAGGAAGCAGTGCCTCGAACTCTAAAACCTCCCTGACGTTGTGGCTGCTGTACAGATTGCCATCAGTACATGAGTGGCGGGATCACATATTATAACCAACGGCACCTTAAACCATCTCAACAACGCAGTCTGCCCGACTGCGTTCACCACGGTAGCGTCTAACACAGGGGTGGCCAACCCGCGGACCGCATGCGGCACGCCTCGAATATTTTTCCGGCCCTCGTGGTTAATCACACTTTTACAAAATATATTTATTTGATAATGGCCAAAGTAGTGAAAACCAATGTACTAAAAAAATACATTATTTGCGTATCCATATTTTCAAAATTTATTTCATTTATATTTATACATTTTTAAACGTTTCTTTACAATGTGCGTTTAGTATTATTATTATTATTGGCGAATTCTCCCAATAAATGGAAGACGTTAAGCAAATTACCCAATCATGTTTTCTTTGAGTTCTTCTCGTTGTTCCAATAGGCTTTCATTCTTTCCGAGAAAGCTTGCTTGCGTTCTTCCGACCACTTTGGTAGGTACTGTTTCGTTTTGGTTGCTCAGTTGTAACTTCCCATATGTCTACTTTGTGTCTGAAGGTGTGCCTTTCTAAGATGTCTGTTCCTCCTATGTTTGCACTTTTAAGATCCTTCCGAATCATTATTATTATATTATCTATGTTTACATATAAGAATAATAGAAACATAATAATAATAACTCATTATATGTCAATTTTTCGCTCCAAAAAAAGAATTAATCAGTGGGTCTAAATCTAATATGGGGATATATAATTTCTCGTATATTCGGCCCGCGGAGTTATGATGCATATCCAAAGTGGCTCGCGAGATCGTTTGGGATGGCCACCCCTGGACTCTAACACACACGCGGCCGAAGGACAAGTTGAAGTGGCAGTCTGAACAGTTGGCGGTTTTCTGGTCATTGGAAGCCGACGCTATGGTATGCGTGCCACATGAACAGCTCTGCAGACGTTGTCGAATCATCAATGCAGAAGTGTCGACACCTGTTGCGGTGCTCGAACGTCGAGCCAACACTGTGGACGAAACTGTTCTATCGGTTACGACCGTTGGTGATCATCCCGTGCTGTGGTCACATTGTGTGCTCCAGCACCCACTTCTATCCACGAGGTCCACACACGCATCACTGTCTTAGCAGAGTACCCTGTACTGATCTGTCCGGTCACACAAAATACTATAAAGATAACATCGCTGCATAAGCATCTTGCAATAAGAGCGACGTGATTTTATATTTTCATGATGGTTATATTACACCGAAGGTGGTTGGCGAGCGGTAACGCTCTGGCCTCGGATTCGGCAGGAAGTGCGTTCGAATACCCGCCCAGCCACCCAGATTTTGGACTTCCATGGTTTCACCAGTTCACTCCAGGCGAACGCCGGGATGCTTCCTTCAAAAGGCCATGGCCGAATTCCTTCCCGGTCCTTGCCCCCAGTCCTTTCTCGTCTCTAATGACCGCGACGTCGATGAGGACTAAAGCCATAAAAAAAACTATTACAAGTCACTAATAATTCTGAATTAGAATGGCTCGAATGCTAACCTTTAAACAACAATATAAAATGTGTATACTGTAAGATTTCCTACTCCCAACGCTGCTTAGGATGACTTCAAACAATAGCATCAATGCAATAGAATCCAGGGAGGCTATGAAGACGCATTCGATCACAAGTTACTAATAGTTCTGATACAAAGCGTTGGCGTACCTGCAAGTTGACAATAAGAATACTTCCATGCTGCTTTGAGGACCTGGTAACAGACAGAGATCATTATGATTACAGCATCATTATACAGGGCAAGAGATCTTGCATTGAAGGCAGGTCAGGTGCCACGTACTCATTTCCGGCTCTATTTCAGTGGGATGCAACTTCAACCTGTGTTATCTGTAAATATATCCGCGTAACACATTATTTTCCAGGCGGAAATTAAGGCCATCCCAACATTCTGCTAAATGATTAAGGAAACCTCCAAAAATCCGTAATTAGGACGACAGGTACGCCTGGCTCAAGGTATACACCAGAGTCCGCTGGATTTCCTCTATATTCAATAGGATGGAGTTCAACTCGCGGGTAACCTATTCGTCCTTCGGTAGAAATGGTATGACAGATTTGCATGTAATTAGAACAACGGAATGTCTTACCGTACTTCATGAAACAAACTTCACAATACCATCCTCACTCCGAGCTTGCGACTCAAGGTCATGTTCCACTGGCCCCGCTCTTTACCTCACCGCCCCTTCTCTTCCTACCACTCCGAGTTGACCGTTGTGCTCAGGTGGCGAGATGTAAATCTCTCTTCCGCATGTAGGGGGGTAAGGGCAGCAGAGTGGGGACAGAGCACAGTGACCTTCAGCCGCGTCTGTTAACTGATCGGGCTGTAGAGGTTCAGGAAATGTTAAAAGCCTTCATAACTTACAACCCAATCTGACATTCAAACCAAGGACTTTCGTATGCTCATCCCGACACAGTACCACTTCCCCAGCAGATTTACTTCGTTAAAGCTGGCGGTTTTTATGCGATTTCCCGGTTCGTTGACTTCGAAGTCATTAGATACGTGGATTGGTTTTAATAAGATTTCTACAAGACCAAGGAAGTCTTTCACGGTCTGTATACGTGTATATGGAGCATATCAGCAATCACATTCAGAGATTTAAGACAAGAATGTAATTTTTTTTTTAAAACTAAATGATGAAATTCTGAACTCTTAGCTGACCCTTGCAGTGTAGGGCTAGCACACTTGCCTCGCATTGTAAGGGTCGCTGGTTCGACTGCGGCCTAGGACACGGGTAGATTTAATTACATGTTGTGTTCGTCTTGTGATGTCCTCCCAGTTCTGTTCTAAAATTACAAGAAAGAAGCCAGATGAAATACTTGGTACAACATAAATCAGAGGAGGCTAAATGTTTGCAGAGATTGAATGACTTTTTTAAAAAATAAAAATAAATAAAGGAAAAATCTGAACTCGGTTTCAAACGTTTCATCCTTTGTGCTGAGCGATCGAGTGCTTCGTTTGGTTAAAGTGCTAGACTTTGGATAGGAAGGTTTACAGTTTGAATCCTACTCTCAGTTGTAATTTTTAAGAGTCATGCGTCTGGCAAATCTTTGACTAGTATTCCCGGGTTACGTTTGGTTCACCAAAACAGAGGCAAATTGCACGGCAAATTTGAACCCTATTAATAAGCAGCCAAACCCTTCGGGGACATGCCAGCGAATAAATCCATACGCATTTACTTTTTTCAGTCATTTGTGAGGGCTACATGAATCATTATTTGATATGCCCTGAAAGAATGAAGCATGGGATTTTTGGCTTAACATACGAGTATGTCAAGGATTACTTCAATGTTTCCCATTTTCCAGGAAAAACAGATGACTTGTGATGGGAGGACTTATGTATGCTATTAAGACACGTGGATACAGTGTTATCGGTCGGCAGCGGGGGCGTGTTGCTGTATATAAGGGCGTGGCGAAGCGCTGCGATCACCAGACGAGACACCGCTACCGCAAGGCTCAACTCCCGGTCCCTCGCTGTCAGGTGAGTACGGCGCTGGAGCACCTTCGCTACTTCATAAGTAATCTATAAGTGCCTTCTAAATTCTGAGATTTACAGCCACTTCATGCCAACTATCAGCTAATGTCACTTCCATCACGGGCAGGAAATAAATATCTAAAAAATAACACCTTATTTCTATTGTAACTATAACACATATGTTTACTCTACTCTCCAAAATGACGTTTTCATATTCGGTGTTTCTTATACTGTGGCCTGTTTCTTTCTCTCTCTCTCTCTGGTTTTTTTTTTTTTTTTTTTTAGTTTTTTTTTTAGGCTTGTATCCTCGTATTATTCAGTTATTTCTGTTTCTGTCTAATGTGAAAAGGCTGTAAAGCGGTTGAATGATCCAGAGAGTATTTTTTTTTTCATCTTGCATCATCTCACTGCTCGAATGTATCAATATTATCATCACGTGATAGCCAAAAGATAGGTTTATACTTTTCTGCAGTTTTTTTTATAAAATTTTGGTCAACCCTTCACTCCCTGTTTTGAATTTTTCTCTTGGCGTTGTTTTAGATATTTAATAACAATAGATAACTTTAGTCTCCCTTTCCGTCAACAGTGTTTGCAACTATAATCGTAAGCCATGCTTTATGATAACCGAACAGACATTCTGAATTGTAACTGTAAAAAATAACTAGTGGTATTTTCAAAATCGTCTACTCCCAGAAATGTTCATTTTGCTACTATTATTGTCTTACACTTTGTCATCAGTTATATATAGTGTAATATAGTAATAACATATAAAATTAATGGCTCTTTTTATAGTATACACTTATCAGCCGTTGTTTATGTGTTTGTTCTATTACTTCAAAAACAATATTGCTGTCAACACTTTGCCGAAGAGTTTCTGTTTGAGCAAACTACTATTTTAGTGATGTCCTGGGATTACATTGTCCAGTAACTGCAGTACCTTCAGAACACACTATTATAATTTATTTTTGTTTTACTTTCTTAAGCTGAGTCGTCATAAATAATTATGATTAAGAGTCCTATTATATTGGCCGAGAACACTTCTGAATGTTTTTAATTACTTTTTTTCGTTAATACTATTCCATTTCATCTCAAGTTCTTTGAATATCATTGCAAGGACGGACGAAACAATTAAAATTCTCATACCTGAGGCCCGGCTCAAGCCGCATATTCCTGCAAACTGGACTTTCTTGTCAGTCACTGTGATAGCCATCGATAATTTTTCATTTTCTTCGTCTCATCTTACACTTATCTGTGATAAAAATTAACATGTTCACAGAGAAAAAAATTCTTTTTGGACTTCTAATGACCAAGAACATTTCTTCGAATAACTGTGTTAGATGGTACGTTAAAGCAACTATGTTTACCCTCAATTATTTTCAGTCTTCTTTGCGCACACACTTCTATCATCCTCTGCGAGCGCCCTCCCTTTCTGTATCCACTTTCTGCCACTGATCATTTTTTTCTTTCTGTCCTAAAAATCTTATTTTTTTATTTTCCTGTCATTTAATGAGTCTGTGTTGATTCCAGCATTTTGTATATCTTTTTCCATTGCCTGGAACCATCTGGCTTTGGATTTGTAGCTATTTATCAAGTCAAATAGCTGTTTGGTTAATCTTTCGTTATTCATTCAGTGTATGTAACCATAGAGTTGTATTTTTCTTTTCCTCATTACATCTGTTAGTTTTTCAGTTTTAAAATATATTTATTTATTTTATCTTAATTTGCATTGTTATTCACTATTGATTGTAGGCCATAGTATTTTTTTCTCAAAAGTCTTTCTTCTATTTTCTCTAGTGTTATAGACCTCCAATTCTGGTTAGTTTAAGTGTTTCTGCTCCATAAAGTACGTCTGGTATAATAACTCCTCCTTTGATTATATGTCTCTGCTCCGTTTTTTCCTGCTCGTTATTCGTGATACTAAACAGAGAAATCAGTTACTGTACTCAGTTCCCTGCCTTAGAGCCCTGTGTAGGGTCTAATCCGTTTCGCGTCGTAATTTGCAACGACATTTCTTGCCCTTCTTTTTAAGCCGTACAGATATGTATTACATATTTGAAATGACAGCTTAACGTTCATGGAAGTCAAAGATTCACCTTATTTATTGTGATAAGACTTGTTACAAACGCCCAAATTTTGTCTTTAGGAATATAAAAAAAAAACACAAAGTTGAATACTTAAATGTTGAGTATGATCCATTAATCTAAAATTAATTTTATCTGGTTATACGCTAAAGGAGATTTAAGTTCTCTTATCTTATTAACAAAAGAGTACTTTAACTCGACTGGAAACATCAAGTGGCACTAACACCCGATTTTGCCACACATTAAACAACTTCGTTGGTTCTAAATACTGGAAAGTCATAAACTAATATATGAATACGACAATAAGACAGGAGCTATAAACATGTAGGACTTGTTTCCTTTAATTTTCTTTTTGGTAACAGTGACCTTCATCTTTTTTTTTTATTTGATAGATGGTTAAGTTAATTTCTATTGTGCATTAAATATTGTAATTAACTCGTATGCTGTTACAGAGCGAGCTGCAATATCATTTCGAACAACTGCACTGTGACGTATTAGTGTAACGCACATCTGTCTTGAATTGCAAACAGTACCTACTGGTAAAAAAGATTAAAATTCCAAGCAATTGTCACAATATTGTGAACTAAGGAACGTGAGTAAAAAACGGTAAATTTCATGTGAAATGTCTCGTTCTATCCAATTTATCCTTTCCAACATAGGTTACGGTTTGACATTAGCCAGCATAGTTGTAAAGTTTAATACTGTTCGTCTCATATTTTATCAGCTGTGTATGCCCCCCCCTCCCCGATACGGAAAATTGTAATGCGTTTACAAGTTTTGTAATTAATCGAGAACACTACAGTAGTAAAAGCCTGATTAATCACTTTGTGACTGAGCTAGAGACACCGCTTTAATCAAAGCTAGGGATTTTTTTAGTGCTAAAAAATTCAAGACAAGTAACATATTTTTTATTTACATCAGTTTTCGATTTACTCTATACAATTTTATCTGTATTTCAGTTTCCTGATTCACCTAAGTTTCTTAAAATCTTCAACATGTTCAGTTACAAGTAACCGTTGGAAGCGTAGATTAATAGCATTTTACTGTACGTCTAATTCATGTAACTCCACAGATAACAACTATAAAATACGTGGGGTCTCAGTACATTTAACCTTTGTTCTTGTTGTCATCTTGCTGAATTAGAACGTAGTTATGACTTTAAAAAGTGATGAACTTAAAAATTGTATTGAAAATTAAATAAAAATCTGTTTGTCAGATTGTAATAGAAGTTACTATTATTAGTTATAGACCTAATTCTATTAATGATATGATGTATGCGATCTTCTGCCGTTATTAAAGAAAAAACAAAAGTTTTTAAGTAAATACTCTTAACATAACAAGAGAAGTAAAAACATTGAGCCGGGCGAAAGAACACGATAATGCAACAAAATTGAAATTTACGTATATTATTTTTGCCATTTTTATTTTGATTTTTACCAGTATTTCAACTCGTCTGGTGCAGTCTTCCATTTCTATCCTGAGCTGGAACACCTCAGCTCGCCAATTGTTAACATGTGCTTTACCTGATTCTTTCGTAAGTAACCGGGTGAGGGATTGGAGTAAGTTACCAAGAGAAATGATGAATAATTCCCCAGAACTGTTGAAAGAATTTAAAACTGAAATTTATAGAGTACAATAGTAGGTGGGCACAGGAAAAGGGTAGGGGGTGGAAGTGGGCGTGTAGGAAAATTTCCACCGGAGCTTGAGCTCCATAACAATCAATTAAATTAAATTAAGATCTGTCCTGCAGTTGAAGTCTTGGCATTTGTTGTATCAAGCCAATTCTTTGTTTTGGTCTCGGTGTATAGAAGGAAAACAAGATTGCTTTTGTTTCTAGATTGATGCATGCAGGATCAATATTAATTTTCCTTGTGCACCGAATTGTTTTTGGGGCCAGACACATAACTGGAATTATATACAGTCAAACCTCGTTAGTACGAACCTCGGTAAAACGAATTCCTCGATAAGACGAATTTTTTAAAATCCCCTTGAAACTTCCATAAAGGTCAATGCTAAAAACACCTCTATACAAAGCAGTAATTAGGTTAAAAACCTCGATAAGACGAATTTGTTTGTGACATGGGCTAGGACTGATTAACCTCTATACAACGAATATTCTTAGCACAAGACCTCTACAAGACGAATGTTACCTCTTTAAGACGAATTTCTTATGATCTTAACCTCCATAGTGCGTAGTTTTCAAAACAAACAGAAGCGTGTCTTAACATGAAACTCCCCACCCTACCCTCTTCCTTCATCAGTCATTGTTTGGCACGTGCCTTTGCAGTGTTGAGTAACCCTTCCGGCTGTGTTTTTAAGTGTCCCTTCCGGCTGTGTTTTAAGACTGACCGTTGTGCGTATCTTTATTGTATGAACAGTAATGGCAGGGAAAAAGTAAAAAACGGCGCTAACAGTAGAGTTCAAGCGTAAAGTTTTGAAGCATGTGGAAGAAAACCCGTTGAAGAAGAAAATCACCATTGCTAAGGAGTTTAACATCCCTTCAACAACGTTAGCAACGATTATAAAGAATAGAGACAAGTACGATGAAGCAAGTGGACTTTCTAAGTTTTGCAAACGCGCAAAGACCGGTGAATTTCAGGAAGTAGACAAAGCCACTTTAAAGTGGTTAAAGCAGTGCCGCGATAAAAATTTGTCAATCGGAGGCCCTATTCTCCAAGAAAAGACACAGCAGTTTGCTGTACAATTGGGACACCCTGATTTTCGTGCCAGTAATGGCTGGCTGGAAAAATTTAAAAAAAGGAATGATATTGTTTTTAAAAATGTGTGTGGTGAATGTGCGTCTGTGGACAGTACAGTATGCGATGATTGGAAAGAAAAACTTGCTGACATTACTCAGGGTTACCACCCAGATGATATATATAATGCAGACGAGACCGGACTTTTTTTCAAGTGCCTACCAGATAAAACAATGACGTTTAAAGGAGACCCTTGCAATGGAGGCAAACACAGCAAAGACCGATTAACTGTGTTGCTTGGAGTCAACGCTTCGGGAAAAAATAAGCTCAAGCCTTTGGTTATTGGCAAGTCACAAAAACCTACATGTTTTAAAAATGTGAACAGTTTACCAACACTGTATAAGGCCAACTCAAAAGCGTGGATGAATGGTGATGAGTTCAGTGCATGGCTGAAAACTGTAAACACAGAAATGAAGAAGAAAAAGAAAAAGATCCTGCTGTTTATTGACAATTGTAGTGCACACGGAACTGTTCCAAACTTGTCAAACATATCAGTCTAATTTCTTCCCCCAAACACCACATCAAAGCTCCAACCACTTGACCAGGGAATTATTAAAAATTTCAAAGTGAACTACAGAAAGGAGGTTGTTCGGCAGTTTTTGACAGATATGGATCAAGACGTACCGACTAAAATCAACGTTTTAAATGCAATGTGGATGATTAACAAGGCCTGGTCAAACGTAACCGACAAAACTGTTTTTAACTGTTTTGCAAAATGTGGATTTCGTGTGACGGACCTCGAAGATGAGGACGATGACCAACCTCGAACTCCAGCACCCCAAAATGCAGAAGTAGGCCCAGATCAAAACTGGAACAAAGTTACCGAAAGACTAGGCGTCCAAGAAATGGAGTTTGAAGAATTTGTTGATTTCGATGATAATGTAGCAGTATGTGGAGAGCTGACGGATGAGGATATCCTGGATTCTGTTCAACCCTCAAATCATAAAGAAGATGACGCAGCTGAAGATGATGAGGAGGATGCAGCCGCGGAGAGTGATCGACCGGAACTGTCAACGAAAGACGCAAGAGAAGCTATTGATGTGCTCAAGTGTTTTTTCTTAAAGAAAAATGCTTTAAGTGATAGTGTAGTGAAAGCCATCATCGATTTGGATTCCACATTGGATATGGTAACCCTTCATGCAAGTAAGCAATCTAAAATTGATGACTTTTTTAAGATTAGTTAGTCCTTATTTATTATATGTACATACTACATATGTATAAGTTTGGTTTCCATTTATATTTACCGTATTTTGGCTTCAGATTTGTTTTCATTTTACTATACAGTACATGGTTTTCAAACAGTTTATTGTTTGTTTTGATACTTGAGTGATTTAAATATAAACGAGTATGTATTTTTAAAATTGCTACATACATGTTTTTTTTTTGTTTTTTTTTCTTTTTAACCTTTTTCTTACATTGAAAAAATAACTTTAGTGTAACGGTAACAATGATTCGTATTATAGAGGTTGGCCATAAAAATCTTCGTTTTATAGAGGTTATCTCAGAGCGAGGAGAAACCTCTATAAGACGAATAACGGCAGTATTAAACCTCGATAAAACGAACCTCTTTATTAAGAATACCTCGGTAGTACGAATTTTTCTTTTACCCCTTGAAATTCGTCTTATAGAGGTTCGACTGTATTACCAGTATTTTCGACTTTTCTAAGAATTAGCCGAAATTGTCTTATTGATAATTTTGTTGCTTTCGACTTATCCAGACAGAGTGCAATATTTATGAAAATTTCTGATTTCGATGGCGTCTCTACGCATTCTTTTTTAATCCCTTTTCGTCTATATTCGATGGTTAATATCATAGTGGCAATACAGAGAGATAACCAAATGGAATGACAGAAAGAGATCTAAATGTGAACAAAAATAAGTGCGATTTATGAAGTGCATCAAAACAGCAAACTAAATTTAAAAGTAGGATAAAACTCAATAGAAGAGAGACCATTTATTATTTTAAGAAATAGAATTGCTAAGTACGAACGAAGCAAGTTATAGTGTAACTTGTAAATTTTAAAGTCCAAACTGTACGGACAGGAGTCGAAATGTGATGTAACTCGGAATAATATGGGTTCAGGTTTTAGAAACTTTAAAATTGCAGGTTGAGTCGGTTGCCAATTGGGGTAATTATTAACTTTCTGAAATATGCTAATAAGTATATTTTAAATTTGAAAGATTGAAGCATTTTACTTTACTTTAACAGTAGAAACATAAGCAAAAGACTCTAAGCCAAATATTACCAACGCACAGACGACAAAATTAGCGTAACTGTCTATTACATCACCTATATTCCGAACGACTCGGCTGACTGCTGTTAAAGCGAATTTTATTTCTCACAGAGAACAATCTCGATGCCTACAATGGCGCCGCCAATCGTTTCTAGAACACCAGTATCTTGCCCAAATTATAGATTACTATTAAAAACGAATAAAATTTTCCTAGAACCGCTTGATTATAAATGGAAGTAATATAAAACGAAATCATAAAGAATTTATAAGCTTTCGGCAAATTATTTTTAAAAAAATAATTTTAATATGACGAAAACATACACAAATATGGTAGCTGGCACGACATAATGTATAATTGTCCTTTAATTCAAGTCTTGTGTATCGAAATAAATTTGATACAATTACAAAATTTAAGACGCTCATTCATAACAGATTCACATAATATACAGAATAAAATAACTCACATATGATAACAAGTAGTACTTAATTACAGTGATTGATCAATTTTCTTTATCCTACACAAACTTAATTTTTTGACGGGATGGTAATGAAGGAGATACCGAGATATAGTAATATTTTAATGTATGATACCAAAAGCACATAAGAGTTATCAGCGTAACATCTCTTTAGAAGCAGAAAACTTTTAGTACCAACATCGATTTAGGACTCAGAAAAACTTTCTAAAACTACACTGTAGTCTAGACTCTAGAGCACATCACTTTACACAACAGAACCAAAATCTTAGCGGAAGCTACCGTTGGGCAACGGGATTATGTTGAAAGTTAAATGGAGAGGTTAAGTAGGAAATGAAGCCGTTTTGAACCTTTTATAAGAAGAAATACGTGTGTTGAAGAATCATACAAAAAATAAAATAATAGATGGTAGAAAACATTTAGAAGACAAAGAAGGCAGATAGCCAGGGACTTAATTGGTGAGTTGTGTGCTGAGAGGAGAAGATTAACTCCAGATAGGAAAAGATGGCGGATTTCATCAAACCGACTATCTGAGAGACTAATGGCAGGAAAAATTTCCTATCCGTTATGGATAACTGATGATTATTTACTAGATTTACGTGAAACTTGGTTTCCATATACGATTTAGATTACATAACCAAATAGTTGCTTGTTTTTTCAAGACACGTTTTTATCTAGGTAAATAACATTATAATATCCTCTTAAGGGTGAACAGTAACGATTGGCGTTGTATTCGGAGAGACGCGGGCTCAAAATTCTATCCGGACATCTTGATTTCCGTTTTCCATGGTTTCCCGGAATCATTTTAGGCTAATTCCGGGATAGTTCCTTCGAAAAGCCATGCCCAAATTCCTTCCCGTTACTCGTCCCCAATCTATCCCGTCTTTATACCTCGAAGTCAACGAGGTGTAAAACCATAAGAAAAAACTTTCCTATTGACAACTCTCAGGCGGAATTTACAAGTACCTTTATTCTAATAGACTACTGTAAACCAAACATTTCGTAACAATAGTGCAAATGGAAGTCGGGATTAGTTAGTGTTAGTAAATTGTTATTAAAGAAAGGTAACAGCTCTTGAAGATCAATAGTTTTCCCTGGCATTTTACTGCGATGAACTGAACGCTTTTACTCCGATGCAGGAATTCGGATCGCTGGGTTAGTGATGACAGAATAATTAATGTCATGTAGACCTCAACATCTGGTTACTTACTCCTCCCTGGACAAACAAATCGATGTTCTACGTGCGCCCAAGTCTCAGCAGGCGGCAGCAAACCCTCAGAATGTGAACTAACATCACTGCATACTCACAAATCTCGAACGTGTTACTGGAGATTAATTCCTCGTCTAGCATAGGCAATTTACAATACCCTTTCAGTGTTCGTTTTTTGAATAGCAAAGTTAATATCTAAATGAAACGAATGAGAAAATTAAATGGTAAACGTTTGTTATAATTTCTCTTGAAATGCTAAAATTAGGAAGATATTATTGCTATTAAGTCAAATTATTATTTTTATAACGCTCAGTTTTTAGACAGCAATTTGTGATTCCTTTATGACGAAGAAGGAAGAAAAGGTTTCAGGCAACTAACTGCTACATTTTCTATATTTTCGACTTACAACGACATGTTAAAAAGCTCCCGATATCTGATACTTTCGTTGAAATGACTTTCCATTACTTATACATATGTAAAAATCTCGCGTTACGCTGTTTGTCAGAGATAAACTCCGAAACTACTTAACCAATTTTGATGATATTTGGTTTACTGTGTGTAATTTGGTCGAACTTAAAAGATAGAATAGTTTTTATCTCGATTATTGACCTCAATATTTATTATTGCGCATTAAATGTTCATTAAATGTTTGCAATAAAACAATAGTTTATTATTATTTATACGTTACGCCACTTTGTTACGTTTTGAGAACTAAACCGATATTGATGGAATTTGACAAGGACATACTTTGTATCTGTAGGACGAACACAGGACATTTTTTCCGGTATGAATAACAGTTGTAGTCACGAAATTTTGAGAATTTATCGAATGGTGACAGAGAGAGGGAAGTTTGCGTTAGTCTGTAATGTTACGTCAGTTGCTCAAGCTGTGCTTCTCGCACATTATGTTAGTGTATGATTTGTTAATAAATTTCGGTTAGAGACAAAACGTATTATTTAGTATAGCTGTCGATTTTCTCTGTACTATTATTTTGTGTCTACTTAAATGTTTCTGGCAACAGTTTATTTTGCCTTCTTTTTGACATGCGTTGCTCGCGTAAACTGGCCTAAGGTATAGCTCTAGCAGAGCATGAGCAGCTTAAGTTATTAGACCCCAAGAATCGAATGCTCATTCTGAAGAAAGAAGAAAAGACCAAGCTGGAATAAAGCTGCCCTTAATTAACACACCCCCCTCACAACCTCACACCTTCGTTTGTTTTTCTGTTTTTAAATATGTTGGAAATTGATTCTCTTCATGAGACAGGTTCGACGGTAGATTGATATAGTGATGGCTTTCCGGTCATATTATGCCGATTCCGTATTGTTTGGACCAATCCTCCATTACCAACAACTTTCTATATTCAATTCTGGCAACGAACTTCTTAATCCACACGTACGAAGCCGCGGGTATCAGCTAGTACATGTATATGATGTCCTGATCGAACTTTTACTTCTGTGTTCCTGCTCGAGATATTTATATTCCATTTTCCACTATCTTCTAACATTTGATAGAAACTTTTTTTGTTGGCACCGAATAATACCGTTTCTATTTTTGGGTGCTATTTAATCTGCTGCCACGCTTTAACTGAATATTTCTGCTCCTAAAGGAATTTATCTAATACTATCGCGAAGATTCCAGCGTCCGTTGAGTTTTCATTTTCGATTTAAGAGTTCTATGTATAACATTAGGGAGGTCGCGGATTCAGGTTCTCGTCATGCCAACCAGATTTCGGTTTTCCATGATTTCCGGAAATCACTCCAGACGAATACGGGGATGGTTCCTCAAAAGACCATGGTCGAATTCATCCCAGATACTGCCCTCCCTTTCCCTTGACGTCGACAGCCGTAAGGTCCGAACAAAACAAAAAGTTCCTTGAACATCTCTTCCTCACATCTGTTTGCGTGTATAGTCCCTTCCATATTATTTTTTTCCTCTGATTTTTCATTTTATTGTATACCATTATAGAATACAACATTTAACTTATTCTTCCATTTGTGTTAGCCTAACATGTGTACTAATTCTGTCTTCTTTCCTTAATACTGTTTTGCTTCTTCCTCTTTGGTGCTACTCTAGCTATTCAAGCTTTTGTATACTTTATTTTTTGCCTTAATTACTGCGTTTTAGGCTTTTTAAACGATGAGTCCTGGGAGAAAAGAAGGCCAAAGGAAGATAATTGACAACAAAGAGAAATTTGGGAAGAAAGGATGCCATCAAACGCGGAAATACTGTAGCACACTATCTTATATAGAATAGTGATTCATACTAGCCATAAATGATAGTATTTATGATTCCATTATAAGTTTCATCTTAAGTATTGTTTCTGTTTACTCGGATGTTGTGATAGTTATTCACAGGTAGAAATATGGTTCTAGAAAAACTCAAGCACAGCAGAATCACTCAGGAATGACGGAAATACATATTTGCCAGATTTTAGTGACGGGAACTGAGTGAACAACGGGAAAACATGCCGCTAGAAATAAACTGACATGGGCAAAGCAGTGAAAGTTGTGATTTATAAGGCTGGTGTTGGATACTCGCCTAAGTGATTACGTGAAACCGCAACCAGGACTGCCGGTGGGTCATGGCCGAGATTTGAACCCAGCACTTATACGCACATGACCACTAGGGCAGATGTGTTGATAGGTTGAGAGCTGTAACAAACTACTTCGTGCAAACTGATACAAACTCGCACATGTCAGTAAAATGTTTGTTGAAGGCTTGATGTGTAAATACCTTATCATAACGTTTATAATAAACTCAATTGGGCGGGTGGTAAGAGAAGGTTTCAAATCCCTTCATTTACTGAAGAGGGTGAAGAGAGGATGTGCCAGAGATGTTAGGGAAATGGGTTAAAAAAAACTTTGGTCATATCAGTGGTTGAATTTGGTGGTGTAGTTTGGGACCCACATGTTGGGTATCAAATACAGGAGTTGGAGGGTGAGCACAAAAGAGCAGCTACATTTGTTTGTGGAAATTATCGCACGACCCAGTCGGCATCTGATACGATAAAGGAGCTGGATTGGGAGTGATTGGAGGACAGGAGGAGGGTGAAGAGAGTGCTAGGGATGTACAAGGCATATGTTGGTGATCGGGCTTGGAGGGATATTGGCCGAAGAATTAGGAACAGTGCATAGAAGGGGAAAGATGACCATCCCACAAACTGGCACTCGATTTCATGCATAAGAGAGTGGGAAAATTTTCTTTTGTGGGTAAGGATGTCAGGGATTGGAACAAATTACCAAGTGAAGTGATGAATAACAATTTACCAAAAACGCTGAAGGAATTTAAAATTCAAATTTGTAAATCGCAAAAGTAGATGGAGGAGGAAGTTGATACTCAAATTACATAAGATGATTTTAAAAAATAGAAAAGGGGTAGCTGGACAATAGCGAATTGCCACTGGAGCGTGTGCTCCATCGCAATTAAATTAATGATAATAATAATAATAAAAGTACCAGGTTTAACGTTGAAGGAGGTTCTGGACGCTATTCCTTGAAGCAATAGAAGGGATAAATTGTAGAGACGATGGAATGGATGATTTGTGAGCGTTCCTTGTATCACCATTAAATGCTATTTGATTCGATGCTCACCCACGAAAAGACCTAATTATGACTAAACGTATGTTTCACAATGTGATATAAAAATATTAAACACATCAAATATTATGTCTAAGGCGTATTTAACAATTCCTTCAGACATAACCGATTCATTTTTATCGTAACATTATGAGAGTATTCGTAAGTCTCTGATTAAACGCTATCGCTGCTGCTGCAGGACGTATTGAACTAGTCACTTAATACGTGCAATTTTGTATGGAGTATTAATTTAGTAAAAGAAGAAAAATGCACGCTTCAATTATCTGCACTTTTTTTTACAGTAAAACAGGTAAATATATTTAACACATCAATAAATCTGGTGACTTTTTACGTACGATGAATCGGTAACAGAAAGAGGGAAGAACTGATCAGAATTACAATATATAATCTAATGAATATTTAATTGCGTTCTGTTTCTTCCAAAGAGTGCATTCGAGCCATGACCTAATCGAAATTTGGCATCGTTTGTATGTGCTAACGAGGGGATTTCTTTTAAAAGAAGTTACAAGGAATTAAATTCCAGTTCGAGTGCGTCTGTTTATCACAATTACCACGCACGTAGGTCTGCTTTTAGATCGTTTGTACTAAACATTATAGTGTATCTCCAGATGGATTGCCAAGTCTTCAACAATTTGATTTTTTGTCGATTAAGTTCTGCAACGATGCTCCCATCAAGCTATCAGCTTTTTTCTTTTTTCCCCTTGATTCTAGGCGTACATTTAACTTATCAATTAGTTCTGTAAGTATACGGTACCTGGTGTATGTCAATTGAAGGCCATTTTATATATATGTATATATATCCATTGGTAACAAGATGGATTGATTACCACAAAATTCGAGGACCGCTGAGCACTTGTTAATAGCGGCGTCCAAACTGTGCTCCCTACCGCAGCATATGATCATCTTTTTCTCTTACTGTGTATTAATATTGCCTCTTTCCCTTCAAATCTAACAGAATTTATTAAAATTTTGTAGAGTGAACCCTTAGGGACAAAAACAGATTATTTTTGTTCCTAAAAAATCATTGTTTGTTTCTAGAAACTAATTTTTTGTCGCTTTTAGGCTCTATGCAATGCATTTTCGGTTTAAATTGACTCCAAGAGGAACAGCAATTATCAAACTAAAGAAATAGATCAGAACGGGTCAAGCGGGTATGACGCGTGACCGAGCGTGGTGGGTGAGCGGTAACGCATTCAAGAGGACGCGGGTTCGAATCTCTGTCCAGGCATCAAGGTTTGGGTTTTCTATGGTTTCCCCAAATCACTCAAGTCGAATGCCGGGATGCTCCTTCAAAAAGGCCATGGCTGAATTCCTTCCCGTTCCCTTTCCCCAGTCCTTTCCCGCCTCTAATGACCTCGACGTAGACGAGGCGTAAAGCCATAACCAAAAAAAAAACGAGATGCGATTGGAGACAAGGAACAGGAAGAAATTCAGCCATTGCCTTTTTTGAAATAACCATCCCGTCATTCGTCTGGGGTGATTTAGGGAAATCATGGAAGACCAAAATCTGGAATTCGAGCCAAACCCGAACGTCTCCACCACTCACCAGATTCAGACCATAATTCGAAAGGGGCGTCCATTAATTACGTGAGGTGTTTTTTTTTTCGGTAATCTGGACCCCCCTCCCTCCTATCCATCGACATCATAGGTTTTCGATACTTTTTTTAGCTCTCCAGTTTTCAAAAGTGGTTATACCCCTCTAACGTTGGGATTGGAGTCTTTTGTAGACCTTTTTTTCCTGCCGACCCCCCCTGCCCTGGTGAGATTTCGGCAGATCCCCCTCCCCCACCTATTTCACCTCACGTAATTAATGGGCACCCCCGGACTTGTGCTGAGTTCTTGCTTTATTAACTGACTGTGAGGGTAGTTCTTTCATATGAGGAACGAACTACCTAACTTCTTCTTGCATTGACTTCCCGGATGGCGTGCCGTCGGCTATTGACAACTTACGCTTTCTTATTTAAATTAACTTCAGTAAAATAACTAGGCAAATGAACTCTGTTTACGAAGAAGTCAAAACTAACTGAGTTATTTTTTTTATTTTATTCTTTCATGGATACTAGCAGAAGCTAGTCAAACAACTCCAGAATCTTCGAAATGATTTAATTAGATCTAATGGATGTCGCAAGGAATTTCGCTACATACTTATATATGTTCCGTTGGTCGTTGCTGGACCCCAACCTTGGACTCAATCCTTTAAAGAGTCCTCTTTCAGGATAATATCATCTCTGATGTTATAAATTGCCCTGACATTCTCTGTCATGTGGGTTTCCGTTACCTATTTGGAAGAAGGTTGAAAGAGCTATTTAGTCAAAGACATCTGTTATTTTGTTCTTCTGCAGTAACTGTTTCTACTCTTTATAATTAGCTGTGTGTTAAATCTAATTATTAATTTCTGAGTATCTAATAACTACTACTCATACATTTATTCGTTTCTTTTCTGTAAATTTTTTGCTTATTTCTTATTGTTTGTTTTTTTCTCTCATTATTTGCTATCACTGTATTTGTTTCTTTGTAGTTAATGTTATGCTTACTTATTATGAAAGATTTCAATATGAATTGGTTTAACCGATGTAAAAAAAAAATGAAATGTTGCGGATTGTAGATGTTTCTCGTTGTTAATATTTAGGTGTATTTGTTGAACGTTTGTTTTATTCTACCATAATTTATTCAATTTAGTGATGTATACACTTGTTCCACAGGACTCCAGGACTGGAGACTAGCAGCCTGATGGCGCGTTACCTTGTCTTCACCATCTTCTTGGCAGGTAACCTCAACCACCTCGTCTATAACGTGTTTGTTACTTTCTTCAGCTGTTTCTTTTGCGTTTAATTCTTTTTTAAATTGTTCTGTAATCGACGAGGTTGAGCAACTTCAAACAAAACTTTTGAAAAAATCTTCTTCATCTCAAAATTATTTTTATTCACACAATCAACTAATATCTCCGGCTTTTTTCCGCCGCATTGGCAGTTCTTTTTTTTAAAAAAACAATTCTATAAACAATTGACTGGCGTGTACGTAAGCAGCTGAATAAGAAGCGTTGTACTTCGGCGTTAGGAAATTTCGTCCAACGTAAATCTTTTTTGGAGGGGCAAATAAATGATGTTGCACGGTGACATATCTGAGATGATCTAAAGCTGTCTAGTGTAGATCTTCCTCTTCCGATAGTGTGGCATCGATGGTGTGGCCCAGGATGATTCCACCAAAACGCCATGACGATTGTCCGAATTCCTTCACCTTCCTTGCTTCCCAACTTGTCCCCCATTCTCTATTGAACCAAAAGTGTTTCTGAAAATACATATAAAACTATACACTACTGTTTGTGAAAATTGTAACACCAAGAAGGAAACATGTGATTACAATGAAATTCCACAGATTAAGGAAATTACAACGCACAAATGATTAAAATTATAGAACTGCACATGCAGTTTGACCGTGAAAATTCAGTATAGTGTGAAGCTGCCACGTGTTGCAATCAGAGATTCTAGATGTCATGGTATATTATCAAAGAAAGCTGAGCTTTGCTGCTGGGTACACACATGGAGGAATTCCTTCCTTCATGGGTACACACTGCCGCGCGTTTTGCAGGTGCGCAAACAAAACAACGACGGTGGTTGCAGGAGCACCAGAACAAACAAGCTGCCGACAGACGTGGTGGATGGCTGACATGTGAGGCCAAAGAAGCAGTGGTGCCCTTCGTTCTTCGAATAATTGTCCAATGACGGCGTAGCTTTACCTTGTATTATATTACGTAGAAGATTTTTTTCTTATATTGCATATATTGATGAGAGTATGCAGAAACCAAGTTTTCGACCTCCAACACCCTCAGTACAATTTCCTGTGGCCAAAATTTTGGTACGTTTTTCAGTTTATCATCGATAACTCCTTCCTGATGAGTCCTAGAAAGAAATATCTTATTTCCAATTTGAAAGAGGACAAAATTTCCTACAACTTTTGTGGTACAAAGTTTTTTTTATAAATTCAAAACTAAACGAGCTACAGTTCTTTAAAAAATCAGAAAAATTTCACACTTTCCCGAAAAGTTGGGTTTTTACCTACTTTGTCACTAAAAATGACTTAGAACCCCTGTATATATAATTCATTTATATGTATTTCTGTATGACAAGGTATTTATATATGTAATATACTCTCTCCGGTAGTACTAGTAGCAAATTTGTTTATGGAAAAATTTGAAAGTGAAGCCATTTCGACAGCTAGAAACAAACCGTTGATCTAGTTTAGATACATAGATGATACGTTTGTGATATGGCCACACGGAGAAGCGGTGTTTCAAAGTTTTTTATGAACCACATTAAAAGCATCCATCCAAAAATAAGGTTCACAGTGGAATTAGAAACTAATGGGCAACTGGCTTTCTTGGATGTTCTGGTGAAAAGAAAAGAGGGAAAATTAACACACACTGTGTACAGAAAACCTACACATACAGACCTCTACTTAAATGCTGCATCACATCACCACCCAGCTCAAAAAAGCGCTCTGATCAAAACCTTATTTTGTAGAGCGGAAAGAGTAGCAGATAAAGAGCACATACAAGAAGAAAGGAAACACCTACACGGGGTCCTACGGATGAATGGGTATAGTAGTCGGATAATAGCCAGCGCCTTAAGCAGTAACAAGAGGAACAATAAAGAGGTACATGGAAAGATAACAGAACAAAAGAAGAGGGCTTTTTTACCTTACATAAAAGGAGTCACTGACAGAATTGGAAAAGTGCTGATGAAAATCAATATTCAACCAGTCTTTAATAGTAACAACAAAATAAGAGGCATTTTAAGATCAGCAAAGGATCGCAGACCACCATTACAAGCAAGTGGAGTACCATATAAGATACCCTGCGATTGTGGAAAGGTGTATATTGGCGAAACTTCCAGAGCGGTTACTGTAAGACTAAAAGAACATTGTCGTCACGCAAGACTTGGTCATACAACAAAATCAGCTGTAGCAGAACATCAGATAGAAGAAGACCATAAAATTCAATGGGAGAAAACAGAAGTTACAGCATAACCCAAAGGTTTTCTAGAACGGAAAATAAGGGAAGCAATAGAAATCTTCAAACATCCCAAAAATTTCAATAAAGACGGTGGCTATGGCTTAAGCGAAACGTGGAAATGTGCACTCGTGGACATTCGCAACACAAAACCTCCAACGACAAGATCTCTGGAACAGTTGACATCCGCTGCCGGTAACCAAAACAGTTAGCTCAGCGACGGAGTTGTGTGAAAACCACACCATTTCGATTCTGGAAAACCTGATGAAGGCACTAGGTTGGGCGCCGAAACGTCGGTATTAATCCATCAATTAAAGCAGTGCGATCCCCGAAAAAAGTAAGTGGAATATTTGATTAAGTCCTGCAGATCATTGGCCACAGAAGTTGTCCGGACCGGAGCCCTGTGAGAAGTAATCTTACACTATTCTTACACTCCAATAAAACTCGGTTCAGTACCGAACCGTAGAGGCTGCTACGCCCCTCATTTCCAGTGCCAGTTATCAATTCCACGTACACACAGAACCGTAATTTTATTTTTCGAGATAGACCCGTTCAAGCGGACATCGGCAAGCATCATCGGGACTCGAGTTATTCTTAAGTCTTGTTTCAAGGGAGTTTTCCAGTCGCAGGTTTTGCTGCTCAGCTCGTTAATAAAACTCTTGGTACTGGGATCTTTCGATATTCACCGTTTGAACGCACTGAGGCGGCACGATTGGATTTGCTGATTGTTAAGGGCCCTCTGACTGGAAAGTCCTCCCTACCCCAACCCACCACCACCACACACACCATACGCTCGTAAACACTTTCCTTGAAGCGTGCCAAATACAGTGCTATAAACGCAAGCATTTTGCGACATTACAAACGATTTAGAACTCAGAAAATTAAACTTTTTTATTTTTACAGATTTTATTTTCTTGCACTTATAACAAGGAAACGGTAAATTTTCAGACAACGGTTCATTATCAAAACTTTATCAGCTCAGTCCCTTTTAAAAACCCAAGAAATTTCTAATAGGATTTTCCGAACATTCAGAATAACCGATGGTGAAGAAAATTATAAATGTGTACACTAAATGTGGAAAATCAAAAATGAATTACATTTATCTCGCTAAAGTCAAAGAAAAGTGTATCGCAGTACTATAATTCTTTGATCCTATCAATTGTAGGAGTGAAAAAAATACAACAAGTAAAACATTTGCTAATATCCTTCTTCCTCTACTATGAAAATGAAGTATTAACAGTATTAAGATACGGAGACAGAGCTTGCACTGTACTGAGAAGGAAATTGGAGCGAATGAGGAATGTAGGTAGATTTGCACAATCCGATGGCGTCACATTCTTGACACCTGTTGAGTACGTTGCGACCTGTGGCCGCTCGTGACGTCACGATTGGGTGTGGGGGTGGGACGGTAGGCAGGGCTTTGATCTTTGTGGCGCCGCAAAACTTTGATGAGCGCCGTTATATCAAAGGGAAGACCGCTTCTTAATTCACTTGGCCAGATAACCTCCAAGTTGGATCTGCTCACAGCTGCATTGGCTCAGGCACAAATATTCTCTATCAAAGAGCACTTGGTCTCTATTGACCCCCAGTTTCGGTAGATATTGGGTCCTTGAATTAAATTCACATGTAATAAGTTTAGTTCTCTGAATTCCTCCAGTTTTCTGCAGGCAATCTCCTTTTGGCTACCATCCAAAGTCTTTGTAGGTCTTTGTGCCCCGTAGGCAATGAGATTTTTTAAAAAAATACGCGGGAGACGCTTGCAAGTAAGGAATGGGAAACAATTTTACCACAGTTAATTGAAGGAATAGTCCCAGAACTCGGAAAAACACGGAAAATTGAAATCTTGATAGCCTGATCGGGGATCGAAGAATAGTCCTCCATAATATCAGGCCCGAACCTTAGTTGGTTGTGCACAAGGCCCGATCAGCTGACCGGTGTAAAACACTCACTGCAATGAGAACGAAATAAGATACAGTTGTGTGGTTTGCATTTCATATAAAAAGTCATATTGTCAGTAGAACCAGGAAGCTGTATTAGCGAACACATTCACACTGGAGTTAAGTGATTTCATGAACTTCAAACAACACAATTAATCGTAAAAATTTGTTAAATGCAATAGTAGATGCGGAGAGAAGTCCCACATGTTCCATCGGAATTTGTGTTGTCTCTGCATCTGAATCAGTTATCTTGTAATGTTAAAGTGACTTCTCATTCTCTTAATTGTAATTTCAATGTATTTTTTAGTTTTAAATTAATGTATAGGGTTCAAAATATAGCGACAGATAACTTTTCTTCACTGTCCAGTGTACTTCTTTTCAGTTTTCATACATATTCATTATTTGTAGTCTTGTAAAATTTATTATTGTTAACTTTCTCAATATTTCGGAGAAAGGCTATCTTGTGAATGGCTGCCGAACCTATGTGTTTCCAGAACGAATTTTCAAATACCGCAAGACGCGAGTTCACTTTGTCCTCTTCGTTTTGATTATGTAACAATCTTCCACATTTTAAACTCAGGGGTCACTTAGTAAATTCATAATCACAATTTCAGTCGCTAAGTTATAATGCCTTTAACGCAAAGTTTCGTTAGTAAATGTCCTAGGCTATGCTTTTGGTGACTTTTCAAAGATGAAGGTCTGATGCGCATACAAGTAATGACGAGTTTAAGTAAGGGCGATATAATATTTATGCCACGAGTTTCAGCTTAGGTTAAATCATCTCACTTTCTCAACTGTCAAGTTATTATTTGATTTTTATGTAATTGCTTGGTGATCGGACATCTGGTAAGAACAAGTAAATGGGACTATCGCTTGTCTACCAGTGACAGGAGTAAAATCAGAAAGAATAAAGACAGAATCCTGTACCAAACACCGATATTCATTAAGCAACCGGAGCGGGCACTTTAAAAGAATAAAGTCGCACAGAATTATGAATAGTATCCTACGTGGATGGCAAGAGATGACTATGACCTTAAAATGGCACTTGCTTTCAGACAGAAAGAAACGTGGAAATTTTTCTTTCCAGGTGTCAAGGATTTTAATAAAACGCCAAGGGAAGTGATAAACAAGTTATCAAAAACACTAAAAAAATTAAAATTCGTATTGTGCATAAGTAGAAATGGGGGAGGGGGGGTTAAAAAATCAAAGACTTCAAGATAAAAAAAAAATATCAAGTAATAGGAAAATAGGTGTGCAGGGAAATTGCCACCAGAACATATGTTCCATCGCAATTAAATTAAAGTATGTTTCATTTAATGGTTAGGGATTGATTCTTTTACGTTTCCCTTATAAATGTCCTGTCTTCTTCCAAACAATACTCGATCACCAACCACTCATAAATAAGAAGAGATACTAGGAAATATAACATTTTATTTAACTTTAAAAACTGTTGACGAAATTTTGAAAGATCTATCCGAAGAACAAAACTGACAGTACGCTTTCACGAAACACTATTTCAGATCGAAATTAATTTTTTTTTTAAAAAAGTGTGTGGTGGAACTAACGATAGAAGTGAGAACATCGAATCTCTTTCTTTTACAACGGCTGCTCCGATTGTATTTGAACTTAACTTTCTTTCTAAGATCTACCTCCCTCAGAACGTTCTGTCGTTACTCAACTCGTGTGATACCGTCTCTAGTGAAACATAATTCTCGAGTGTTATGCTTAACTGTCACCGCTAGTCTTCTAAACGCTGTGTAGGCTCGAACCTGACGCTAGGCTCGGTCTGGTATTCACAAGATGCGTGGTGGAGATGCTGATATTCGCTCGGTACAATTGGAACAGATATGAATTGCATCGCAGTCTTAAAATTGCTAAAGAATCGGCGTTATGGAAGAATAAAGCAACTGGAAAATTAAAAAGTGGAGAGTATGTTTCTTCTTCTTGTTATTCTCTACGTGCTGTGGTATCATTTTATAAGACTCTACAGTTTACGTTCAGAAAATTGGGTTATTTGAAGACCGGGCACTGCTCTATGTCAGTAAAAAGTAAAACTCGGTATATTGCACCACATTTCAACATTTCTGTGGCAATTGTTCCGCATTCCAAATACAATCTCTGCGAAGTAGAGAGGTATATATTTTCCTTATCATTAATTTATCATCCATTATTCTCATGCACATTTCCTTCTCTCTTAAATAGACTATGTTTTTTGTGTATTTATAGATTGGGCTGTTGGTTCCAATTCAAATCAATCTGAAGTAAACGCCTCTTTTCCTCGAAACATAAAATGGAAACTTCGATTTCTCGAACACAGGCGAGCGCATGTTATCAGGGAAAGACGGACGAAGTTCAGCGCTACATCGATAATGTATCCTCTAATGGTGACGACGAAGAAGACAATTTAAATGCATTTAATGTGCATTCATGGCATACTTTATGAATGTCAGTCACTGTAAATAACTTACTTATGCTATGGTTTTCAGTAGACCGTGTTCTGATCTCAAGTTTTGTAACACTTCCATTATATTTGTCATATCTCCTGCGGCTCGGTTAAAAGAAGATTGTAAAAATTTTGATGTATTTTAGTTCCGAGAGAGCCCCTGCCTTACGATCTTGCCCAGTTTTCTCTGATGTGCCATCCCAGTTGCACGGCACTGGCGAGGATTCCTGCACTGCGGAGCCTGGGAAAGCTCGGACAGTCACAGCTAGTCCGAGTATATGTGACCAGTCATAGCAATAACCGACCGAGTTCGAGCGTGTAGACGGCAATTTGCACGAACGACATTAGTCACCACACAAAACAGTGTTAAAGTGACAGCGAGTGCACCTAATTCATACAGAAAAAAAACACACACACACAAGTATTAAACTACACAATTATGACACTCGAATTCAATAAATATTTTGATTTTTTTCATCGTGTCGCCCTTCCTTGACGCAATGTTCATAATAGAGTGCAAATTACCGTCTACACACGCTCGAACTTGATCGGTTATTTCTATGACCGGTCCTCTCGGATGACCTTTGACCACTGAAGCTTCCCCAGCTCGATGGGCAAACGAATACTCGGCGGGCAAATGAAGGCTCCGCAATGCAGGAATAGCGCATAATGTCTTCCTCACCGGAGCCGCGCAACGAGGATGGCGTAGGTACTACCATAGAAACCTGGACAAGGTTGTACGGCAGGAGCATTCTCGAATCTACAGTATATCAATGATAACAACCAATATTTTGTGTGTTGTATCAATTTAATCGTCGTAGACATGAAGTGCAACGTGTATCTGTTTGATAAACATATTTAACGGAAGTATAAAAAACTATGAGATCAGAAAATAAGGTAACGAAAACCATAACATAAATAAATTAGCTATAGTTACTGATATACGTAAACTATACCTTGAATCCACATTTAGTGTATTATGATTTATACGCAGGTGTCAAATATATGTGATGTCTTGTTAGGATTGTTACCTATTAATACACAACATTATACTTATTTTAATGACGTAACTGATATAAATCTAATAAGTGATCGTTAGTAACCAAAAGGAGAAAGATTATTTCAGTTTTTAAAGAAATGTCGGAACATCGCAACAGTGATGTTGAAATGAGGTGCAATCTGCCGATTTTTGCTTTTTCATTAACACAGAGTTGTGTCCGGTCTTAAAGTATTCGAATTTTCCGAAAGGTAACGTATATAATCTTATAAAATGATGCAACAGCACGTACAAAATAAGAATACACAATTTTACTCTCCACTCTTTTTAATTTTTCAGTTACTTCATTCTTCGATTTAGCGGTTTTGAGACTGCGATACAGATCGTGATTGTTACAATTGTACCGCTCTAGTACCAGCGTCGCTTCGCGAATAACAGGCCTAGTCTACTGTCCGGCTCGAACTTACGTCCAGGCGCTGCACTGTACTTTCGGCATTTGTCCGGCAGAAATCACGCTGGCAGTGACAAACCGAGCGAGCCTAGACAGTATTAGCGCGACTCTAGTTCAGACGTTCTCATCTCAAAAGTAGAGTAACTGATACAAGAAAATCCCAGGAATTAATAAACCTTAGAAGGCTGTGATGTTTGTTGCAGGAGCCTCCCTGTGGTCCGTATGCTGCGGCGCCTCGTGCGACTTCTGCGGGCGCGAGTGTTCCAGGGCCTGCGGTACTAACTACTTCCGCACGTGCTGCCTCAACTACCTGAGCAAGCGCAGCGGCGGCGCTCCGCACCCTGGGTTCCGCCTCGAGCTGATGCTGTTCCCACCGCAGCTGCTAGCTGCGTCTCGCCACAGGTCGTCCTCCAACGACACCCCTCCCCCGGCCGACCCGCGAGACCCGGACGTCGACAACCTGCAACTGCTCTACGGACCATGACTCCCACGACACCTCTGCCGCATATCCAATATTTTTATCACAAAACGCTGAGCTCAAACTGAATAAAAACATATACTGGAACCTGATGTTTTATTACACCCGCCCCGCCGTGTTCCTTGTTTCGTCGAATTCTGGAGAGACTTAGGATATTGATAACAGGTGCTTTTACCTTCAAGTCTTTAATTTCAGAAACCGAAAAAAGTGATGTATAGTTGTTTGGAGAGGGTTAAAAATATTTGCAATATCTGCCGGAAAATTGGAGATAAACTAAGATTTATTTGTAGTAGAAGTTACTGTAGTTTATGGAAAGACTAGTTTACTGGTAAGTGAGTGATCTGGTAGCTCAGTGGACAAAGTGTTCGGTCTCAAAGTTCCCGGTTCTGCATTCAAAAACTGAAGGTCCAAGACTTTTAAAAAGTTGTGTTCGATCATGGGTGATATGCTGGGCGATCTATGAATCGGATTCTGTGTTAAACTGTAAGCTCAAAAGCGACAGAGACGGAAGTAAAGCATTCGGGAGGATGCTGGTTCGAATCTCCGTTTGCGAATCCAAATTTGGGTTTTGTATGGTTTCTCCAACTCACTCCAGGCGAATTCCTTCTCTTTCCTTGCCGTCCACTCCTTTCCCGCCTTAATGACCTTGATGTCGACGAGGCGTAAAGCCATAAGGAAAAAAGAAACATAAAAGATTTTAATACATCTGTTTTAATATTATCCACACCGGCCCATTTATGCCTTTTTAGTTCCTTCACAATATTCACATGATCAGTTTCAAAACTTATAGTCTCATGTGAAGCTGCTCCATCTCTGATTCAGTGCCGAATCTAGACCGCTGCACTTTCCAGGGCGGCAAAACCGTGTTTGAATGTTTAAAGGGCGGCGACATTTTTTATATTTTTTTTTAGCTCTCGCGCCAGGCCGACAAAATATTGTTTGAAGGGCGGCGATCACAAGTTTTTGCCTCAGCTCGGAAAATTCGTAGATCCGTCACTGCTTTGATTTACACCCCCCCCCCCCCCCCGAATGAACAATAGTCCCTAAATAACTATCATTTTCGAATCTGCAGTACCTTATTCTCCATATTTATCTATAACTGTATGATTACCTTACCTGCATCTCAGTTTTGTAACATAACCACGAAAATTATTAGATACAACATTCAGTGGTCCCCTTGCACCCATAATATTTTTCATACTCCCATCTTTAAAATCCCTCTTTGCAACTATTGGTTCCTTGCTTTGTTGTATGAAGTGTCCCTTGTTATCTATTAACTTTGTTGTGTCCTCTTCTCACCAATCTCTTTAGTTTCACTATTGTAGTATGTAGTTCTGTACTTTTTTATTTTCAATTTTGGAATAAATATTTCTTTCCTTATTCCGATTATTTCCTTGAACTTTTCCCACTTTTGTTACTCCGTTGTACTTGTGCTCTCCTTCTGTATACTGAACCTTCCTCTAAAACATTTCTTCAGTTCTGAAATATGTGCAATTGTGTATTTTTACAATTGTTCATGCAACTATCTTAAGTTTTGGCTACTGATTTACTGAACCCTTTAATATCCATCAGGATTGGTTTGTGATAACTTATTCCTTCAATTAATATTTAATTAAAGTTGCAATGGAGCACCACTCTGGTGGCAATTCCCATAAACACCCATCTTCCCCCTTTCCTGCACCGATCTACATTTGCCCTCTACAAATTTCAACTTTAAATTCTTTCAATGTTTTTGATAAATTATTCATCATTTCTCTTGGTAACTTATTCCAATCCCTGACATCCTTACCTAAAAAAAGAGAATCTTCCTACACCCTTGTGCTTGAAATCAAGTGCCAGCTTGTGATCATGGTCCCCCTTTCTCTTCTATGCATTCTTACACCAATATCTTTCAATGTCTCATCACCAAAATACTCCTTGTACACTCCCATGACGCTCTTTATCCTCCACCTGTCTTCCGATGAATCACATTCCAGTTCTTTTATCATATCTGTTACTGATTGCATTATGCAGTAATTTCCAGAAACAAATCTATCAGTCCTTTATTGCACCCTCTCCAACTCCTGTATTTGATACTCTCATACTACACTACCATATTCAATCAATGGTCTAACCAAAGCTTTGTAACCCAATTCCCCTACTTCTCTTGTACATACCTTAATCACTCTCTCCAACAAGTGCAGAATTTTGAAACCTTTTCCTACTACCTGTCCATTGTGTCCTGCCCAGTTAAATGTAATGCCAAGATATTTACATATAAGGTCTTCAACAAGCAATTCTTTCCCCACCTTATAATCATAATCAACCTTTAGTTTTTTATTTATGTATCTAATAAGCAGACAATTCTTTGCATTTTTCTTCATCACATGTTTACTAAATAGATATCCTGTCCACATTACACTGCAGTCCTCTACCATTTTGATCCTTTTGTATAGCATTTATGTCATCTGCAAACAATCTAATGCCTGATAGTAAATAATCAATACAATTTTTCATTAGAATAATGAATAGCAATGGTTCCAATACGCTACCATGTGGCACTCCCATTTTTCCTTCCACTTCTTTTGATATTGCATTTCCTACACTAACTTTCTGTTTTCTACCTTTTAAAAATTCTTCTACCCAGCAAATCACTGTCTCATCCACTTTATGGCTTACTCTGACAAAAGCCTTTGAAAGATCTAGTGTTACACTATCAATTTGGCCTCCCTTGTCCATTTCATCCAAAATATCTTGCATATATCCCACTGAGATGCGCATGAATATCCTTGCCTAAAGCCATATTGCCTACTCGAAAACCACTTAAATAGTTGACACCCCACAAGGTTGTATGAGAAAGATATCCAACATATTTGGTCCTCTTGTGGTCTGTTCTACCACTAGTAATTCAAAAATTAAGATATTTGCAAATCTCTATTCCTTTGTATTAATAATCTCATTTCCATTCGAGTCTTCCATTTAAGTCCTCACCCATAATGACCATTCTACACTTGCCTCTGTATCTGAATTTAGTTTTTCCCCCAGTGCCTCATCCTAATAGTTCATTCTTCCATTGCGGTAAGCAGCCAAGATCCTAATATCTCCTCTCTCTCTGTGGTATACACTAAATCAATGGGATAAATCAAATTGTCCAATATGGTTTCCTTCAACCAAGGCTCTATCCCTACAACTATTGTGTTTTGAGTATATCTGCTATATTATTTAACTCTGCTACTTTGTTCATTAAACTCCTGCAGTTCACTAGTAACAGCATTACAAGTGGCTAGTGATATTTTGAGAATTAGTCTTCAGCTTCCTTGTGGCAACCCCTTTTATTGTTTCATCAGCTTCAAATGTTTTTTCAGTATTTATTAGTCTTTGTATCACGCATCTGCTTTCAGTATCCCTTTAGTAACTTTTTCACGCCCTCACCAGCAGCCTCTAACCTAAAAAAAAGGGCACAATACAGACCTCTTCAAACTGGAAAGGGGCTTCTCAAAGCTTTTACAACTTATAAAGTACCCTCTTATAGTTAGGTGCATGTAATGCCTAACGAAAGCCTACCTACCAACAGTATTCTCAGGCACAACTCACAAGACAGAATCAATGCTTTTCTGAAGCAACACCTCCAGTCTCACAAACTGGATCAACAGTGGCCGATCATGGCTACTCCAGTCCTGAATGAGTTCCACCCTGCTATGTTGTGCCTCCTTCAGGTCCCTTTCTATACTGTAACTCATGTTTCTATCAATACTATTTCTGCACCAATCACTATTGCTATTCTGTGCTCCCTAGTGAATCCCCTAGAAAGTGAAACTGAATGCTCTATTACCTGCCCTAATGTTACAATAAGTTTGAAAAAGCCAGTGACCTGGTAGCCTGCGCCTAACTGATTGTATGTAAGTATCCACACCTCTCCCTTGATTACTACTTTTTCTCCCCATTTTTTATTTCCACCTGTCCCCTCCAAAGGCCTACTCCACCTAACCTACTGCTACACCTTCAGGCTCTTTCCCTGCTGACTTTGGTATAAGGTCAAGCTCATATCTTCCCACAGTTTGACGTATCTGGCTTCTCCATCCTGTTTAAGCCATTTTCCCTAGGACTTGTTGCCAGCTTACAAAAATCCTTCTCACCCATTTTTGTATCACTAAAACAAAGTTGATAATACCACAAAGAAGAACCTCATTTACTTCCACTTTTCCCTCTCCATTACATTCACCCCAGTGAAACCACTTCTTATTCACATTCCAATTCAAACCAATCCCCACAGTCCTGTAACAGGTCACACTTAGCAGACACCATTCTTTCCCTGCACATTCAAGCAAAGTTAATTAATGGTATTAAGGATAAAATGTAGTCTAATAAAACTTATGTGAAGTGCTTAACTTTTTTTGTGTTTATTTAATATTTGCCTTAAGCTTTCTCCTTAACCAACCAACTGTGATTAACAGCTAGACAAAAGAAATTTTTAAAAGCCAAAAATAACTTACACGCCAGAAGTTTCAGAACTATGGCACCAACAGCTCAAACAGAATTTCCTATTAATATCTGATAACTTGCACATAACAGGTAACCAAGGTTATTCCATGTTTCTTTTTACTGCATATGAAATATGTATTTCTAAAAGTGAATACTGTTGGGCCATATCAACATGATCAAGGAAAATTGTCTAAAACTATAACCATGACTATTTTGTCCCTAAAATTCGAGTTACACCAAGCAAACCATATTTCTCAAAGTACAGTAAGGCAAAACCTTAAATCCAGTGTTTGTAATTTGTGGGGTTTTTATCCTAAGAGGAAATTTGTTACATATTTGGCCAGTAAAATAAGGGAAATAATACATTAGTACAAATCATGTAAATTATATTTTCTTAAAAGTGAGAGAATGACTTCCAAAATATTACATGACAAATTTTAATAATTCAGCTGATCGTTAGCTTTATCTTAATTCCGGGCTAAAGAAAAACTGCATACCTCAACCACATAATAAAACCCAAACCACTCGAAAAAGTTATGTAGTTTACGAGTGGGAATCCAAAAGAAATCAAACTGATGTAAAGGGCAGTTTTTGTAGTACTGGTTTCAGCCACTTGGAGCGTGTAGTCTTCTGTCCTTGAGTATACCAATTGTTGTCACAAGAGAAGGTTGCATTTGGCTGGCATTAATTTTTTTTTTTACTGCTTTTTTGTGTGCTTTTCATTTTTGTGATTGCTAATTCTTGCGAACAATGCACAGCCATGAAATTTTATTTCCTGCTAAGAAACTCCTGAAATGTTGAAAACTGCATACACAAATGATGGGAAAACCGCATAGAAACTTGGGTTTCCCCCATTTCAAAAAAGGTTAAATGTTAATTGATGACCAATCTTGATCTTGACAGCTTTAAACAGCCCCAACCAATGAAAATGTCACAAAAAATTCATGAAATCATTCTATGTAAAAGATCGATGACATACAATCAAAGCTGTGGAGTTGTCTGAAGTGACTTAGAGCTCAGTTCAGCACAATTTAAGTGAATATTTGGGTAGAAAAAGGGTAGCTGCCAAATTCCTTCCTCGACTGCTAACTGCACAGCAAAAACAGGGGCACTTGGAAGCATGCTGCACTTTGGGGGGGGGGGGGGAAGCTCCAAATTTCTTTTTCAGGTTATCACAGGTGATGTATCCTGGTGCTACAGTTATGACCCTGAAACGAAACAACAATCAAGCCAGTGGCAGACACCCAATTTCGCCTCATGCCAATAAAGCAAAACAAGTAAAATCAGATATCAAAGTAATGCTGATTTGTTTCTTCATGTGGGAGCAGTTGTCCTTTCAGCATTTGTTCCACAAGCTCATACAGCTAACTAGACCTTTTTTCTGAGTTTTGAAAAGCTTGTGCAACAATGTGCGACAGAAAATGCCTGATTTGTCACAGTAGGCGACTGGTCCTTCCATCAAGACAGTGCCCCTGTGCACCAATTTTTGTAAAAAAAAAAAAAAAAAAAACTCCATGGCCCCCCTGTCAAACCCCCCTTCCCCCCATTAACCAGACTTGACTTTGCTCCCTACAACTTCTTTTTATTCCCTCAAATAAATAGAGACTTGAAAGGAAAACTTAGATGAGGTAAAGAAAAAGCGGCAGATATACTGTCGGCCATCTCTGAAGAGGAGTATATGAAACATTCTGAACAATGCAATAAAAGATTGGACAAGAAGAAGAGTTCTTTGAAGAGGATTGACTGTATTTTCTCAAAAAAAAAATTAAAAATTAAAAAAAAAATATTCGGCTTCTCTTGGGTACCCCATCTGTATACCACATATTATTTAATGAAACTGAGGAAAAAGGAAGCAGCTTCTAGGCGATTTAAACAGTAAAGGAAAGGGAAATTAACCCATCACATACCAAAGTCGACATATAAGGCGACACACAAATACAATATTTCGGTATTAACCTTCTTCATGTAATAGAGAACGAACTATTTTATTCCGGACGTGTGTGCACACAGAACTTTACTCCATGACTGGTAGTGGGAGAAATGGTGAAGAAACTGCTAAGGAGTGGACTATCGATATATCGGCAATGTTCGAGATAATATACTGCATGTGATGGTAAATGACTATAACAAAGGTATTGATACAAACATTATTACTAGTTAAAATGTGTAAGTAGTAAAAAAAAATTAAAGAGTGATGCGTTAAGCGGTTAAGACCAGGGGATGTTTTTGGTATCCAGGATATTCTGGTATGCTAGTTCCCATCTCTGGAGTTCTGATGCGGTGGTGCTATAAGGGAAAACTCTGATTGCTCTCGCAGTGAAGCAGTGGATGAGGTTGTTGGAATCATAGCTATTGATATGGTCTAGTATTGGAAGGTACAAATTGTGGGTGCAATTTTCCAAAATAATTTAGGAGCCACAATTATATATTTTTTAGTTTTTTTGTGTGTATAATATGAGTATAAACCGCTACCTTTCTGAATATTCCCTTGTGGAAAAAAAAAACTACACAATATGTGTTACACCACAATTAAAGGTATGTAGTTGATAAAACAGGATATACTTTGTTTAATACTTGAAAAGTTGGAACACCAAATTAAAAAAAAAAAAGTTTTAAATGTATGAAAAAAGATACTAATTTATAGGAACTTTTAAATAATCAACAAACATTTACTAGTTCAGGTAAAAGGAAATTGTTAAAATCAACCCCACTAAAACTTGGGACAAAATATGTATTCAAAATTACCACAATTATACATTTTAATTATCAGTCAGTCCAAGTATATCAAAATCGTATGATATTTACTTCTAAAGAAAAGAAATGGCATACACAGCACAATACTTTACAAGTGACAATACATAACAAAAACAGGTATTTTAATTAATTACAATTTTTAATATTGCACTTTTATCTCTCCTATTCACAAGTGCTGTCAAAGTTTACAGTACACTTAAACAAAAGCTGTCAATAAGTTAGTTTTCACATTTCATCCTGGCAGAAACATCTTCTCCCAGGCTTAATACTTCGTTTCACAATTCATACACTACACTCAGTCTCAAGCTGCACTCACATTTTATTATTACATTCACTCCTAATGGTGTTGCAAAATTTCAGTCATTTCTATTGAGGATTTCAATGGTAACAAATGTTTCCAAAAAGCTGATATGAGATCAAAGAACACCAATTGCTTCAAAGAAGACTAATGTTTCTTATGACTTGATGATGTCTGCACAGTTGTCAGGTATTATTAAAAACAGCTAATATATTCATGAGGGAAAAGTGTAAGCTTAGTATGTATTGATTTTTTTTAACAAATATTTGTTAAATATTTTTGGTCCCAAAGAGACAAAGAAATTAATGTGTCAACCAATGGCTTCCACACTGCTCATCCATGAAACACATTTAACTAGGGCCTAAATTAGTCTGCTGCTATTATTTTTGGAACATACCATTACACCTTTAATAGACAAACTATTTCCATGCAAAAATACTGAAATGAATTTTTGGCCATTTCTTAAGCCCGCCACAAAAAAAAAAGCACATTTATGAAGGGGTATTATTAATTCTACACTTTTAAAGCAATGTTGCACACTGTTAATCACTAAAGTGGCTTGAAACAACCTCTGAGCAGTATTTATGCCTATCACAGTAAGAGTAAATTCATAAAATTGTTGAATAAATGGAAGATTTTAATTTAAAATATTGTAATATTTATCCCATTCAACAAGTATTGTAACTGCAATGTTAAAATTCTTGGATATCAAGACTGTTAGCTAAATACCTGACAACCATTTGAGAAATATTTATACTATTAAATTTCAACAGTTTTTTTTCAATTTCCTATACATTTTCCTTTTAAAAAAATCAGCTAAATTCTAGATGCAGCAGGTACACAGTACAAATGATCATGAATTATGTGCGAGTGTGATGGAATAAATGTCAAACTTATGGAAACACCATTTTACTGACTTAATTAACAAGAAACCATATCACACATTCTGTTTACAACTTATTAAATATTTCAACCTCTTGACTTCCAGTTAGAATATACATAAAGTTGAAGTTGATTTTGGGTACTCTTTTCCTGAGAAAGAATATAGGTATACAAAATCTACTCAGGTTGCTACTGTTCAGCTTTATGCATTATCATGTACAGAAAAGAGAATTTGCCGAAGTATTGCAAGAACAAAAAAAGCCTATTAGTAACAATATTTTTTCGTTTGAGTTATTTGACCTGGAATGTATAAAGATTATCTACCATCTAGAACAGTACTCAAATTATGAAATTTAAATACATATAAAAAATATTTAAAATCCTGAGAAAATTAATGAACTAGTTTACAGAACATCACCTTACACACAATGCTACTAATGCAAGGATTGCTTGGTTATTATACAGTTCAGTTAGCAGAAACTGTTATGAATCTGCATTTACATGTTCTCTACAGGCAATAAACTACAGTAACAAAACACGTATAGCTTATCCTGTTACACCTAAGACAAGATATTAGCGAAAATGATAAACACAAAACCATTAAATTTAATGAAAAGCAATGCACATTACCATCTCAAAAATATAAGACTTGAATTGTTAAACAAACCTTAAATATCAGGTACACTAGTAATTCAACTGACAGTCTTCCTGAGTGAAGCAAACTATTTTCAACCTCATTCTGCTTAGTCCTGACATGTTGCTAGCACAATCACAGAATGTGAAAGCAACATCTGTAAGTATTCTTTTAATCTCCCAAAATAATGTACTCAGTTTTCACAACTAAAATGGCTTCTGGATTTCAGTTTTAGGACCATGGGATAAGTAAATTAATTATTACAGAGGTTGCCCTCATAACAACAACAAAAAATCAACTACAATGTATGTGGCACTATCTCAATCTATATGAAGATTCAAATACAAAAAAATTTATGAAAATACTACAGGCTTACAGAATTGTGCCCTATATGAGTTACATGTACAATAAAAAGGAGCAGTATCAATAGAGCTGCAGTTCATATTGTTCCAAAAGGAGAAGGAAAACTATAAAAATAATAAAAACTGTAGCAAGTTACACTGTATATTGTCATATGTGGAAGTCATGAGGCAAACATTTAACAACATGAGTGTAAAAATCATTTTCCCTGTTTGTTTTGTTATATGCTCATAATGAAATCAGTTTGTTCGACAAGAAATTAAATAAAATAAGGAATATATTTCAGATCTGAGGTCAAAATCCATGTTTACACTGTGCTTGAACAGAAATCATTCATGGTTTCAAATAATGGTGATGAGGAAGTCATATGGCTGCTATATTGTTTTAATAATTTCTTGATATTACTGTAATTTGTATGTAATGAGTATAAAATGTACAAATCTATTACATGAATCTACCAAAACTTTGTAAGTATTTTCAAATTCATCTGGACTTATTTCAAGATATACACCTAAAACCTTTTTTTGTAGTAAAGTACACTCAATACAAAATAAACAGCTTCAAACAAATCTGTCAAGTGGTTACACATTAAGATGACTGCCACATTATTATGCGAATGTCATGTAAACTACATTAAGAATACATTTACAGAACTGTCCTTTATACTAGTCTCAGGACACACAAAAATATACATATATACTGCTTGCAATACATAAAAACATGCTCATTTCTCTTTCAACCGTTTCTTTGACAGAAAAAAGTAAAGAAAAAGAATACCAGTAAAATATTTTAGGAGGAAATAAAGGGTGAGAATGAAAAATATCTCTAAAATTATAGTTACAAAATATGAGATGTATTAACAAAAATGTATACACTAGTAATTTTTAAAGCATGGTACCAATCTTCACACTTTAACAGTCAGCAGTAAGACAACACACAGAGACAAAGCTTTATATGCAACATTAACAACTATAATACTGTAGCAATTATCACGTCTAAGGTTTACAAGCGAGCATCTGACCAAACATTCGCTGGTTATTTCATATTCAGTGTACTTCAACATCAAAAACTCGCACATAAATAGACCAGCTTTCAGTACAACATCCATGTAAGAAAAAAGTATTCTCCCAAATACTGCATACCATCTCAAGCAGGAGAGAATGTCCATTCGTCACACATCACAAGACGGTGACATGTTAGCACGCTAAGATGGTGTATCAGTCTGTGTCTGGATCGATATACAAGGAGACACAATGCCAGGAGATTCTGACGGGTGAGGGGCAAGGCTCTTGATATCCGGAACAGCAGTAGCTGAATGGTGGGAGTTGGCAACGAAACCATTGTGATTGTGGTAAGTGGTGAAGACAGCAGGCATAATACCTGGGACCGAAAGACCCGCAGTCACCTCGGGTAGCTGAGCCAATGTCTGCACTAATGTGTTTTCATCTATGAATGGCTCCATCAGCCCATGAGTCTGCGACAACCTCTCCAAGGACTTCACATCCTTGTCAACTGCCTCCAGAGCACGCTCCAACTCTTCAGTTTCCTCTTTAGTTGGCTCATACTGACCATTCTTATCTGAAAAATTAACAGAAGAATGAAATAGTATCAATCCGCAGCATTGATTCAAGGAAAAATTATGTTCTAGCTATATTATTAACTGAATTCTAAAAACAAAAATGGCAGAAATTTTTCTATATCAAACAAAACATTGGAATATATTTCTGTTAAACATAGAATAATTATAATTCAAGGGCAAACTCATTTAGTAAGCAAGTATCTGTAAAGTGTTATAGTGAGTAAACAAGTTGCTCCATAATACGCAAGTTTTGGTCATCTATAATGTCATCTGTCACGCCATGACGGCACACTATGACATCACGCTATGACACTTTTGGCCAGATGTTCTAGGTTAAGCACGTAATTTAATAACAGTTCTACTTAGCTAAGTATCGGTGAAAAAATTAACTGTCAGAACACTGAATGAGAAGTACGTATTCTGTTTAAATAGACATAATAATTATTAGTTGCTTAGATTTATTTAATATTTATTTATGTAAAATTATTCGTTAAAATCTTTGGCAAAAGATATGTAAGATAAAAAATTTAATTTTCGCAATGTTAGCGGCTGTTTTGAATGATTGTTATTAGAACTGGCACTTGACGTTACGGCAGAGGGCATGAGTAATTTAATCAAAAAATATTTATAAGGAAAGTAAAGATAAAATACACCCAACACTCTTCAAAGTTGAAGGGAGGAGGGCAACAGCAACACAAAACAATGAGTGGCTGCGTCGACCGCAAGGCTTGCGCGAGTTCAGCCACTTACTTCTTTTAACTTGACAAAGGGTTTAACCTAAAATATTGTATTTTCTGTGTTTGTGTGTTGTTTTGTGTTGCCGCTGCCCTCCTCTCTTCAACTTTGGCGAGTGTTGGGTGTATTTTATCTGTCCTTTCCATATAAATATTGCCTCGCGGTAGTTCTTTCCTTCCATTGTTACTGATATTAATTAAAAAATAATAATTTAATTTGTTTTTGTGAGTGTTCTGTCACTTACATCATTACTTTGTTTTAACGAAAGTAGTTCCACACTGATCATGATCTGTACAGCATAGATTAAAATTAAAACAAATATTACACAGAATGACGTAAGTTGTTAAGATTTATTTTTAATTTTCTTTGCTTTTACTAATGCCATATTTCAGCCGCATGTAAATGTGTCAGCCATTTAAAGGTTGTAGTATCTATCTGAAACACGAATATAAAAAAAGAAAGATGGAATAACCCGGAAAGATTTTTGATTTAGTTTATATCGCGATGCATTATTACCACTACAATGCAATATAGTGCATGTATTAACATGTGTGTGATTGAAGTATTTTTTCTCTGGCAGAAAGTTTAGTACGTGGTTAGGTTGAAATGCAACCTGTACCAGCATAGCAACGAAAACCTTTTGTTACACACAAGCCAATGAACTTTATTTTGTAACACTTCTATTTAGTTAAGCAACTACAAATAAATGAATCATCAGAACACTGAAAGAAAAGTATGTATTTCGTTTAAATCGGCATATTAATTATTATTTGATACTATTTACTGAAATTATTACTTGATTTGAATGAAATTAGTTCCAAATTGAACGATGTCTATGCGCTCTACACCACAATTGAAACTAATATTACATGGCTTATTGTAAGTAGTTAAGATTTATTTTTAGTATCTTTCGTTTTCACAGAATTCATATTACGGGGGTCGATCATTATTTCAACCACACGTAAGCTGTTAAAAATATATATTTGCATCAGGGATAAAAAATAAATTAAAAAATAAAGATATAAGAACCTGTGAAGATTCTGAATCAAGTTTATATCGCGATGCTTGATAATATTAACAAACGATACAGGAAATATATTAATTCACATCCGTTGGCAGCTTTGAGTTTTCTAGAAGCAATATTAGTGGATTTTGTGGTTAGGTTGAAATGCAACCTGGACCAAGTTGACAACTGTTTTTCTACAGCACAAGGGATGAGGGGCTTGGGGCTAGTTTAAGATAATAAGCACTAATGGGATGGAAATTTTTCATTACCATAGGAATAAATGTAATCTGTTACTCTAACAAGTATCACATGCATGAAAGTAGGAGCAGGCCAGCTGCTAGCTGTCTGAATCCCCTTGTGCAATACCGATTATATTTTGCTGCCCCGATTGTTGCCACCCCGAGTGTCGCTGCCTGAAGCATCAGTTGAGGTAGAAGAAGAAGAAAAAAAGAGATCACCACTACATGAATTTGCCGCCCCCTATTTCCAGGACTTGCAAATTTATTTTGCAGTGACATTTTTTTAACTCTGCTATGGTCCCCATGATGACAATGGAGTGGCAACCATCGGGGCGGCAACAGTCAATCACTCGATTTGCCGCACCTCTAGACGTGCCGCCCACGTGCAGTGCACACCTTGCATGCCTACTTACAGCAGGCCTGAGTAGGAGTGCTTGTCTTTCTCATGAAGACAGAACAACCGCAGAAGATGTGCTCTGTCAATTAGGAACAGAGGATCTTCATGTATTTATCCGAATACTTCCTATCTACAGGTAGTGATAATAGCAGTAAATGTTAAAACAAATGTAACTAATGTTTCAGATCTTAATTTTGCATAAAGTTATGGAACTGGCCAGTTTGGCTACATGCTTTAAAGTGCTGCTACTTTGAATTGGGGATGTATAATGGAACAGGTTCAAATCTGGGACTCTGCATCCTGATTGTGGTTTTCAGGTGGTTTTGCAACAATCATCTAGGCCGGGGGGTTCCCAAACTTTTTACGCCGTCGACCCCTTGATACTATATTTGCCTTCTTAACGACCCCCACAAGTATTCAATAAAAACATTAAATCATATTTGGCATTTCTGATGCTAAGCACTAAGGAGGCCTCCATAACAACTCAACGAACTAATTTATAAAATCCACCCAATAAAATTAACAGAAAAACGAGATACTTTCCACTATTATTATAATCTAAAAAAACAGGAACAAAACTATCAATAGACAGAATAAATTTCAAATAAAAGACCTGCCAAAAAGAACAAATGGTTGTTGTACTGCTTTAACTTGTCACATAGCGATGGATCCACCTTCCCAAAGAAGTCTTCAACTCTCGATAATGTAACTATCACCTCTTGACAACCACCTTACCTCAGTGAGCAAAAGTAATTGGTTGAAAGTTTCATCATTTACTTCACACGACTTCGCAAACAGGTGAGAACTGAGAGGATGATCTTTACTTTTATTTATTGACCTGATTTTTAGTAGAACATTCTTATTTTTTCCTGTATAGTTTAATTGATCCTCTTTAGTATTAATTGACCCCGTTTCGACCCCTCTGTATTAATTGACCATGGGAAATCTCTTATCGACCCCAAGGGGTCGATATCAACCACTTTGGGGACCCCTGACCTAGGCGAATCCTGGGACAGTCCCCATTCTCCGTCTCATAAAGCACACATTCACAGGGGGAAAAACACTAATCACATAGAACACAAGTTACACATTTCACACACAAAGTGGCAACACATTGACTTTTCCACCAACTAGACTGACAGCATTAGCAAGCTGGTAGTAGATGGAACCATGCTCTTGACCTGCAAAAGTGGAAATGTTCAAAAGATAATGATAAAGTAATAGAACCTATCCATTCCCTGCATATGATTCATACTATATATGAACAAACACGACATTCCTTTTGTTTATTAGGTTCCTTATGCTACTGACATGTGCTTCCCAAGCTAAAAATTCAACCGAGTGACAGCTATGATATGCCCCAAACACAATTTATTCCCATGTTTTTAACAATGATAGGATCAACATAAAAAGTTTGTGAAAATCCTAGTAAAGTAATGTGAAGAATTTAAAAATTTCAGACCCTCATGCATTTGTCAAATGTCCAATACTTGTTGAGATTTATTAAAACCTAAGTAGAAGTTTCAGTTGAAATTACAGTTACATTACAAAGTAGCATTTTCAATGTTTATTCCTGAGTTAATTACACAACAAGTGTTGATATTGCCAGTGATAATCCGCAGGACCAATATAAATATATGGCATACAGATATGATGATTTGTTTTGTTTTGAGTCTCAGATTTCCACAAAGACAGGCAGCTTAAATTACAGAACATGACATGGTAAGAAGCAACAATAACTGAATAATTTCTTGCTTCCCAGGTAGCCGTGTTCTGGTATTAAATGCCGATGTTTCAGCCAATCTGCTTCGGTCTTTTTCTAGAGTTAAACTGCACCGAGATGTGTTTCATACACCGTATTAAATGCAACTGTGTTTAGTACAGAATGAGACACATATTTCAGTGCAGTTACACCATAGAAAAAGGTCGAAGCAGATTGGCATTTAATATTATAACATGGCGCTATTTGAGAAGTATGGAAACTATTTACTCTGGCCACAAAAGCCTTCTATTATAATAAACTGAATGCTGTAGGATTCATTATTATAATAAAGTGACAAGGAAATGCTAGAAACAAATATAAATTTGAAAAATGTTAGAGAAAGTAAGCCCATTCTTTATCAAACCTGAAGACAGTTGGGTTGCTATGACAAAAAGTCAGATGAAAACAATACACAGACAATAGGTAAAAAGAACTGCTTATTCCCTGATCTTATCTTACTGGTTAAAGATATGCAAAATTCAGTTCACCTGATATGTTCATCTTATTTTGTGTTATCACAAGCCTTCTATCTTTGGCTCTGATTATTTATGGATTTACTTTCTGCATCATAGTCCAAATTAAAATCCATCATTATATGAAGTATGATAAAAAAAAATAACAAATTTTTTTAACATTTTTCGGAAGTATTTATTTATTTTCGATGTTTATCCTAACCCCTTCAAAGAAATCCTTATCTGATATTACACATTAATGCCAATGTTGTTTCCAGTTTGAGAAACACTGTTGGAATGCTTCTTTAGGTATGATCTTGAGCTCAGTGTATCATTTCACCTTTATGTCATCTATTGATGAAAATTTTATTTATGTGTATACGTGGAAGTATTAACAAACATTTTCAATAAAAGAAGTTAAAAAATTTTTCATGAGTCAATATTTGTACAGTAGCAACATGCAACTGATTAAGAAATTTAAAAAATTGAAATTATAGCGAATTCTTTCTACCAAAGCCAATGGCAAATATCGACTCATGTCAGGTATGTGAGATGTTACATAAAAAGGACTAATTGGCAGCAATTTATTAATTAATTAATGACACAATAAGGCCAACAATTTGTGACCGATTGCAGGATGGATGGTAGTTACTGGTGACAGTAATTTATGTCACAATAATCTTTAGAATTTTTCAGAGCATCCATTAACTACTTTGGTCCGTCTGGGTTAGGGGGGGAGGGGGGAGGATGTTGGCTGGAAAGCTAAGCTGAGCTATGTGGTGGGGAGGGGGGGGGGGGGGTTCCAAGCCAAGACATGCAGCTTCTTATTAATATTATTAGTCACAGTTAAAACAAGGAACAGAACAAACAACAGCATGTGAATATTTATTTCCGTCATTTAACTATCTCTGTATGTAATTTACGGTAGTCTGACAAGAGAAAAAAAAGAACAAAACAACTTCTAGAGTCAATAGGCAGAAAAGCTACACAGGGGAGGGGGGTTGTAGAAGCAAAAGCCATGTCGGGCTACATGGGGGGAGGGGGGCGCGAGAGTTCCACTGCAGACCAAAATGGAGCTAACTGTTTTGAGAAGAATCAAGCAGAGGCCATGGACCAAAAAGCTGAAGCGGATGCAAGAAGAAACCAGTAACACCTACAAGGATTATTAAGAAGCCGGGACTTGACCCTTACAAGAATAAAATTTTGTGTGTACTACATGTGTAAAAAATGTTCATCAAGAATTGATTGTTTTCTTTTTCTAGGAAATAAAGTTTAGAATTAGTGAATAGTGCTTTGAAAATTATAAGAAGCCACGAATTGACCATTACAAGGAAGCAAAATTTCATGTGTATTATGCAGGAAAAATAGTGTTCATCACAAATTTATTGCTTTATTTTTTAGGAAATAAATTTAAAATCAGTACATAGTGCTTTGAAAATTAAAAATGATTATTTCAAGAAACTGCAAGTAAAAATTTACGTTAGTAATTATTTTCTGTATCATCAAGATTTGTTTTAGATAGTGGGATTGTATTATTTAAAGAAGTTTGATGATAAAATTAACTGGGGTGTTGAGAAAGTGATGCCATCTTTGCGGAGTTGCAATGATGAGGATGAAATGGATAAATTTAGTTTTTGGTAGCTAGTTGACGAAATATATGAAATTGTGTCGATGATTTTAAAGGAGATGTCAAATTAAAATGTAGGTATGCATAAGGGGACGGAATCAAATCATAAGATAGCAAAATTTTAAGAGAGCAATATTAAGTACCACAGTAGGATTATGTTTCAGATAGAAAACATCTGTTAACTAATATTGCTAAAAATCTGATAAATTAAAAAAAATATATGATTAATACTAAAAATCTGATAGTGGCAGAAAGTGATGTTTTATGTAACAGAGCTGACAATAAGGTAATTAACAGAATTGACAGCAAAGATAGTTATATAGGACAAATGAAACTAATTTTGATACACTAAACAATATATATAGTAAACACTGAAATGAAAGGTGCCTTGACAGATTGAGCAATAGAATGGTAGTAATTAAGGTAAAAACAACTGTGGATGAAAAAGTGATCTCCTGGGTAGAAAAATTCGAAGTGAAAATGGGAGTGGCACAGGATAGTGTAATGGAACCACTGCTATTCATTGTGCTAATAAATGAATGATTGTATTGATGGTTTACTGTCACAAGTTACATTGCTTACAGATGACATAATGTTATATAATAGAATAAATATGGTAGAATAAGCAGCTACAGCATTATGTGGACAGGATATCTAGCTGGTAAGGTCAACATGAAGATAAATGCAAAGAAGAGTCAGCTTATTAGGTACACAGATAAAAATCTAAAGGTTCATTATGATTGTAAGGTGGGGACAGAATTGCTTGCTGAAGACTTGAAATGTAAAACCTCGGCATAAAATTTGATAACAAATTCAACTGGGCCGGGCACATTGGAGAAGTAGTGGGAAAAGATTTCAAAATCCTTTGCTTTTGGAGAGAGTGATAAGTGGATGTACAAGAGAAGGAATTGGATTACAAAACTTTGGTCAGACCATTGTCTGAATGCGGTGGTTTAGTATGGTACACAAATTTTGAGTGTCAAATACGGGAGTTGAGGGAAGTGCAAAGAAAGGCTACTAGATTTATGTCTAGAAATTATCACAGAACATAATCAGTAACTGATATGATATAGGAGCTGAAATGGCATTTATTGGAAAATAGGAGAAGGGTGAAGAGAGCCACAGGAGTGTAAAAGGCATATATTGCTATTGGTGTAAGAATTAGGCACAAGGGTGTGGGAAAATTTTCATTCACAGGTAATGGTGTCAGGGATTGGAATAAATTACTGAGAGAAATGATGAATAAATTACCAAAAATGCCAAAACAATTTAAAGTTGAAATTTGTAGAGGGCAAAAGTAGGGAAGTGCAGGAAAGGGGAAGAGTGGGTGTTTAGGGTAATTACCAACAGTGTGTGTGCTCCATGGCAATTAAATTAAACTGATACATATAAAACAGCAATCTGTTCATACACATGTCTGGCAGCACGAGTTCGTATATTACTTAAGTGTTCCTGTAAGTTGTTAACAAACATGAATTTTCTAGATTAGTGACATTTTCAAGAGTAGGAAGAAACAAATGATGTGAAGCAACATGTTTAAAATGTTGCATAAAATTTAAATTTATAGTGAGAGGAGAAGATTCAAGAAAGAGGAGAAACAAGGTGCTCCTATACATTTATCTACCCAGCCAGCATTTCTTCAATACTTTGCCTGTGAATTGTCAGTGCAAATCTGAAATCCCATATGACAAATTCATGGCCACAACTAGTAATATTACAAATCTGTAAGCAGGCTGTGCCTGTCTGTCCCTTTGTCCAGTTGTTGTGCAAAAACTACCAAAGCAATTAGGATGAAGTTTTCACAGTTTGAAAGCCTATAGTCTAGTTTAAAATCTGTGGTTTATAAGTGTACATAACAGGTGAACAGAGTAAGAAATAATAATTTGTTCATACTGAGAACAGATAGATGTCACACTGCATCTCACATGAACACTCCTTTATGATGCATCTGCAAATATCATGCTACAACACAGATAAACAAACATTTCTTTGGATTCTGTTAAGATTTTTTTTATTTATTTATTCAGTTTTTTAAAATTTATTATGTTAATACTCATGGAAAATATTAATCGAACAACTACATCAAAGATTAACACTCAAAAAGCGTAACAAAAGTGTCGAATTTAATTTACAGTAAAGATTACAAAGATACTATATTACAGGTGTTTACGGTTTGCTACTAAAAAAAAAGGTAAATGCATTGCTATTCACACCTAGGTCTGATTTGGTGAAGCAGCTGGAAAATTCTAGTATATAAAATTAGGCTATTGGAAGAAACCACCACTTAATTCTGTTGATGTTAGGATGGCATCGACAAATTAATTGATACAGTAACACCTGTAATGATGTTTTCATATGTGTTTTTGCCAGTTTGTGTGTCGATGATATCCTGCCAACTGTTTAATTGTTAAAATTAACATATTTTATTAATGCTTTGAATAATATAAGAGGATTTTTTCTAAAAAAGAGGAGAAGATGATATTGGGTTTGCCACTGTTAAAGTATTAGTGGATATCTTAAGAACAGTTATTTAGGTTTTTGGAGTGGTGGAAACCAACCAAAATTTGCAGCCATTTGATGGTCTATGTTACTGCTTCTGACATTGGCAGTCTTCCTGGTGGGCAACCTGTCGGTGGTTTAGTCTTCGAAACAACTGTGGCATTTATGTTGTGGTATAGGTGACATGTTTAATAATAGGGAATGTTCCTTGTTAGTTGGTTTGTAGTAAACAGTGGTGGGAGGGTGACATATTGCAGTTTTTAAGAGAAGTCTACACCTCATGGTTGCTTGGAAAAGTTATCATAACCATTAAAAAAGATATGGTTAGTACATTGAACACCAGGAGAGAACTGACAGTCTGGTGGGTGAGCGGTAGCATTCTGGCATGACATTTGGAAGGAAATCCCCATCCAGTCCTCCAGATTTTAGTGTTCTATGATTACTCCAGGTGAATGCTGGCATAGATCCATTTATTTCCTGTTCCTGACTCCATATATTCTCCTTCCTCTAATGACCTCAACATCAAACAGACATAAGGCCTCAGGTAAAAAAAGGAGAGAACTGGATAACACATGCAGGGTTTTGGGTAGTTCATGGTGGTTATATTTGAAAGTTTTGGAACAATGATTGGGTAAAAGGATAACAGATTTGTTTGTGAACCAGATGTATATGGTAGCAATGGAAAAATGACTTTGGAACAGTTGTGGAAGTGCTTGTAGAAATATTCCTCATCAGAGATATATGTCTTCAATTGGTGACTAGGCTGTATGGAAGGGAACATTTGGAGTAGATGGGATGGTAAATGTCAAAGTGTAGATATTAAATTTGTATGCTTGGTGTTTGTAGAGGTATGAGACCAATCTTTCCGTGGGTAAATGACTTCATATGGAAAGATGATATGTCTTTAGCAGTAGATCAAGGTATAGTTTATGAGGTATTAATGTGGCACTAATTAATTAATTACTGCAAATTCATTATTTTTATGTTACACCATTAATTGAAATGAGCTTGAATTAATTTTAAATAATAAAGAAAATTACTAAATACTGATGCAAGTGCTGTTAATTAAATTAATGGCCAAAACACTACAAAACAACTGGAAATAAGCTTCATGATATTACCTGTACTTACTGAGATGCTATAAAATGAGTTCAAATAGCCTAGTTGAATTCAAGTGTTTTGATAGGCAGAAAAGAACGATATTTACATCGTATATTGCCCCAAGATTTATTTTGAACTTGTGAAAAATAGTACAGACTTTCCTGAATACTGATGAACAGTTACAAAGTTACTTCTAAACCCTTAGATAAAAACACATCACATAATCATATTAAAAAATCATTAATCAAAACAAATCAAATTCAGAAACAGAATGATACCATCATTCAATCAATAAATATACATCAGCAATCATACCTGAACTAAAAAACATAAACAAAATCAATACAAATGAAAACACAAAATAGGAAGTTAATATAAAAAAATTAAATATATTCATTATGATTCAAATTCGTTACACTCATCTTGAGTGTTTGAATCTTGTCATACAGTTACAGTTACTCAAAAACCAATTTACTCAAAAACCAATTTAATTACTTTTTTTGATATTTCAGGTTAATTCTTAACTTAGTAACACTCAAATTTTCAGTGCCATAAGCTTTACAAAAAAAAACACACACCTCAAGATTTTTACACATGTACACAAAAATCGGCTAGTTCAGGGTCATTGACCCATCAGCTGGTCAGTCACACACTGTTCTGTTTACAAACATGGTAGGTTAGTTAACAACTATCAAAATCAATTTGCAATAATAAAAACTGAATTTTGCAGGAATGCCACGTTTCAGTCTAAACTTTCAGCTGTTACTTATGTTTACTTATGTTTACATAGTAATGAGTGCCAAGCACTCCATAATCACAGACCACTGTAATTGCTGAAACTGTTCGTATTCCTAAAAATTTCTGTTGCCTCCTTCACTTGTTGCTACGTAACATAAATAACATTTCTGACGAAGGATGCAGAATGGCAGCCGAAAGCTTAGACTGTAAAATAAACAGCACAGCATTCGCAAAACCCATTTGTTATTAACAAAAACAACTGTAGAAGCCTGAGAATTCAATTTGCACGTTTGCAGCATGATTTTAACGACCATTCCATTTACAGTACACATTTCTTTTTTTAACTGCTTAATGTCTCTTAACAGCGAGGTCTTTACAGATGGAAAAGGATGGGGGGTGGGGGGGTGTAAGGAATGGGAAGGAATTTGGCCATCGTCTTTTGAAGGAAGCATCCCAGCATTTGCCTGGAGTGATTTGGGAAACCATGGAAAACCCAAATCTGGATGCCTGGACGGGGATTCGAACCGCTGTCCTCCCGAATGCGAGGTACACATTTCTAATGTTTTACACATTACTATTTACGTCAAAACATTCATTTATTTCTTCTTTTTTTTTAATACCCTCGTTGTTTGAAACACTGTTAACATTTAGTCATGTCGTACCACATTAAATGGATTCAATATTTATGGAAGCAAAGCAGGTGTAGCAACTTTTACACATGGAACTAGCACAGTTAAAAGTTACTACATCAATACTTAAATTGAGAAACTGATTTGTAACTCTACTTATATCAAATTTAGGAATAGCAAATTAGGATAGGGAAATGAGCCACCAGTTACCTTTAGAGGATGGATGTGGGACATTGTCAAAGAGATGCTGTAGGTTGGGGTGGGCTAACGCAACTTGTTTGAACTCTAACCGTGATCTGGTACCTACTGGTTATTAGTCTTGGTTGCCAATCGCTTGTAATAACCTCAAGTAATAAAGATATGCTCATAAATAATTAACTCTGTAGATTACTGTTTATTTGAAACTAATATATTCTTAAAGTTCAGTTAACATCACTCTATATCAGCGTAATGGAAAAGCATCAGACTTCTTTCCAAAATTTTGACTTTAGATTACACCATTGAAACACAATGTAAGCAGCTTCCAATGAAACCCCACTAACTCAAAAGTTCTAAATCATTGAAAAGGGCGACATCACTTCTTCCAGGTGTTGAGGTTAGATGCCTGTGGAGGATTGCGCTACATCTCAATACTGCTGTGTTTCCTCGCTCCAACTTGGCCCATGGTGCTACTTACTGCACCCACGTACATCTGCTCCCTACAAAATCAGTCGGAACAATGAAGGAGGAACCAAGCCAAGCCACCTTCTTACACATGGGAGGCTATTTTTGTGACACCAACCAATGGAACTTTTCATTCAGCCACGTATTCCCTCTCTCCTTTTCACTGGCGAAGGTTACAAAGTCTTTTCCCCCACAGTTTCTCTAATTTCCTTAAAACTTTTATATGATGTAGCTCACAGTTTAAATTTCAAATTAAGTTATGACCAAAAGTTTTCTAAGTGCTACAGTTACCTAGTAAAAAAATCTGTAAGTGGCAAAACGCTAAATTTCCTCTTATTCAAAAACTCTTCAAGCCTGCAAGCTAATTTTTTTTTTCAAAACTTCCTACTGAGAAAAATCTTTAACTTTTGATGTATAACATAGATTGGTTCAAAATTTATTTCATAGCAAAACTACCCTTAACTTTAGTTACGCATCAGCTGAAAAATTTGGATATTGTTTATTTCCGAAAATACAGGTGCTACCGATCTGAAATATATGTTAACTTTGTTAAATTTAATTCTCCATCTGATGGTAATGTTATTTCCTCACTATATAATTCCCTTTGACTTGAATCCTTTCTTTACCAAAGTGACCCCACCACCAATTTTCTGTTCAAAATTTGAATTATTGTTTTCCGTCTATGGCTTGAATATTGCTCTAATCTTTATAAAAATCGCTCTATGTGCACAGTAAAAATCCTACTTTTATTCGAATATACTTTCATTGCTGTAACTAGCCAAATGCCACAGACTTTTTGATCAATCTAAAAACTATCTTCTGTTAAGTCTAGAGATTCTAATTTTCTATATCATATGGCTCAATTTTTTCTGCATCTTATGAGCTATAAAGCTTCAATGTAAGTTAAAAATTGTACTTGCTAGATTTTTAAAAAACTGTTTTGATGCTGTTCTTCCATGTGCTTAAAAATATCAATAAATCCTGAATATCTCCATAATACAGTTTTATTGACCTAAAGCGTTGTACCTCATTTGAGTCATAATTTATTTCTATAGCTGTGTAAATGAAGGTAACATGATTTATTAAAAAATAAGAAAAACTACCTATACTGCATGTGCCGACTTCTTATTTCGATCTAACTATGCTTTCTATGGTGACATTTATATCTGAAACTACTAGAAAACTATTTCAATGATGTTTTGCTGTTGGTTTGCTATCTGCTTGCAGCTCTTTCAACTAATTTTGACTGTCAAAATTAAGATTAAATGACAGTGTGAACACATAGAAAAGACACATGATAAAGTAATTTTTGGGTCTTGAGAGACAGTCTCCCACAACACCCATCCCCCATAATGTTCTCCTGTTGATAAAGTTATAGACCCGAAAATTAACTTTTCATGTGTGTTTTTGTCTTTTCTGTGTTCACATGGGCATCGTCAATACAACAGGGCATAGTGCAAATTACGAATCCCTGCTCAAAACTACCAGGATTCAACTTACCGCAGTCAATTTGGTGTAAATTAAATCAGATTAGATGTGGTATGGGAAAAACTACTTCAACTCTCCACTGGACAGATTCTCTGTACTGTAACTGCGGTGAGGTTTTACAAATTGTGTCACACATTGTGCAGGACTGCCCATTACGTGCCTTTCCTGGTAGTCTGGAAGACTTAAATTTGGCCATGCCAGAGGCGATGGCTTGGTTGGAGCGCCTCGACGTGATGTTGTGGTGGTTGTGACTGGAGATCCTGTCTCAGTGGCTGGCTGAGATATGTGTACATAAACAAATCATTATTTCCAACTGCACAGAAAAGTAAGAAATCAACTGCCACAGTTATATGTAGAATGATTTTTGCTACTAAATGTATAAGAAAGATAGGGATCCGTCAGAGTGGCTGATTGTGCTGAGGTGCCATGCACTGGATCATGAAGATACACTGGGACTGAATATGAGCTCAGGACCCCATATATCGGCCATCCTGATTGAGGTTTAGACGATTTCCCCACAGTCATGTAGGTGAATGCTGGGACAGTCCTCAATCTTCACCTCATAAACTTCACATTTCACAAACAAAAACATATCTTTATACAGAACAAACAAGGTTAAATGTTTTGCAGACAACCTGAGGTGGCCAGTGTCCCTGTGGTCCTTGGTGGCTGAATCGCAGTAAAAGGAAATGGAGGGCTGATAATGTTAGATGAGATTTAACAATAAGGATGTTGATATCACAATAATTTAAATAATCAGTTACCTAACATATGGAAGACATTCACTAATAAACCAATTCCTGAAGGTAAGAGCTACACAAGCAACATACTTACCAGTAAATAAATCATTAAATGCATCGGCAGGAATCTGATTCAAGACATTCGTTAGTTCATGCTCCTCAAGAAGTCGTGTAGCTTGGTTTGCTAATTCTACTGGATCCACCAACTCTTCCGCCATTGCAAAGACGACTTCTTCAACCACCTCAATTCCTGAAAAGGATTACAAAACAGTCAAGTTTAAAGGTGCGGAACTACAACACGAAGAAAATGGTCAACTACATAAAATATTTGGTAAAACAAATTTGTAATATAATCCTTGACAATAAGTTCCATAGGCCTATACCAAACTGATTGTGACCCATGAAGTCAGAGACTGGTAAATAAAACACAACTTTAATAGCAATATGAGGTACACAAAATAAGTCAACCATTGAAAACTATATAACATACACCAAACATGGAGGTGAAAATGTTTTGTTCTTTGTTAAACCATAAATAGGTAACAATTGAATTTACATGGAAAAGAAAGGGAAAATACACCCAACACTCACCAAAGTTGAAGAGAGGAGGTCAGCAGCAACACAAAAAAAACACACAACAAAGAAAAAACAATATTTCGACATGAGTCTTAATCATGTGAGGCGAGACATATGGCAGGGGGAAAGATGTGGTCACATCCCAGCCTGCCACATGAATGAAGCACAGGCGGAAAACATGCGGTGGTGGTAGAATTGTTAGGAGATGGGTGGGGGTAAAAGCATGACCAGCGATAAAAGTGAAACAAAATAATCTTTGTGTAGCATAATTCAAAAAGTTATAATTTTATTTAGATAAAAATAAAGAGAGATAGAAATATATATATATATATATATATATATATATATATTTTTAGTTCTGTATTTACTATTTTCCATGCTACTTACATTTATTTTACTTTTCAATTATAGTTATATATATATATATCCCCACCCAGTTATTTTTCATCTCTTTCAATAATAACATATCGTTATCAGTATCGATTATCGATCTAATATTTGAGCTTACTCCCCCCCCCCTCCCACCACCTAAACTACCATCCGTGCCTGAGACGCCATTCACCAGTCGGCTGTCTATGTGTACACATGTGACGCCGCCTGGGGCTTCACCTTCTGCACGTTTAAGGCTGCTGTAGGCCGAAATATTGCACTTCTCTTGTGTTTGTTTTTTGTTCGTCGTCCCAGCCGCCTTCATCTGTGGTAAGTGCTGGGTCATATTTCCCTATCCTTCCTTAATTTTATTGCCTTAAAGCTTTTTCCTGCTCATTGTTATTATATATATATATATATATATATATGAAATGTAAATAAATAAATAAAAATATAACTGTAAAAATTTTGAAAAAAATATATGAAACTATTGTGCCGTGATGGGTTTATAGGGGTGAGGATAGAAGAAATTAACGGAAATTAAGGCCTGGGGGATATCTAGTCTGCAGGATGTGTTGATAAGCCAATTCCCACCTGCAGAGATCAGATTGCGAGGTAGTGTCTGGAGGTACTCTAATGACTCTGACGGTGAAGCAGTTATTAAGGTCGCAAGTGTTGTGAATACTGGCATGGTGAGCAACAGGGAGGTCCAGGTTTTGGGAGTAAACTGTTTGTCTGTGACCATTCATTCTGATGGATAATGAGTCTGAGGTCAGGCCAATGTAGGAACTTGGACAGTGGAGGCAGGTGAGCTGGTAAATGAGATGGGTGGTAGTACAAGTGGCATGACCTATTATGGGGTAGGTTTCACCAGTAGTAGGATTGCTGTAGGTAGTGGTAGGTGGATGCATACCACAAGTTTTGCAACAGGGTCTCTTACAAGGGAAGGATCCAAACGGTGGTTTAAGAGCATCAGAGGGTTCATATTTATGTACAAGAATGTTTTTTAGATTAGGCGGTCTGCTGAAGGTGACTCGGGGTGTGGTGGGAAGGATAGTGGGAAGAATGTGATGCATTTCAGGAAAGGATCTAAGAAAGTCATAGCCCAGACGAAGAATTTTGTTTAGCGATTCCAGGCCAGGGAAAAACTGGGTGAGAAAAACAGGGTTCTGGTTGGCTTTACGTTGTTTGTGTCAGTGTGGGGGGCAGTCCCTGACTCTTGATAGCTGTTTTTGTACTAGTACTGGAGGATGATTGTGGTTTATGAGTGCCTGGGTCAGGTTGTTGGTGTAGAGAGTAAAGGACTCATGATCAGAGCAGATGCGTTTGCCTTGAATGGCTAGGCTGTATGGAATGGAATGTTTTGTATCGAAGAATTTTGTTTAGTAATTCCAGGCCAGAGAAAAACTGGGTGAGAAAAACAGGATTCTAGTTGGCCTTAGGTTGTTAGGTTTTTTTTTTGTGTTGCTGCTGCCCTCCTCCCTTCAACTTTGGTGAGTGTTGGGTGTATTTTCCCTTTCTTTTCCATGTTAAACCATAAATAATTTTATTTGATGAATATAATTATTTGGAAAGAAAGATGAAATGACCAATCAACCAAATTTCAAGGGAGGAGTGCAGCAGTGACAATAAACATCACACAAACACAAAAAAAAGACATAATTTCAAGCTACGCCATTACTGATGAAAATAGCAATGGGACTGAGCATGCACAAGCAACTGCAATCAGCACAGCCAATTATTGAGATTTAGTTACCCAAATACAATGAACAGGGACTCGATATGTACGTATCAACTGATATCAAAAACAATTTGTGGGTTGTTGCTGTTATTACATCAGGAACTTGATGGAATTTGTGAATACCACCCAGTCCTTAAAGGTTTCAGATACTGACATAATGGTCAGCTTTGACGTCGTATCGCTCTACATCCGCGTACCGGTAAGGGACGCACTTGATCTGATACCCCGTCATTTTGAACTGACCACCGCTGACCTCTTTGAACAAGTTCTTACATCCACCTATTTTATGTATGGTGGTAGGTACTATGAACAATCCGACAGAGTGGCTATGGGGTCACCACTCTCTCCGGTAGTAGCAAACCTCTACATGGAGGATTTTGAAGAGAGGGCACTAGAGAGTGCCATCCTCAAACCTTCTTGCTTCTACCATTATGTTGATGATACTTTCACTGTGTGGCCACACGGCATTGAAGCGTTGGAAGAATTCCTCCACCATCTCAACGGAATCCATCCTAATATACGCTTTACCATGGAAATAGAGAAGGATGGGTGCCTCCCATTCCTGGATATCCGGATAAAGCAGAAACCCGATGGTACTTTTGTCATACAGTGTATACCGCAAGCCTACCCACACTGAGTGCTGCTTGGGTGCAGCCAGCTTCCATCATCCGGCACAACGCAACGCTGTATTGGCCACACTGGTACACAGAGTGAGAGCTATCTCCGACCGCGAACACCTGCCGATAGAAATGAAACATCTTAAGACTGTCTTCGAACAGAACGGCTATTCTCGGCGGCAGATAGAGTGTGCCTTTACTCAGAAGCCACCAAGGACACCGTCGGAGCAAGAAGAACCACCGAAAACTGTTGCTTTTCTTCCATATGCGGGGAACACATCAGGAAAAATTGGAAGACTCCTGGCGCGGTATGGAATTAAAAGTATATTCCGGCCTCCCGCCAAGATATGTGATATGCTACGGTTGGTAAAAGATGACTTAGGCAAGAGGACACCTGGGATTTTATTCCATACTGTGTGAATGTGGTAAAGTGTATATCGGTCAGACCATCAGAACGATCGAAGAGCGCCTTATCGAACACAAACAACATCTGAGGCTAATGCAACTGGACAAGTCGGCGATAGCTGAGCATGCCTTCGACGAAGAACATAGGATAGAGTTCGATAAAACAGCAGTGCTGGCCAGGCCCTCTTCCTTCTGGGACTCGGTCATAAGCGAGGCGTTGGAGATCCGGCTAAATGACAACAACATAAATAGGGACGGCAGGAACTTTCTGAGCGAAGCCTGGAAACCTTTCGTTAGCGATCTCCGACGAGAGTGTAGCAGATCCTCACAAGCAAATGACATCTGTCGGGCGCCGCAGCGGACTGCGGATTAAGCCAGCGGTCATGGCCAATCAGAAGTGGACACATCAGCATCTCGGACCGCCAGCACATCCGGGCGGGAAGGAGCAAGTGGCGCCAGTGGTGGCCGCAGTGGGCCACGTATAAAGCCAATGCTCTCGACCAACCAGAGCGAGCGGGCCTTCCAGCTGAAGGTATAAAGGAGGTTCGATGGGCGGCCAAGCCAGTCGAGGCAGAGACAGTAAGCTGAGAACAATTACAAGATACCTGATGAAGACAGCAGAGTCAGCTGTCGAAACCTCATGTTTTTACACCACCATCCAGCTGGATACCCGAGAAGAATTTGTTGAATTCCTGATCAATTGTAAGGAATAAATTCAAGTTAAGCTTAAACAGCTAGCCAAGGGAGTAAAATTATTACATAAAGCATTTTTCTGCTGCTTCACCTCCACAGACATTGATTTACACAGTAATGCATTTGCCTTGGCTTCTAACAGCAAAGCATTAACAGTTGTAGTGTAGTACCTTTGTAATCTTTACGGTAAATTAAATTCCACAATTCCATTACCATTAAAGGGGTGTTCATCTTTTATGAAGTGGGATGATTAATGTTTTCCATGGATTCTAACATACTTGATTTCAGAAGATAGAAAAAAATAACCAAAGTTACATAGTAACCAGTATTAACAGAATCCACAGGATAGAGGATTGATCTGTGTTGTAGCATGCTGTTTGGTGGCTATCTTGTAAAAAAATGTCCATTTAAGATTTAGTGTGATCTGTGGCGTCTAACTTACTTAATACGAACGAATTATCATTTCTTGCTCCATTACCTGGTATCTTAATCATGAGACATACCAAAGTTCTAACTAGACTATAAACTTTTAAACTATGAAAACTACATCCAAACTGGTTTGGTTGTTTTTGCATAATGCCAAGACAAAGGGACAGACAGACACAATCTGCTTACATGTCTATAATAGTACAGAGAAACTAAATAAAAAAAGTGCATTCATTTGAATGGATAATTTTACTCCACACTGGCATTTGCATCGATGGGATCACACCCAGCTTCCACATCAAGTGTCTCTTCTACTTGCAATAATAAGGTTCAATACCAAAATATTGCATTACAATTGGTCATATTTTTTGTGTTCATAGCGTCAAACCACCTCCATTAATGGTAAGTGCTGGGTTTGTTTTGCCTATACTTCCTTACTAATATATCAGATTTAACCCATATCACTTTTTTGCAGGAAACAAAAGATTTTAACAAAAATAAATACGCAAAAAGTCCGGTGATTACAATCTATATAAACCTGGATGTCCCATTGTTGCAACATGTAGATAAGAAGAGTTCTACTACAGTAATTGCAGAAAGTAGTGTGCCAATGCTATTGGTTTTTGTTTGGTTCTGTCATAGGCTAACTTCTTTCTGAAATATCTTGAATAGCCATTCCTAACTCAAGTTCCTGGAACTTTCATTAACTACTCAACTTTAGCACATACAATTAACTTAACCATAATCCCACTTCTTCCACCCATTTAGAGGTCGGTAGCTTGATCCAACTAAGTAGCCCTGATCAAGGACTTACAACACAATCCATTTCCCACTTTACCTAACCGGACAAACGTCCTTCATCACCATCCTTATACTGCTCTAAAATTTTACAAGCTAGATGACCCACAATATCAAATAGTTGCTACATATGATTCTCCCATCAAATTGATGGCTACAATTGATAGTGAGTCATCTTCCTTCAAAGAATAAATATACCCAGTATTGCCTGAAAAAATATTGTTACACTCCTCATGGAACTTCCTGCAAATTCTATCCTCTTCACAAATGATGTCACAATGCCGTACACAAACATCCCACTCCATTACGTCCTAATCCATAAGAAACACTTCCTTGAGCAGCATCCCAGTATTACTTTAATCAATATGCTGGCATATACATTTCTTCACAATAATTACTTTCCTCTCAATCAAAGATTTGTCACCAGATATGTGGCACTGCTGTAAATACTAATGTCGTTATGTAATATACTGAATCCTTTCTGGGCCATCTCAAATGGTCATAACTACATCTTGTTCCTCTGAAACCCTCTTGTGGCTCAGATTTATTGAAAATATTTTTATAATTTGTACAATAGCCTTTTGAGTTTCTCCGGTAACGATAACTACTACCTTCCCATTGGTTTACATAACCCTCATGAAAGGTAAATTAATAGGAGGGTGGTTCAAACAATAAGGTCTCCAACAACGCCGGTCAAAACCAACAATGTTAGGCGAAATCCGACAACATTGCCATGTTCCTTGGTTCTCTCACAACCAAATGGTACAGGTTCAAGCTCAATCGGACGATCAGTCGCTGCTTGACAGCCGTCCGAAATGAAGCAGCCACTTAGCTCACCTGCCAGGTGCAAATTGCGCTCAGTGATCCGATTTTTGAACGTGAAAAACGTTACACCGTCAGTTAGTGGAAATGTACGGGGGGAAATGTATGGACATTAAAAACGTGTAGAAGTGGTGCCGGGAGTTTTCTGCCAGTCGCAGTAACGTCCACAACGAGGAGCGGCCTGGAAGACCGAGCGTGTCCGACAAAACGGTGACCAAAATTGATGAGATGGTGAGCAATAACTGAAGGATAACTCTTGATGAGATAACCAAGAGACTTAATGGAGAGTGTGGCAAAATCTCCATACGCACAATTGTTTCAGAAACTCTAGGATACAGTAAAGTGTCCGTCAGGTGGGTTCCCAGACAGCTCACCGATGAACACAAAAGAAATCACATAGAATGTGCCAAAGAATTTGTACGCTGCTTTGAAGAGGTAGGGGAAGACTTCCTTGATTTGATAGTGACTAGGGAATAAACCTGGGTGCAACACTACATTCCTGAAATGAAGGAGCAGTCCAGACAATGGCGTCACCCATCTTCGCCGAAGTTCAAAAAGTTCAAGACAGAGAAGTCAGCCGGTAAGAATATGGCGACTGTTTTTTGGAACCGTAAGGGGGTATTGTTGGTGGATTTCATGCCAAAAGGAACAACAATTAACTCGGTCCGCTACAGTGAAACTCTGAATAAACTATGGTGGGCTATCCAGAACAAAAGAAGAGGGAGTGTCTTTGCACCATGACAATGCGCGTCCACATGTCTCACATAAAACGACCTCCCAAGTCCAACAATTTGGTTGGGATCTTGTTGAACACAACCCCCCCCCCCTCTATAGCCCGGACATCATGTGTTTCCCACACTTAAAAAACACCTTGGAGGCCAGAAGTTCCAGTCAGATGAGGAAGTGTAGGTCGCAGTCACTCGATGTCTTCGTGACGCGGCAGGAGACTGGTTCGACGACGGGATCAAAAAGCTCGTGGTGCGGATGCAGAGGTCATCGAATGGGAAGGCGATTACATAGAAAAATAGCTAAAACTTCAAGCTTTCCAATGATGTATCACAAGTGGTAAATAAATGTGATTTTCTATATAAAAAAAATAGGAGACCTTATTTTTTGAACCACCCTCGTATTTCTGTCCATACCAACTATCATACAACAGCACCATCACAAATTTTCCAACCATTTTTAAAAAAATGCTGCCTTCCTAGAAGCATTATTATTTGTGCAACTCATATGGTGTAACCAAAATTTTCTGACCATGTATAACAATAATATTTCTCATGCATTAATATCTTACAACTATCCAGCAAATTTGGTACAGTTACATTCCAGTAAATGACCAAATAATCATCATATAACTACTAAAACCAGTGAATTTCAGTTCTTCTTACACAGTAGTTCTTTACCTCAAATCCATCAACCATATCTTTTAACAATCCTGATCTGAAATGAGATTCTTCCTCACCATCTTTCATAGCCTTCCCACAACTTGCTTCTGTAAACCTCCAACCACATTCAACTACTGATTCATAAAATAATGTTGATCTTGCAGCAAAGAAAAAGAGAATCTTGGCAGAAGTGATAGGTGCAGATGTTACAATATAGTTTTAGGATGGATATCCTTCATAAAAAAGTTTTTAGAAGATGACCACAAATATTTGCAGCATTCTTCAATTTAACAGCTGCCTGCAATTCAGTGTAGCAAAATGTAAAGCAACCACTTCTATGTAACAGACAGTCTTAATATGGAAAAGATAAAATGCACCCATCACTCACCAAAGTTGAAGGACAGCTGTTGAAGTAGAACAACACTGACAAAAATCCCTCCAGAAAACACAATATTTCGGGTTATACACTTTCTCAAGAAACTAAGAAATATGTAACTGAACTTGCACAGGCACCAGCAGTCAACACCCACAAATGCCTGCATAAATCCAGTCATGTTTCTATTTTCATGACTAATGGTGTAACCTGAAATATTGCGGTTTTTGTAGTTGTGAAGTGTTTTTTGTTTCTGCTACCTTCTTGTCTTCAAATACGGTGAGTGTATTTTATCTTTCCTTTCCATATTAACATTCCTTCATGGAATTTTTTCCTACTCCACAGTTGTTGAGACTTACGGTCTTGTTACACACTATACCAAGAAACTGGCATTTCAGAGTACGTGTGAGTGACAAACTGAGCATGTCTTGTACTGTCAAACAAGGTGCCAGAAAATTCAATCAGAAACTACATAACAGGTCTGCAAGAAAATTTCAGCCCATCCTCTGCAATAAGTTATTTTATTTATTTATTTTAATGGCACTTGGATTTTCAATACAACCATAGCCAGGTTTAAGATCAATATATACAGCAAATAAAAGTAGAAATAACAATATCTGCAATTACTAAACAACATTAGTTTGAATCTCCACAATTAACTGTCTACTAAGGCTTAAGTGTCTATTCCCACTCTGCGGTGTTACAACAGACTGCAGGTGCGAGGCTTTTAAGGGAAAATTAAACCATGGTTGCACAGAATGAAATATAGATTGTACTCAGTGTCATACTTCAATTTTTTAATTTTCTAAAAATATTATCAGTTTCAAGCTTGTGACAGATATTAATTGGTAAGCCTATGTTATTCATCACAACAGCTGGCTACTGCTGTCGAAGTATTTCTTGCACCCAAATATAATATGGTTTGCATCTCCCACACTCTCCCAACCACATTCGCATATGGGGAACTGATTAATCCGATTTGGTGTGTATTTGGAAAAGGCCATGATTGATTTTTAATGGCTAAAGTCTCCTCTTTCGGCCTACACAATGCATCAATCCCATCAACGGGCATAAAGCTGATGTCATTGTGCATTGTTGGTGTCTGTTCTTAAAAAAGTTTTTACAAGGAGCTTGCTGAATTGAATTAGCTCCTTTCTTGATTCTGCCCAACCCAGTGAGTAAGCAGGATTCCATAGCAGCTTTAGCATTTTTAAGACTGGCAGGAATTTTAAATCAAATACTCGACATTTTTATATCAATTTCGAGTATAGGGCACACCTGCATTTTGGAGGCAATTCTTTGAAGAATAACATGCATCTTATAGTCCGTAAAATACGGTACCTCCTCAGCCTTTGTCAACATCATGAAACCAACTATACATTTTCGTATCAGAAGAGGTATTAAGCAAGATGATCTCACCTCTCTGAAATTATTTTCAGCTGACTTGGAGATGGTAATGTCAAAACTAGAATGGGCAGAAAAAGGAATTACAATCAATGGCAAAAGAATTAATAACTGGAGATTCGCCAAGGACATTCACTTTTTTCCAACAACATTGATGAACTTCAAACCTTGGTTACTGATCTCATTCCTGAGTGTAAAACAGTTGGCCTGAGCATGAATCTGTCAAACACAAAAGTTATGTCTAACAAATGGGCCATAATGAGAAATATACAAGAAAATAATTTATTTTTAGAAAATGTCAGTGAGTACATTATCTTGTTAATTTTCTTTTGCATCAAGTCTGAAAGCTTTTGGGAGGCATTCAGTAATTCTCAAATCTAATATGCCCGCAAATCTCAAGAAAATAGTTATAACCAGTGCATTCTTCCTGTGCTGACTTACAGCTGTTAGACTGGACACTAAAGTAATTCACAAAAGGAAAACTTCGACCAGTCCAAACATTTATGAAATCAATGCTAGGTACAGAAAACAGAAGAAGAGAGCAACAGATAGTAGATACATTACAAAGATCTTTGGTAAGACAGCCTTCTTGAAATGGCAGTGGACCAGCCATGTTGCTTGAAGGAAAGACAAAAGACGGACAAAGACAGTGTTGGAGTGGATCATCCAAAACCAAGAGGAAGAGCACCAAACTGTTGGGACAAGAATGCATGTAGGGTTGCTGGAGTCGGCTGGCAGAAAATTGCCCAGGACTGTTCTACCTGCAGAAGACCGTTAAGTTATACACCACTTAATGACTGAATTGGCTGATGATGATTACTGTTTTTATAAATTTTCTTGAAGTGTCTACAGTTTATTTTTATTTGTTTATTGAAGAAGGGGACACTGATTGCCTTTGGTAACACTTCTGTGAAGGCTAGACTAGGCACATTATCTAGATGCTAATAACAAATACTATGTGAATCCATGTACTCTAGAACAGCATGAACAAGACTTTTAAATGCAATTTCCTTTGTACATGCATTACAGTTTTTCAAAATTCAGTCTATTAATCACACAACCCATAATTTGCTCTGCTGCTCCCACATCATATTGCTCTGCATCATTATGCCAAAATACTTGAGAGATTTAACATCATCCAGATTTGTACAGTTTAGACTGTACACAAGCACAATTTGAATCTTTTTTGTTTGTTATTCACATTACCATGCACTTTTAGCTATTTATTTTAAATTGAAAATTATCACACAGTGTCAAATAACATCAATATTGTGATGAATTTCTAAACAATTGAAAGAATGTTTTGCTTGCCTATAAATAGCTGCATAAGCAACAATAAATCACAAAAGCTACTAATTTTGTCTCCTATCATTTATAAAAATTGGGAAAACAAGTGAACCAATATGTAATTTGAATATTACTGTGAAAATTTTTAAAACTGTTATTAACGTACCTTATTCACCTGACATTGTTTATTTTTTGAAGAACAGCCATATTTTAAGCAAAATTCAAAGTTAAAATTTAAAATAAGACTGCCAAACCAGAACTTAGTGCCATGGCGCAGGTTATCAACATCCGTGATGTCATGCAGCAGGGAAAAAAAGGTAATACCTTATTAATAATGTTCTCGGGTGACTAGCCGAGTTATAGGAGTGTTATAATTACACAATATTTCAGCACTCTCAATCGTTGGAGCCATCTTCTGGTGAAGTGAGGTCAGGAACGTGCGAAGTTGCAGCTGAGATAGACCAGACTCCTGGTGCTACCCCTGATTGGTCGGTTGTGGAACCAGTCGTAGCAGGGGTCAAAACTCGTTGCGGCTTGTATCGATCACAACGTGGAGTTACGGCTAGATTTGATGTCCTTTTTCACATGGCATGTAGCTGACGGGCTTAAAGTCATGGCTCCTTCGAAGATGATATCCGAAAACAAAGCCTTCGCCATAAAATGCTTGTCCAACTGATGGGTCAACACGGATCCATTGCGTGCCTCATACTGAGCCATGCTGCCACATGATTGGTCAGATTTGTAACCAATTGTAGCCGGGGTCCTGCCTCGTAACAACTCATCGTTCGATAGAAGGAAAAATCAGAAGGCAAAACCTTCCCCATAAGCTGCTCATTCATACCTGAGCAACAAATTGCTCGCTTATGTTACTACCGAACTTCCCGTTGATCTGGACGCGCTGTGTAATGCTTCCCGGTTGCGCTGTCGACGAATAGTATTGATGATTGGCGTCAAGGCTTCACTCAGCTGTTACCCATAGTCGCGGTTGACTAGGTTAGACGCGAGTCGAATTTCTACTGCTTCCGTAAGGATGCTGTTCCAGAAGCTCCCAGTATGTGCCAGTACTCTGGTATTTTCGAAATCAAAGCCATGGCCATGTTCGAGGCTGTGTTCTGCCACCGCAGACTTGTCTTTCTGCCCCAGACGAACGTGTCGTGCATGTTCTAGACAACGTTGGTGAACACACCACACCGTTTGGCCAATGTAGCTCTTTCCACATTCGCAACTAATGCAATATACCCCAGGTGTCCGCAGAGCAAGGTAATCCTTGGGGGGAGCACAAGATGTTCTTCACCTTTGGTGGTGGCAGGAAAATTCCGCAAGATTTATTGACGTCATCAAAGAACTCCGCATGCAGCAACATGATTTATTGGTGAGTTCCGATGTGGTGTCACTGTTCACTAGGGTCCCTCTCACTGACACGCTGGCTCTACTGGAACAGCATTTTGAGCCTGCCTTAGTTGAGTAATTCTGGCACACACTCCAATCATCATATTTCATGTATGACGGGGAGTATTACGAACAGGTTGATGGAGTGGCCATGGGCAGTCCTTTATCGCCAGCTATTTTGCTGATTTCTTCATGGAGGACTTTGAAGACAAGGCACTAGCAAGCGCTCCTATGAAGCCCAGCGCTTTCTTCCGATACGTAGATGACACCTTTGTGGTCTGGCCACAAGGCAGAGACAACCTGGAAGATTTTCTCCATCACCTTAACAGCATAAACATAAACATCAAGTTTACGATGGAGGTGGAAGAAGAAGGCCGGCTGCCTTTCTTAGACATCCTTATAGAAAGGAAACCTGACGGGTCTCTAGGGCATTCTGTGTACAGAAATCCGACACACACAGATCTATACCTGAACGTGCGTAGCCATCACCATCCGGAACAGCGCAAGATGGTACTCAGCACGCTTGTACATAGGGCGCGAGCAATATGCGATGCTGACAGCCTACCCGGTGAATTGAGTCATCTGCGTCAAACGTTTCGACACAACGGGTACACTGATTATCAGATAAGACTGGCATTCCGAGAGCTGACACGTAGGCTCAACAACAACAACAAAGAGCCACCTGATCATCTCACCTTCTTGCCGTACTCTGGCGCCATAACGTCCAAGATAGGATGGGTTCTAGCAAAAAGTGGATTCAAGACTGTTTTCCTGCCACCACCGAAGGTGAAGAACATCTTGCGCTCCCCCAAGGATTACCTTGCTCTGCGGATACCTGGGGCATATTGCATTAGTTGCGAATGTGGAAAGAGCTACATTGGCCAAACGGTGCGGAGTGTTCACCATCGTTGTCTAGAACATGCACAACACGTTCGTCTGGGGCAGAAAGACAAGTCTGCAGTGGCGGAACACAGCCTTGAACATGGCCATAGCCTTGATTTCGAAAATATCAGAGTACTGGCACATACTGGGAGCTTCTGGAACAGCATCCTTACGGAAGCAGTAGAAATTTGACTCGCATCTAACCTCGTCAACCGCGACTATGGGTAACAGCTGAGTGAAGCCTGGACGCCATTCATCAATACTATTCGTCGACAGCACGGCCGGGACGCATTACACGGCGTGTCCAGATCAACGGGAAGTTCGGTAGTAACATAAGCGAGCAATTTGTTGCTCATGTATTAATGAGCAGCTTATGGGGAAGGTTTTGCCTTCTGATTTTTCCTTCTATCGAACGATGAGTTGTTACGAGGCAGGACCCCGGCTACAATTGGTTACAAATCTGACCAATCACATGGCAGCATGGCTCAGTATGAGGCCCGCAACGGATCCGTGTTGATCCATCAGTTGAACAAACAATTTATGGTGAAGGCTTTGTTTTCGGATATCATCTTTGAAGGAGCGATGACTTTAAGCCCGTCAGCTACATGAAAAAGGACATCAAATCTAGCCGTAACTCCACCTTGGCATCAATTCAAGCCGCAACGAGATTTGACCCCTGCTATGACTGGTTCCACAGCCGACCAATCAGAGGTAGCACCGGGAGTCTAGTCTAGCTCAGCAACTTCGCACGTTCCTGACCTCACTTCACCAGAAGATGGCACCAATGATTGAGAACGCCGAAATATTGTGCATTTATAACACTCCTATAACTCGGCTAGTCACCCGAGAACATTATTTATATTCTCAACACCGATAAAGAGTATGTAATTATGTCTGTAATACCTTGTTTGTTTCTCTTAATTTGTGTGTAAATTGATGGAAAAATGGTTATGAATAGTGTATAGAGCCCCAATGAAACAACATAAAAACAAAAATTTCAAATATATTTTATTATGAAGATCATTTATATTATAATTCTGCTGCATAAAACTTAGTACTAAAACAAAGTAAACACACACTGGAGGGAAAAAAGGTTTGAAGGTTCTTCTGTTAATGAAGCACAACACGCTTGACAAATAACAAATGAATGATAAATTCAATTGCATTGGCAGATACCACTTATTATTCATTAATAATTCATGATCTGCAACTGAAGAAAATAACCCAAACCATCCAGCAATTGTATATTTATGCCTACCTTACACCTACATTATAGCTTGCATTCTTCTTGCCTACATGTTGTAAAACAACTAATTTAATTTATAGTTTTGATCTTTCCTATGAACAATTTCGATTAATCACTAACTTTAAATATAAACTTAAAACACAACTTTTAAGCCACTTAACCCTGCATCATAAAACTCGTGGTTGTTTTTTAATTAGAAAATGGGGAGGGGGTGGGGAGGAATGCCCAACCATTAAGGCACCGACTAAAGGCAAGTTGATGCTATCTGCTGCTACAAAATTGTTTTCCATTTTGCATTCAAAATGAAAAACTCAAAATATTGAGAAATAGCTATCTATTATCAATAAAAATAAATAAAAACTTGGAAAATAAAGAACACAACACTAGTAGTAGGAATACTTACTACGTGCGACCAATCATAGTGTTTTATGTCATATGACCAAAGATAAACTATGAAAAATTGATTTTTGTTTAAACCAAAAATAATCTAAGTTTCCTTTCAAAATGAAATTAAGTAGTAACCCATGATGATTACGAGAGTTTGTAATTTATTTTCCAGTCAGTCAAATAGTCCACTATACTTCCTTGTGAGATTCCTGGCACAGCATCTAGGTAAAAAAGACCTATTCTTTATCCTAATTTGTGAATTATAATAGGACCATAAACTTTTACTTTAAAGTATTTGGAACTTGTAAGACTTGTATAATTATAGTTATGTGGAGACACAAAAACCACTAATGAATTTCTTCCAAATTTATTTAGTGTCCGCTTTAATATTCTGTACCCTTTTGTGATATTGTCGCACATCAAGTGGATCAGGCCACGAAGAAGGAAAGACTGTCGTAGCGTAGTGGTTACGCTAAGAGACTGTGGGACTAAAGGTCGTGGGTTCGAATCCATTAAGTGCTGTAAAATTTTAATTTCTTAACTTTGTGTAAACTGTTCTGGAATATTCTTGTTGTTACTAGTGTTAATGTTCTAGACTGTTCTTCATCACTATATAAGCGATACTCCTTTCTAGCCGGAGTCAGTTCGCTCCGTGCTTCTGTACTGTGCCAACTGTTAATAAAGCTTCGTTGCCTTAAAGTGAGTGTTTCGTCTACGACCCCGCTACGCCCTAGGATTCTGAATTTGGTTTACTACGTGACATTATTTTGGTGGAGACGCCGGGTAGATCCTCGTGACCGCTAAAATCTACAAAACACCGTGGCCCCAATCAGACCACGAGAGAGCCGTCGCTTACGAGGCGAAGAAGCCAGAGTACGAGCCGTATTCTACTGAGTGGAAGCTGTCAGAAGGAGAAGAAGTAGTAAGGACGACGATGACGCCGACCGCCTGCCAGCACATTCGTCATCCGGCATTATTTTCAGGCGACGCCGGCCAAGACCCAGGCAACTGGCTGAAAGGCTACAAACGTATCGCTAAATTCAACAACTGGGACGATACAGTGTGCCTGGCAAATGTATTTTTCTATCTCGAAGGAACTGCCAAACAATGGTTCGAAAATAACGAAGAGAAACTGACTAGCTGGGCAGCATTCCAGAAAGAACTGCAGGCATTCTTTGGAGACGCACAACGGCAGAGACGCCATGCCGAAGAGAAACTAAAGTGTAGAGCGCAGCGCCAAGGGGAAACGACACAGTCATACATACAAAGTGTTTTGGGGCTGTGTAAAATAGTCGACCCCACAATGAAGGAAGAAGATAAAGTAGCACACCTTATGAAAGGCGTCGCCGAGGACATGTACCAAGCGTTGCTGCTGAAGGAAATTTCCACAACGGACGACTTTATTAAGTGTTGCCAATACATTGAGACGATGCACCAGAAAAGAATTGGACGAAAGAAGTTTGAGAGATTACCAAACGTCGTATCAATGGCCGCAGTGGAAGAGGACACAGATATTAGAGACATTATTAGAAAAGTAGTGAGAGAGAAGTGGAAAGGGAGATAGGAATGTATGTCGAGCCAAAAACTGAGACTCTGGAGGAAATAATAAGGGAGGAGGTGGAACAAACGCTGGCGCCCATCTCTTATCGTGCAGCCCCAACAAAAACTGTTAGACAGCCGAGACCAAAGAGAATTTCTGCCACTGCGACGCAACGCGAGGATCCTCCAAACTTTCCCAGGAAAACCGACGTCTGGAGAACGCGGGACAACCAGCCGGTATGTTTTCACTGTGGGCGACCGGGACATGTAGTACGCTACTGCCGAGAGAGACGGAAGATATTTAATGATGCCCGCGAAAGGAGATTCGAAGCACGTTTCAGCGTCCGAAGACCCCAGGACGACAATGAAGATCAAGACGTAACTTATGAACGACGTAGATCACTGTCGCCGCAGGCTGGTCGCTTCAGAGGACGGTCGCCGACACGCCGATCAAGATCTCCGTCACCGTTCCGACGCTCCAGCCAGTCTCCTAGCCGCCGCAACCTGGAAAACTAAAAGGTGCGACCTTCCTTGGAGGTGAGGCCGCTCTAGGGAAAAATCCTCCTGCCGCCGATCATTACGAAAATGTTGGCAAATTACGTTGAAATCCTCATGGATGGTCAACCAGCTCATGCTCTTGTGGACTCTGGGGCATCTTTCTCGGTTATTTCGGAGAATTACCGGCGCCAGTTGCGGAAGACTATGTTCGTCGACAACAGAAATGTTTTGCTCAGGGTTGCTAATGGGAATCATGTACAACCTACAGGAAGGTGCACTATTCGTGTCTCTATAAATGGCCACGAGCAGCCCTTTGAGTTCGTTGTGCTACAAGAATGCAGTCATGACGTCATACTTGGTTGGGACTTTCTGAAGGCCTCACAAGCAATTATAGACTGTGGTCGCTCGAAGATTTTGCTAGACGATGTGAGAGTTGAGGAGGGGGAAAACAGTCCTTCCCGTGCCTGGAAAGTTTGTGTGCTGGATGACGTCATAATTCCTGCCACCAGTGCTTCGAAGGTAACTGTCATGTGTCATACGCCACGTACTTGTATGGACCTCCTAGTGGAATGCAATAGGAATTTACCACTGGAGAAAGATTTGTTCATCCCTGCCTCCGCCGTCTCATTTGAGAACGGAATTGGTGAATTGTGGGTAGTCAACTGCTGCAAGGTGCCACATATTCTCCCAAGGCGCCAGTGTATAGCATACGCCGAGACGTTAATTGAAGGGCATCTGAGTGTCATGGAAACCTTTTGCGAAGAACCCACAAGTGTGAATGTAACGGAAGCAACGAGACTAAACATTCAGTCCCGACTCTCGCCGGATTTGACTAAGGAACAACAGGAGAAGCTATTCGCGGTTCTTCAGGAATTCTATGAATGTTTCAGTCCACAGGTGAAGAGCAAGTCGACCCCATTGAAGGTACAACATCGAATTGACACTGGCGACCATCGACCTATCAGCCAAAGACCGTATCGAGTTTCAGCAGCGGAGCGCCGAATAATTCAGCAAGAAGTAGAAAAGATGTTGAATGACGACATCATTCGGCCGTCTCAGAGCCCATGGTCATCGCCGGTAGTGCTCGTGAGAAAGAAGGACGGCCACTGGCGGTTCTGCGTCGATTACCGACAGCTCAATAAGGTGACTAAAAAAGATGTTTACCCTCTTCCGCGAATTGACGATACGTTGGACTGTCTGAAGGGAGCTAAGTTTTTCTCGACTATGGACCTACACTCAGGATACTGGCAGATAGAGGTAGACGAAAGCGATCGAGAGAAAACTGCATTTATTACCCCCGATGGCCTGTATGAATTTAATGTAATGCCATTTGGTTTGTGTAATGCGCCAGCAACATTCGAACGTATGATGGATAATCTTTTACGTCATCTGAAGTGGACGATGTGTCTCTGTTATTTAGACGATGTTATAGTGTTCTCCGAAACCTTCGATGAACACGTGAAAAGACTGAGAGCTGTTCTTATGTGCCTGAAACAAAGTGGCTTGCAGCTCAACCCAAGAAAGTGTCTTTTCGGAGCTAAAGAAATAAAAATACTTGGGCATCTTGTGTCAGGTGAGGGTGTGCGGCCAGATCCCGACAAGGTGAGATCTATAACGGAATTTCCTGTTCCTAAGAATACCAGTGACGTCAGGAGCTTTCTTGGCCTATGTTCTTACTATCGACGCTTTATAAAAGACTTTTGTATGAAAGCCAGGCCGCTCCAAGAATTGCTAAAAAGTGGTGCTAAATTCCTCTGGGGTAGATCTCAACAAGATTCTTTCCTCATTTTGCAAAAGGCTCTGACGACTGACCCTGTGCTTGGGCTGTATGATGAGAAAGCGCCTACTGAGCTGCATACAGACGCTAGTGGTTATGGAATTGGCGCTGTATTAGTACAGATTCAGGATGGGAAAGAGAAGGGTAATAGCCTATGCCTCCAGGACTCTCAACAAAGCCGAAAGAAACTACTCAACAACGGAACGTGAGTGTCTTGCTGTCATATGGGCTGTCTGCAAACTCCGACCATATCTCTTTGGACGACCATTTACAGTTGTAACAGATCACCATTCACTTTGCTGGTTAGCAGGCCTTAAGGACCCATCAGGACGACTTGCCAGGTGGGCATTACGTCTTCAAGAATACGACATTAGTATAGTCTACAAAAGTGGAAAGAAGCACCGGGATGCCGACTGTCTCTCGAGGAATCCAGTGGAGGAACAGCAAGAGAATGAAGAGAGTACTGACTGTCTCGCTACTCTTCGCGATCTCTCTGAGGAACAAAAGAAGGACGCCAAATTGCTTGCAAATTAAACTTGCCTTAGATCGCTCAGAGGATGTGAATGGAGAATTTAAGATGATAAATGAGGTGCTTTACAAGAAAAACTTTGACCCCTATGGAAAGAGATGGCTTCCAGTGATTCCCAAGCACATGCGCATCGAAATTCTTCAACATTTCCATGACGCGCCTACAGCGGGCCATTTAGGGTTTATTAAGACTTATGACAGAATCCAGAAGCGATTTTTCTGGCCAGGATTATTTAGAAATGTTTGTCACTATGTTTCGCACTGTCGAGAATGCCAGAGAAGGAAGACAGTTCCTCAGAAACCACCTGGACGACTTATACCAATTCCGCCTGCAGAAACGCCTTTCCAGCGTATCGGTATTGACTTACTCGGATGATTCCCGACTTCTACCAGTGGCAATAAGTGGATTATCGTTTGTACTGATTATCTGACTCGATACGCCATTACAAAACCTTTGAAAACAGCTGAAGCCCCTGAGGTTGCAAAATTCATTGTGGAGGACATTTTATTAAAACATGGGGAAAGGTCTTCCAGTCGAGACTTGTGAACGAGATCAACCGTCGATGTAACATCACACATCAAATGACGACTGCTTACCACCCTCAAACTAATGGCCTTACAAAACGTTTCAACAAAACACTAGCTGACAAGCTGACATGCTGACATGAGTGTCGAACAAACCAACTGGGATGAGGTGCTGCCTTTTGTGACATTCGCCTACAATACTGCCAAACAAGACACAACCGGATTTACGCCATTCTTCCTGGTACACGGACGTGAAGCAACAACGACCATGGACACTGTGTTCCTGTTCCATCCTGAAAACGTGAACGACGATTACATCGCCAAATTAGTAACAAGGGCTGAGGAGTGTCGGCAGTTATCTCAGCTCCGCACACTGCAGGCTCAAGAGAATGGCCGCCGGAGGTATGATGCAAGTCACCGTTCTGTTTCATACCAACCTGGCGACCTCGTCTGGATATTTACTCCCATCCGTAAGGTTGGCCTGTCTGAGAAGCTCCTCAGACGTTACTTTGGACCATACAGGATTGTACGAAGGTTGTCTGATGTCACTTATGAAGTCGAGGATTTCGATCCACACTCAAAACGACGAAAGGTGAGAGACACAGTTCACGTGCTGCGACTGAAGCCTTACATGGACCCTTCGAACCAGAGTAGACTAGACGATCCAGCATTCTTCAGTAAACCAAAGGGCCCCAAGAGCTGTATGTCTCTTCCGGGCTCGAAGACATCGACGACTAGGGACGTCACCGCCCATCAGGAACCAAGGCGCGCGGGACCTACGACTCGCTCCATGACCAGGGCAACGTAACATTGGGACGCTGTTCCCTTAAGGAGGGAGCAATGTCGCACATCAAGTGGATCAGGCCACGAAGAAGGAAAGACTGTCGTAGCGTAGTGGTTACGCTAAGAGACTGTGGGACTAAAGGTCGTGGGTTCGAATCCATTAAGTGCTGTAAAATTTTAATTTCTTAACTTTGTGTAAACTGTTCTGGAATATTCTTGTTGTTACTATAGTGGCAGTCACAAAATTAGTCCTGTGAAGGTCACGGAGTATCCGAACAGTGTTGCAAATCAGCCAAAAAATCAACTTTCAGTAATGAGTGCGAAAAAATTTCTAAAACATAATACTTAACATGCGGAACAAGGTGATGTGCTTTATAATTCCAAACATTTGTGTGACTGTTTTTTAAAAAAATAGTAATTAGTTTCCATGAAAATTAGAAATCAAAATACTTTTTCACTTCAACCGACAGAAAAAGCAATAAAAATAATAAGAACTAACTAAAAAAAAAAATTATGCGCCTTCTGAAAGTTAACAGACTCATACCGAATACATTCTATTTATTAAATAGGGAAGCATGTGAATAAAAATAATATAAAATGTTATACGAAGCGCTTAGTTGTTTCAGCTGTGTAATGTAAAATGTTGTCGCTGACTAACTTCCGTTTTATTTGTTTACGTAAAAACTTCCAGCGAGAAAGTTTCTAAGAAAATACTGAAATTAATTCTGGTAGCAGGCAAAGCCTCTTTAGACAACCCCTTTTGGATTGTTTAACAGTTTATATTTGCGCGCAGCGCATGCTCCAGTGCCAGCTGGTCGGTCGGTTCGTTTACGACTGAGAAACATATTTCCTGTCCTCCACAGAAAAGCTATTTTCAGCTTTTGTAAGAATTATTATTGTCATTTTACACAATGGACCATACATGACAAATTTCGCGAGAAATCTTCAAAAGCAAAGACAAAACGAAAATTAATTTATCAAATATAAGGGACCGATTATACATAGAAATGACTGCCACAAATACCTCCATGTCAGTGTTAGTAATTTATCAAAGTATTTTTTTTTTTTGCGTATTAGTTATTGGTAATATTCCTTAAAAATATCTGCTACAATGATTTTAATTAGGTTTCCAATGCCCAGGCGGCCTGCATTTTCGCGAATATTACTTCCGTCTGTTAATACACTAATTGCATGAACATCACCACCATTAACATTACTCGAATAGGCCTTAAACTAAGGAAATAAAGCGACCGCGTGTAAAGATACGCATGGACGACCAGCATTAGCTAATGTGGCAATGTCGCCGGCCCAACCAAGGGACAGAGGGTTGGTGCGGGCAGGGGAGGCAGTGGAGACTACGTGACCTTGGCAGGTCTAATTTCATGACGCCGACTATAGTGTTAATGTTCTAGACCAGTGTTTCCCAACCTTTTTTGGGTCATGTCCCACTTTCAACATTTTTTTGCCCCCCATACATAATCTTTAATAAAAAAAAATTATTTGTTATTAAAGAAACTGATATAGGATGGTTTTTGAAAGAAAACACTTTAATATTATCATAAAACACAGTAAGTAAAATTAAAAAACATATAATGAAATACTAAAATTCAAATTCAAAAGATTTATAATAAACATTTATTATGGCAATTTAGTGTGATCCTTTTAAGAATTTTCTTTTTTGCTATATTTTGTAACCATATCTGGCATTGTGTTTAAATAACCCAAAGAGAAAGAGGTATAGTCGTATCAAGTCAATTTCTAAATTGCCCCCCTAAAAATACCAAATTGCCCCCCTGTGGGGCGTGGGCCCCACGTTGGGAAACACTGTTCTAGACTGTTCTTCATCACTATATAAGCGATACTCCTTTCTAGCCGGAGTCAGTTCGCTCCGTGCTTCTGTACTGTGCCAACTGTTAATAAAGCTTCGTTGCCTTAAAGTGAGTGTTTCGTCTAAGACCCCGCTACGCCCTAGGATTCTGAATTTGGTTTACTACGTGACAATATATATTCATATTACCCTTGCCACCTGCAATATGTACCTCCATATATATCATCTTAGTATTTTCCAACATATCGATAGTTCACTTCTTAACAGCTCACCCACACCACATCCTCCCATATCCTGTCCCAGCCAGTCATAAGGTAAACTTCAGCATGTGCACACCTCCTGAACCAAATGGCACATTCCCTACAGCATGAATAAGACTTTAAACTATAACATTGTACTTGTTTTTGTTTGTCTCATTTGTTTTTCACTCATCACAGCCTTCAAGTTTGGAGAGTGATGGGGTATTTTCACCTTGCTTTGTTATTTATACAAACAAGGTATTAATTACATATATCATTGGACTATAAGGTCATAGAATTGGTTTGTTCCCACCAAATCACACTTTCAATGGAAACAAAATGCTAATATTAGAATTTACCTGACTGTTCATGGTTGTCTTCAATAACATGAGGTTCTGAAGCAATAGAATTTTCAACGATTTCTTCTTTAACATAAACTTCCATGCTCTCAGTTGCCGAAGAACTTTCCCCACCATTCGTATCTGCAAACAAAGAGACAAGTGTTATTTTCAAGAGAAACAAAATAGCTCAAGCAATGCTTTTTTTGTAAAGTTGCAAAACAAAAAAAAATGATTAAAGCAGGATAAAATGCACAAAAAGTAAGACCTCACATGTTTATTGTACCAATGAATTAGTTAAAAGGTAAAATAAAAAGTCAGTAGCCACATTATAATGTGGAGAGAATATACCACTAACATCTTACTTATGTTTGAAAAGTATACATATTTGTCTATAACGTTCTGAGAGAGATAAATTTTACAAGCTGCAGATGATGGTTTACAGTCAGAAGATGCATTGTGGCAGATGACATAATGGTATATATTAAGATCAAAATGGGAGTAAACTAAACAACTGCTGTGTAAACTTGATAGCAAACTGTGTAGGTCAACATGGAATGAAAATAAATGCCAAGAAGAATCAGCTTATATATAATAGGAAATAATAGGAGCTAATTAGTAAATGGATTTACAAAACTAGGGATAGTGAAATGAATCACCACTTACCTTAGATGATGGTATCATGGGGTGAACACATAAAAAAGCACAAAAAAAACAGGGAAAACAATGAACATTTCGGGACTTGGCCCTTCGTCAATAGAAGAACATCACGGAAGGAGGGTGGTGCAGGATACGGTCTTACAGAATGACAGTTAGTCAGGAATGTGGTAGGGGCAAATTAAAAAAGAGGACAGAGAGAGAGGGACACTGAATTGGATCCAGTACACAAGCAATGCAAAATGTTGCAAAAAGTGCAGAATAATACATTAAAATGTTCTTAACATAAATTTGAGAAAGTAAAAGTAAATAAGAAAACAGAATAATCAAAATAGTAATAATAAAAGAGAATCTATGCAGATTAACATCACCTCTGGGATGTGGTGGTTCAATATAGACAGTGGGCATGGAGGGAAGGAAAAGTACTGTCTCAGATCCCCTCCCACATCAAGGACACACAACACTCCCTTTTCCGTTTATCCACTATGCCCACACCACTTGCTTCCAACTCCATCCTGGTAACCACTGATGTCACATCACTGTACACACACATCCCACATTGCCATGACCTTAGTGCCATGTAACATTTTCTGGATAAGCGCCCTCCAAACAGCTGCCCCCAGCACATCTTTCCTCACCACATTGGCTGAGCTGATAAACAACTACTGCTCCTTTGAAGGCAATATCTACTACCAAACCCGTGGCACTGCCATGGGCACTGCTTGGCTTCCTATATATGTTTGACTAGCAACCCATTAGCCATAAGAATGAATGGCCACCAACAGACAGTTTTCACTCCGAATCCAAAACATCCATGCCATCTCCCATGACACTAATAATTTTAATTCTTGTTTCACGGTCCATGCTATCAGAGTCCTCCCAAACAGCAGCAGCTCCTCTGAACTCAGAAGGTGGGAGCTTGCCTACCAATACAAACTAAGCACATGACAACCTCCTGGTCACAATTTGAGATAATACCCAGTCAGTACTTTTTCCCTCTTTATCTGCATAGGTTCTCTTTTTTTATTATTATTATTCTTTTTTCTTATTTACTTTCACTTTCTCAAATTTATGTTATGAACATTTTAATGTATTATTCTGCACTTTTTTCAACATTTTGCATTGCTTGTGTACTAGATCCAATTAACTGTGCCCCTCTCCCAATCTTTTTTAACTGCTTTATGTCTCCTAACAGCGAGGTCTTTAGAGATGGGAAAGGATGGGGTCAAGGAATGGGAAGGAATTCGGCCATGGCCTTTTTAAGGAAGCATCCCGGCATTTGCCTGGAGTGATTTGGGAAACCACGGAAAACCCAAATCTGGATGCCCGTACAGGGATTCGAACCACCATCCTCTCGAATGCGAGGCCAGAACACTACCCGTTACACCACCACGCTCGGTCTCTCCCTGTCCTCTGTTTGAATTTGCTCCCACCATGTTCCTCACTAACGGACATTCTGTGAGACCATATCCTGCACAACCCTTCCTCCGTGATGTTCTCCTGTTGACGAAGGGACAAGTCCCAAAATAATCATTGTTTTTCCTGTTCTTATGTTTGTTTTTTTTTGTTCACCCCATGAAACCATCATCTAAGGTAAATGGTGGTTCATTTCGCTATCCTTTATGTATATATATATATATAACTAAGGAAGGATAGGGAAATATTCCTCCAAATGGATTAACCATTAAACTCCCTGTCTCTGGCTGCCATCCACAAATCTACCCACCATTCCACATCTTTCGTTTTACCCAACACTTAACTTCACCAAACTTGTCCTTCAATAGCTCTTTTACAAAGCGGACTGGCATTCTACCCAGCTTATCTCCCTATACAAAATTCTTTGCCTGTCTGACCCAAATACAATTAATCAGTTACAGCAGATTCTAATGGATTGTATATAGATCCTAGCAAAACAAGCAAAAAAAAACATCTGGGCAAGCTTTCTGCACTTGCAAAACATTATATGGCTATGGGTCTACCCCTACCTCACCAACATTTTAATCATACTCAACACACTCCTACAGCACCCTTGATTTCCAAAACCACTTGTCTTGTCCACATTTTCAATCTCCTCCACCCAACCACTCTACCACCCACTCCAAAAGCCTCCACCCTTCCTCCTGCTAACCACAACAGTCTGTAGTTAACCTTTCATCATCTCCTTTATCAGAATCTCAACTCTTTGTTCTCTCAAAGTTGTCATTTTCCCCAACCCCGAAGTTTGACCATGCCGATTTGGTCCGGGACTCTATAGCGTTTAGCCTTACTCTCCAGTGGTGTTACCACTTTGCCACCTGGGATGGTAGTGATTTTCGGCATGATGAGACTGGGCCCTCCTTAGAGTGTTTCAAACAACCATCCAAAAGCCATCCCCTCCTTATGTTCCAGGAATTCCTCACTTCCAACCTGTCCAAAAACTTTTCTCAACTTCATTTCCCACACCAACAACCACAGTACTATCAAAACCTGTGCCATTAGAGAACTGTCTAAGAATATCATCATTCTCCCAGCCGAAAAAGGCTCAACGACCGCAGTCATGGACCGCAGTGACTACTAGGCCGAAGCTTTGAAACAGCTCTCTGACATCACCACATACCTTCCACATCCTACAGATCCTATAAATTCAATATGCCTAGAAGTACACTCTCTCCTTGACCTCCAAGGCCCCTTACAAGGACTCTCTCCCAACTCTTTGACCCTCCTTACCCCCCAGAACCCCCACACCCCCACCTTGTACCTTCTTCCCAAGATCCACAAAACTGGAAATCCGGGGCGACCTATAGTTGCGGCATATGGGTCTCCTACTGAACGGGTTTCAGATTTTGTGGATCAGCACGTCCAGCCTTTTGTACACCACCTCCCTTCATTCATAAAAGACATGCCACACTTCGTCGAACGACTTTCCACAGTCCACCACATTCCATAGATGTCTCTTCTCTTTACACCAACATCCCTCCCGGACAGGGCCTCAGTGCCATGCAACACCTCCTGGAAATGCAACCTCCTGACAGCCTCCCCAAGACATCCTTCCTCATTTCCTTGGCTAACCTCATCCTATCTAACAACTGCTTTTCCTTCAACTCTCAAATTTACCACCAGATATGCGGCACTGCGATGGGCACCTGCATGGCACCATCCTATGCAAAGCTTTTCCTGGGCCATCTGGAACAACAATTCCTCAACAGTGTTTCCATTAAACCTCTTGTGTGGTTCAGATACATAGGTGATTCTCTTTGTGGGTCCAGATCATAAAAATGTCATCTAACAGACTTCCTTATCTCCCTAAACAACCACTCCATCAACTTTACCTGGACATACTCCCACAGCCATGTTACCTTTCTTGATGTTGGCGTTTCCTTGCATAACAGATGCATACATACCTCTGTTCATATCAAACATACAAATCTGCAGCAATATCTTCATTTTAACAGTTGTCATCCCTCACACATCAAACATTCCCTTCCTTACAGTCTGGCCATCCGTGGAAGAATCTCTTTCCCAATACACAGAAAACCTGTCTGGAGCTCTCATCTCCCGCAGCTACCCTCCTGACTTAGCACACAAACAAATCTCTTGTGCCATAGCCCTTCCTGTACACAGCCACTCCAAGGCTGTACCCCTTGAAACTAACCACAGCCCCACTTTCATCACTCAGTTCTTCCCTGGTCTTGAATCTATTAAACTAATGCTTCGTTGTGGGCATGATTTCCTACGTTCCTTCCCCGTGATGCGCACCATTCTCCATAAAATCCTACCCACTGCCTCATGCACAAGTTAAAGCAGACCACCAAATCTAAAAAATATCTTGGTTCACAAGTACTCACCCAGTAATTCCCCCAATGGTTATAACCAGTCACATTCTCGAAAATTTTGCACAAATCAAACCTAATTGTCTTGAACAAATCTTCCATATGAACAAATTCCACCCAGGCCCACCATAAGCAGACGTGCAAGGCATGCACCGCACGCGGGCAGCACATCGAGTAGGGTGGCAAATCAAGTGATCAGCTTTTGCTGCCAGGACAGTAGCAGAGCGGATATAAGAGGCGACGCCAAAATTATGTAGTGGCAACAGTGGGGGTGGAAATCTCACAGTTTTCTGATCCAGCTCAGAAAATTCATAGATCCTCCACTGACTGTAGTTAGACAGGGGGTGGCTTAATTGGTACTGCACAAGGGCATTCAGACAGCTAGTGGTGGGCCTGCTACCACCCATTACCAACCAAAACACCTTGCAATATCATTTCCTCGTCTCGCTTTTAAGTAATATGGCTCAAGCCTTAATACCATGCTATTTACACATCCAACTAGTATTTAAAAAGCAAAATTTTATCACATCACCTATTGCAGTCAAGTTTATATTTTTCCAACATTTGTACCATTAGGTTTTGCTAAGTGCATCCTTGAATAGATACAATTTCCTTTAATTTAGGGCTAAAATTTTACTTGACAAAAAAATTACCCACAGCCATTCAAAAAATTTGTATTCATAGATGCCTCAATCACCTAATGAGTGCAAATATCAACTTCTTAAACATGTAAGACAAACGCATGAATTCTTCCCTCGCAACAGACCACAGTGTATAAATTGTTTCAGACACATTCACCATTCTCACTTTTGGAGAAGGCTTTCACATAGCATGGCTTTCCTGTCATTTACAATTAAATTGTTATATTCAAGTCTTCTTTCTCAACATACATTTTGATATCATATCCGACAAGTCATTGATATTTATAACATTAAAACAAAAAAATTGGTTATAACATATATATTTAACTAGATCCTGACCTCTTCACTTCAATGTTATCCATTATTTATGATTGTGAAAACAATAATTACTTCCATCATCTCAGAATTTAAAAACAAAATGATCATAATTTAAAATTCAAATATGAACTGTATAACTTTAAGTGGAAAGGAAAGATAAATTATCCCCAACATTCACCAAAGTTAAAGGGAGGAGAGCAGCAGCAACACGAAATAACATACGAGAGTGGTTCAAAAAATAAGGTCTCCTATTTTTTTATATATAGAAAATCACATTTATTCACCACTTGTGATACATCGTTCGAAAGCTTGAAGTTTCAGCTATTTTTATATGTAATTGCCTACCGCATCCATGCCACGAGCTTTTTGAACCCGTCATCAAATTAGTCTTCCGTGTCAACAAGAAATCAAACGACTGCGACCTGCACTTCCTTCTCTGACTGGAACTTCTGGCCTGCCAGATGTTTTTTAAGTGTGGGAAACATGTGATAGTCGCTTGGGGCAATGTACGGGCTATAGGAGGGAGGGGGCGGGGTGTTCAGCAAGATCCCAAATTGTTCGATGAGGGAGGTCGTTTGATGTGAGACATGTGGACGCGCATTGTCACGGTGCAAAGAAACTCCCTTCGTGAGCATTCCTCTTCTTTTGTTCTGGATAGCCCACCGTAGTTTCTTCCGAGTTTTGCTGTAGCAGTCAGAGTTAATTGTTGTTGTTTTTTTGGCATGAAATCCACCAACAATACCGTCTTTCGGTCCCAAAAAACAGTCGTCATAACCTTACCAGATGACTTCTCTGCCTTGAACTTTTTGGGCTTCGGCGAATATGGGTGACGCCATTGTCTGGACTGCTCCTTTGTTTTAGGAATGTAATGATGCACCCAAGTTACATCCCCAGTCACTATCGAATCCAGGAAGTCTTTCCCTTCCTCTTCAAAGCGGCGAAAAAATTCTTTGGCACATTCCACGTGCTTTTTTTTGTGTTCGTCGGAGAGCTGTCTGGGCACCCACCTGACGGACACTTTACTGTATCCTAAGAGTTTCTGAAACAATTGTGCATATGGAGGTTTTGCCACACTCTACATTAAGTCTCTCGGTTATCTCATCACGAGTCATCCTTCGGTTACTGTGCACCCTCTCATCAATTTTGGTCACTGTTTCGTCGGACACGCTTGGTCTTCCAGGCTGCTCCTTGTCGTGGACATTGCTGCGACCGGCAGAAAACTCCGCACGTTTTCAATGTCCATACACTTTTCCCCGTAAACTTCCACTAACTGACGATGGATTTCTATCAGTGTAATGTTTTTCGCGTGATGGTGGCAGCAACGATAATATAATCGCAAATATTAATCACAAGAAAGAAATATTGGACATTTAAAAATAATCAAAAATTTTGAAATAAGGTCTATACAAATATGAATCTATTGTACTGGCCAGTGATGTGTATAACAGGAAGGTATTTTCTGAAATTGAGGCCTGAGGAGTGTCTAGTTTGCAGGATGTGTTGATAGGTCAATTTCCACCTGCAGAGTTCAGATTGGGAAGTGGCTCCAATTATTGAATCACAGGTATTATGAGTACTGGCAGGGCAAGCAACAGGGTGGTATAGGTTTCAGGAACCTATACCTCCCTGATGCTCACTATCCTGGTCTTACCTCTCTTGAATGGTCACATCAATATTTCTGTCAATATCAAACCCACTAATTTTGAACAGAACCTCCACTTTAACTACTATTAAACTAAGGAAAAAGGAAACTGCTTTAGGCAATATAATTGTAAGGAAAGGGAAAATGACTCATCACTCACCAAAGTTGAAGGCAGCGACGAGAGAAGAACATATATAACAAACACATAAATAAACTCAATATTTCGGTTATAAAACGTAGCAACCCTCGGCGTGTGCACACCTCCCGAGCCTCAAGACTCATTTTCTCCGCCATGAATAAGGTTTTATAACCGAAATATTGATTTTATTTATGTGTTCGTTATATATGTTCTTCTCTCATCGCTGCCTTCAACTTTGGTGAGTGATGAGTCATTTTCCCTTTCCTTACAATTACTTTAACTACTATCCATTTCATAGTAAACTCTCTTAGTATTCATGACAGACATACACATTCTGACCATCATTCTTTTATTAAGTGTTCCAGCAATATTTCTAAGGAATTAATAACCTACAACAATCCATCCAATTTGTTACATAAACAACTTTCTCGTGTTACTTCCCAATCAATACAGCTCAAGAACCACCAAACACCTTTTAAGATCAGTAATAGTCCAAATCGTTTCACAGTGTTTTTGTCAGGCCTTGAATACATCCTGCAGCAGGATATGTTTTTCTTCAGTCCTTTCCTGAAATGATCCAAGTCTCCAGGATCTGCTACTGTCAATTCAGCCATCTTTTGGAACACAAATATTTAATAAGGCACCCTCCTACGTCCTTCCCTAGCAAAAGAGCCAGCTGTAATATTTGGAATATGCACCCAGGCACCACTACCTTTACCAATTCCACCATTGGAGTGACCTTCCCTACAGTAGGGCATGCCACGTCAAACTTCCCATGTCATTTACCAACTTATCTGCAACAAATGCTGTGCTTCACAGATAGGTCTGACTACTATTCAATTAACCATTAGGATGAATGGTATTCTCTAAAATCCTGACTATCCTGTGGTAGCACACAGCACCACAAATATCAGAAATAACTTTAATTTTGGTCTCCAACTTCAGATTACTCGCCATTAGCAGCATTTCCTCTGAACGTGAGAGGTGGAACCTGAGCTATCAGTACTTACTACTAGGCTCCCACCCAACCTCAATCTGAGCAATACTCCTTTCTTTCCCCTGACACCCACCCACTCAACTTTCCCACTGCTTCTTTCCTCATCCTGCAAAAACAAATGCTTGGTATAAGTTGTGTCACCTTTAATAACATTTAATTGTTCTTTGACAACAACTCTTTGCACACCATGCATGCGCTACTGCTGAAGAAGTGTTTCAACCAAAAAATGACAACAGGAAACCCATGTTCATGTATTTTTCTGTTTCTGTGCCACCCTTTCTTCACCCAAGTGACCGTCCTCCTCTCTTTCCTCATTTATATTTATATCAGCTCCTTTTTCCCATGTCAAATACGCTTCTTGCAGAGGACAACAAAATAGGAGCTACTGAAAAAAGCAGATTAATTCAAATATAAACCAGAGTACGAGGATGAATGATCAAATAATAAATATCGATATGGAAATAAAAGATAAAAGTATACGTCATAACTCCAGAGTTGAAGGGAGAAGATCAGCAACAATAAAAGATGACCCAAAACGATATTTTGGGCTAGGCTTTTAGTCATAAAAATATAAATATGTGGCCACGCTTGGCCAAACACCTACGATCAACATAGCCATATAAATGGTGGTTTTGACTGCAATGAACAAAGCACGACATAGCCTAGTGGTGCTGCAAAAACAATTTTAATAGAAATGTTACTCATGGAAAAGAAATTAATCATAAGATAATAAAAAAAGGTACATAAATAAATAATGGATAAAGAGCGAGTCATCGCAGACGGTTTTGCATTCTTGTAAATCTTTTTTTGGTATAGTTGCAGCACATGTCATGTCACAGTTATTCTGTAAGAAATACAGCAAAATATTGTATCCTTAGAGAAATTCAATTTTGCATATATCCACCCTCCCCCATTAAAAATACCATTTATGTAGCTGTGTTGATGGCAGGTTCCTGTGAGAGCTCAGCTACATGTTCATATTTTCACAAGTTAGGGTATAGCCTGAAATACTGGGTTTTCTGTATTTGCGGAGTGATTTTTTCCTAATCCCTGTTACCTTCCTCTCTTCAACTTTGATGAGTGATGGGTACTTTCCATTGCTTCATGACATTTCTTCCTGTCCCATTGTTGCTCAAGTAATAAATATTTAACATATATGGCAATAAGCCAAAAAATTCACAAAGACCAGAAAGCTCAATGATGGAAGTAACCAAGAAATCTACAAACCTACAACCAAAAATGATTTGGTTTAAAAACTGAGGTGTGGGTAGGGGTACGATATTGTAGAAAGATATGGTAGAAATGACACAGAAATTCAGATGCAGCAAAATCAATCCAAAAATTCTCATACTGAAGAGATATATGGGGGCCTTTAGAAAAAATTAAAAAGAAGTAGAAAAGAAGACAACCACTTGCATGGGAGTGGTAAAACAACATTAGTGTTACTTACCTGCTGCATCTGAAACAATCACTGCTTGTGAAGACATTTCTTCCACAGATGTAGCTTCCGCAAGCCTTTGTAATCTTCTCTTCTTTTTACCCCTTTTACCAGAGCGAGTCATCGCAGAAGGTTTCGCCTTCTTGCGAATCTTTTTTGGTCTAGTTTCAGCGCACATCCTGTCATAGTTATCCTGTAAGTAATATAACAATATCCTGTATTCATATCAGATTTAATGTACTACTAAAAACCTTTTTTCAAAAACATAATGCATATAACATTCTTTGCATCGCAATTAGTGGGAGGGGGGGGGGGGGGCGCTGCAGCAATAACTGTGGGGCCATCACTGGCAAGACACAAACTAAATTCTAAAACATAATAAATGGTTTCTATGTAGCAGCCTTTTAAATACATTTTGTTTTTTTTAAATTTCTCTCCTCTTCTAATTGCATCTGAATAACAGGTATTGATAATATGTTAGAACTAGCTGTTACCGCAACTTCGTACGTGTGTTCATTGCCAGAATTGGATACCGCCTATAATTGGCCACGCATTGCACCCCAAAATTTGTGGTATCTACAGTTTTACATGGAATCTGAACAACTGATCGTCCAGGCATGACTCGTATGATTAAAAAAAAATAATAACTTTCTAATGACTTTGAAACATACTTTCAGCGATTCTACATGTTCTCAAATGCCTACTGTGTATTTAGAGTCTCTACCTGTTTTCTCTGATTTATTATTAACTAGCTGCCCCGACAGACTTCTTTCTGTCAAAAGTTATTGTCCTATCGTAGTCCAATAGAAAAAATAAATAAATAAAACGTAGTACAGTGTGATCACATGATTTAATGTCTCAATAATAAACATCGATTACTAACAAAAATAAGTTTTCTTTTTCATACACTGCAAGACGTTAGTAATAATGTGATGATATTTTTATTGTAATCATTTGTGGTACACGATATTTTTTGTTTGGTTATCTGGCGCGTAAACAAATAAAGCTGACACCTTTCCAAGGTGGGAGAAGGCAACATACAACTGTCCATGAGAGAAGCATGGGTTTTCAAGATTAATGCCGCAAACACTCAAAGACTGACCCTGGGATTTATTTATGGTCATAGCGAAAGCAAGCCGCACTGGAAATTGCAGTTGTTTAAATTCAAATGGTACGTCAGTTGGTATCAACACATCTTTTTCCTTATATTTTCCCTTTGGAATGGTTGCTTCGATCACATTGTTCAGTAATTTTTTCACTGTAAGCCGTGTGCCATTAAAAAGACGCGGTTGGTTGATATTTAGCAGCATTATGACCACCGATCCTACTTTTAATTGAAGATTATGAGGCAGCAATCCTGTCAAATCCAGTGAGTTCAAAAATTCTGGTGGATAGTTGACGACATCATCTTGGTTACTTGCGCAATCAACTGATTTGTATGTCCTTAATTCACCGGCAATTTCATTTTGAATTTCGAAATTTATTTAATTTACGTCAGTGTTTTTGTCTCTGTAATATATTTCGGTCGTTCAACCAAAAAATCGACAGGAAATGTAATGCAGACAGTCAAAACGTTTAGAGGGATTTTGTCATTACCAATGCCAATGAGTTGTTTTGAAAACATTTCTTGAGATCGATCATTTTGCAATTCCAAAGATAATCATAAAGCGCCTTTGTTTTGTTTTGATTGACTGGCAGTAATATTATTTTCGTTGATGACATGCAAACATTTCTTTTCCCTTCGAACTTTATTTTGGGCATGCATAGATTATTAATATCCATACAGTCTAATCAACTTGAAGGCATACCAGAGCTAATCCTGACACGCCTTTGTTTTGTTTTGATTGGCTGGTTTGTATGGGAAAAGAAAGGTGTTGATTTTACTATTTTCCTCGCAATTTTTACGTTTTTTTCTCTCCATAAGAACCTTCCTTGTGGATTAACGAAAATATGAAGGAAAAAAAATTAGCCGAATTGGTCGAACCGTTCTCGTGTTTTGCACTTAGCATCACATTTGGCGATTCATTTTTATTTATATAGAAGATTTTAAAAGTTAGAGAGTATTATTACTCGTAGCCAATTCAACCATCGTGAATTCAACCTGAACATAGTTTAAAACGAATGAAACCCATCACCACAAGGCTTACCACAACATTCTTAAAATAATAGGAAAAGTGTGGCTCGATCGTCAGACGATAATACATATCGCTTCTTAACTGACATACCAGTAATCGATTTTGCTTTTAAGGTATTCTTAATATTGCATCCTTCTAAACTGATGAATTCTATTTTCATAGTCGAATCTTTCGTGGTAGGCGGCATGGGTGTAAATGTAAACACGCTGAACAAATAAACACACAATTGGTTTTCGAGAGAAGCGAAAATTTAAAAGCAACCAAGAAAATGCACGCACAGAGGAAATAATGATAACACACTTATGTTAGTGATATTATTTTCGCTGATCACACGCAGGCATAGTTTAATATCCATAGAGCCTAATCAACTTGAAGTCATACCAAAGATAATCCTAACGCGCCTTTGTTTTGTTTTGATTGAGGGAAAAGAAAAGAGCTGTTTTAAGGGTTTTTCCGGCAATTATTCGAATTTTTCTCGCCGTAAAAACCATCCTTGAACTCCAACAAACATTTTTTAAAAAAATTGGCCAAATTGGTCCAGGCGTTGATGAGTTATGCGCTTACCAACACATTTCGCGATTCATTTTTATATTATAGATTTTTAAAGAAACTTCTCCTTCTGGGCTGTACAACTACGATGCCAACTTGTTCAGAGATGATTAAAAAATCTCTACTTTGTTTCATCCTGATCCAGATCTCTCAATGAGACTTATTGGAACTTGTTTCGAACAAACTATAGTATATTTTGAATATAATTTACGTGTATTTCTAAAATCATTAATTTTTCTTTGTGCCATGTGTCTGAGGTCACTATACAACATTTGAATAAGAACCTAAAACTATACTGAGCCTTCCAAAACTGTAGTATGAAAACAAAAATTACGTTTCTTTCTGGCTATAGGTTGACTTCCTATATTCTACCAAAATATGACTTCTTGAATTTTAAAGTGTGCAATTTCGTGTTAAATTAACCATACTGGCTTTTAGCTTTTAAAGTACTCAAACTTTTTAGTATGTTTTCCTTGCTACAAAATTTATCATCTTTTGACTGTTTGTTATCCTTCTACAGCTGCTTAGATAGATTTAGAATTTGAATTTACTGTTTGAACTTGACTTATTGCCTGCATTCACTGTCTAACTTCATTTATTTGTTGAATTAACTGTTTAAATAGCTCTAATGCCACAGTATCATGTGGTTCACCTGAGCCTGTTCTACTGTAAACAAATTTTAAAAATTCTAAGGTAGCTTACAATCCTATGCGTCTGTCTATAGCCATTCAGTAATTTTTCAAAATTATGTGACAATATGTATTATTTATACAGAAACAAGTATCCTATGTCCATTCTAATGCCAAATAGCATCTCGTCATATTTCAACACAATTGGATTAGCAGTTTAGCACAAGAAACGTAACAAACAGACAGAGTTACTTTCGCATTTATAATATTAGTATACATTAGTACAGATCACACAGACTGAATGCGAGAGTAACAACCCCTGAGGGATCAACAGAGCGTAAAAGAGTGTACACGTACAGCATAATTAGATCGACTACAAATTGCACCCCAAAATTTATGGTAACTACAGTTTTACATGCCTGGCTGCCGGCCCCTTGCGTGCAGCCATCTCACTTCTACTGAGGAAGAGTCATGCTCGAAAATTCTATTCTTTGTGTGTTCGTGTTTTTTTTTCGTGAACAACGCCACTGGAATCCCTTTCTTTGGTAAGCGGTGGTTTTTTATCCTATCCTAATGTTCAATATATATATATATATAACAATGAAAAAAAGAAGCTAAGTAGCGGAAAGGAATCAAATTAGGATAGGGAAATGAGCCACCACTTACCTTTAGATGATGGATGTGGGGTGCGAACACACAGAAAAGACACAAACACAAATAATAGAGAAATTTTCGGGGTTTTTTTCCCCCGAAAATTTCTCTATTATTTGTGTTTGTGTCTTTTCTGTGTGTTCGCGCCCCATATATATATATATATTAAAAGGCTATTTAGGACCATCAGCTGATGTCCGCGATGGGTTCTTATGGACAGGTTGATTATCTATTTATTATTAATTTCTGGTTTATGCCTTTCTACCCTCACTTCCTGCCATGTTGTTTCTCCATCCACCATGAGCTACTGTCCTCGTTGGTTAACTCAGTTGGCTGCCAGCCTCCAGCATACAGCCATCTGACCCTACTACTGAAAAAGGGCTATAAGCTCGAAAATTTTACTCTATGTGTGTATGTATTTTTTCCATGTCTCGATGCTGCAGGAATGTTCTTCTATTGTGTGTATATATATATATTACAAAAAAAGCATAGCGAAATGAACCACCACTTACCTTAAATGACGGTTTCATGGGGTGAACACATAAAAAAACAAGAACAGGAAAAACAATGAATATTTCGGGACTTGGCCCTTCGTCAACAGTCCAAGTCCCAAAATATTCATTGTTTTTTCTGTTTTTTTTTTTTTTTGTAAATCCATTTGCTACTTAGCTCCTATTATTTCCTGATAAGTGGTGGCTCATTTCGCCACTTACCTTTAGATGATGGATGTAGGGCGCGAACACATAGAAAAGACACAAACACAAATAATAAAGAAATTTTTGGGATGAACCATTCGTCAATGGGAGAACAATTATGAGAGGTGGGTGCAGCTGGAGACCTGGAGACTGCCTCACAGAAAGACCGCCGATCGGGAAAATGGTGAGGGTAAATTCAAACAGCGGAAAAGTAGAGGGGCAGAGATTCAGAACTAATAACCAAGCATAGATAAATATCCAAACTAATCTCTGGTCGGTGGGAAGAGCAAAATATAATTAAAAAATATAATAAAAAAAATTATACAAGATACAATAAAAAAAAAATGAAGTAAACATCACCTTAGGTTAGTGGTAGTTTAATATAGGTAGTGGGAAAAAGAGGATTAAAAAAGGTTAAACATATGTAATAATAATAATAATAATGACCGGGTATTATCTCGAGTTGAGACCAGGTGGTAGCCTTGTGCCAAGTTTGTACCGGTAGACAAATTCGCACCTTCTGAGTTCAGAGAAACTGCTGCTATTAGGGAGAACTCTGATAGCACAGACTGTGAAACAAGAGTTGAAATTATTCAAGTCATGGGTTATGGCATGGGCAGCAACTGGGTGCTTTGGGTTCTGTGTGAACACCGTCTGACGGTGGCCATTCATTTTTATGGAGAGTGGATTTGTGGTCAAACCTATATATGAAGCCAGGCAGTGGTTGCATGATAACTGGTAAATTACATGGGTGGTTTTACAGGTGGCGTGTTATATGATAGGGAAGCTTTTCCCTGTGACAGGGTTGATGAAAGTGGTGAAAGGATGGTGTATGTCGCACATCATGCAGCGGGTCTATTACATGGGAAAGAGCCTTGGGGTTGACTGTTAGGACGAGAAAGACTGTGTTTGTGGACTAGAAGTTCGCTGAGGTTAGGAGGTCTGCTGAAATAAGTTCTAGGAGAGGAAGGGAGGATTTTAGGAAGAATGGATCTCATTTCAGGGCAGGATGCAAGAAATCATAGCCCTGACAGAGGATTCTGTTAATGGATTCGAAGCCTGGGTAGTATAGTGTGACCAAGAGTGGATTGTGGTTGGTTTTTGTGGGCTTGGGATGATTGATGGGCTGCATCAGTTGTTATGTTACACATGAAAGCTGCTTGTTCTCCAAAGTAGGAGGGTAGTTTGAGATCAATGCTTCTGAAATACTTTTTATATAAACCATGAGAGACTGTTGGTTGGAGCATATGCAACTACCTTGAATGCCAAGACTGTAGGGGAGAGATTGTTTGGTATGGTATGGGTGGCAACTGTCGAAATGGAGATACTGTTGAAGGTTGGTTGGTTTGATGTGGACTGAAGAGTTGAGAATTAAGAATCATTTTGTCTCTGAGTTAATACAAAAGATGCAAAATATATTTTGGGAAAAAAGGTATAGTCATACTATAAGAGAAGAGGGGGTTAAATAAAAACCAATACCTCTGCTGTTCATATACACTGCAATTTACATCGCAAAGAAACTTCTGCCGTATAGAAAGCCACAAAAGACTTACTCTCTTCCTTGCATGTTCAGGACATAGAGGTAGTTCATGGCAAATATCAAACACTGGAACACAACACTGGGTATTGTCCGAAAACTTGGCAGTGCAATGTTCAAACAGCAACTGGTCAACATTGTACATGATATGTCGTATGCAGTGCTGAGTGCACGGAAGTGCCAAATTTGTACAGGCATCAGCTTCTCCCTTTCGGTAGCTGCATCTTCTTTTCACCAACATAGTCACTTTTGACCTGCAAAGAAGATAAAGATAAATAATAAGACATGTTAAAAATAATCCACAGTAAATATTTAACAGATTTATTGGCTAATTTTACCACACAGAAGTCAACTACTCCAACCCCCTTTACACTTTTTACAGCTCAGTTTTTTTGTTTGTTTTTTTTTACTTTATGCCTCGTTGACGTCAAGTTTATTAGAGACAGGGTGGGACTGAGACAAGGAATGGGAAGGAATTCAGCCATGGCCTTTTGAAGGAAACATCCCCTTATTTGCCTGGAGTGATTTGGAGAAACCATGAAAACCCAAATCTCGATGCCAAGATGGGGATTCGAACCAGCGTCCTCACGAATGCGAGGCCAGAGTGTTAACTGCTCACCCACCATGCCTGGTAATAGCTCAGTGACAACAGAGCTATTACATCAGGATATTGAATATTTATTACAAACCATTTTACTGACATGCAGGAAATGTAAGTTAAGGCATCATCTGGATATTCAGAGTAGAACTGAACATCAATCTTCTTGAATTCCAAGGCTGCAGAAACTTGGGCAAAAAGGCTGGTAACATGTAGCATTTTCAAACAGGGTAGAAATAAAATTAAAAAATAAAAACAAAATGCAGTTCAGTGATTTAAAAGAATGCTCTGAATATCTTTGAAATAACTGCTGTCTACTCTTGTGGTGATATGGCATATCTCTAAAATGAAAGCTACATATTCATTCTAACAACATTTTAATGGAACAATAGAGTGATGAACGGTAAAATGAAAAAAAGGAGAATGACAGAAAGCAGTAATGTTGTGAAAGTGGAATAATTCAATCAACAGATACCAGAATTTGGGTGACTCATTTATGATTTGAGAGTTCCTGAGAAATAAAACAAACTTAATATGGATATTATAAGCAACCGTTTCCATTTAAACTGTGCTCTTTGTCAACAAATAAACATTAATTTTACTGGATTTTCCTAGAAATCCCATTCAGTAAAAATCCTGTTCTTCTGCTCCCAAAAATTCCCTTTTCTTGATGTCTTCACATTTTTGTGAATTTCCACTATCCTGTAAACTCTATTTAAGTATGTTGGAATAAGGAGATTGAATGAAACCAAACTCCAAGCTGATTTTTAAAGTAGCACAAAAACACTTGCTTGGTTAATCTAATCCAAATACTTATTGTGTTGCTTAAAGTTAAACATTTAAGTACGCAAGAAAAATCTGGTAACAACTGTAGTCTAAATAAAACCTAGAGACTAATTACTGGTAGTTCTTATCTGCAGAACAATGATGCAACTAAGGAAAATGGAAGCGGCTTCTAGGCGATACAAATAAGAAAAGAAAGGGAAATTAACCTACCACATACCAAAGTGGACGGATGCGATGAGAGAACACTAATGCTGACAAACAACTACACAATATTTCGGCATATGCCTTGCTCACAAATAGAAAAAACGGGCCATTAGGCTCGGAACGTGTGTGCACACCGAACGTTACCTAATGACTAACCGAGTTGTGGTGGGGGGGGGGGGGGGGACGGATAAGGAGTAGACTATCGATATCGGTATACAATGTCTGAGATAATATATTTAATATTTTGGCAGGCGATGGTAAAATGAGCAAATGTACGGTATAAATGTATGGTACGGTATAAACATGGCAAAAAAAAAAAAAGGGTAGTGATGGGTTAATTGGAATTTAACGGTGGTTAAGTCCAGGTGGGTGTCTTGTATCCAGGATATTCTGGTACGCTAGTTCCCATCTCCGGAGTTCTGCTGCAGTGGTGCTGTCAGGGAAAACTCTGACTGCTCTCACAGTGAAACAGTCGTTGAAGTTGTTGGAATCATGGCTATTGGCATGTTCTGGTACTGGAAGGTACAGGTTACGAGTATGGACTGTTTGTCTGTGGCCATTCATTCTAACAGAGAGTTGCTGTGTGGTGAGGCCTATGTAAGAACTGGTGCAAAAGCGGCAAGTAAGTTGGTATATAAGATGAGTGGTTGAACAGGTGGCATGTCCAATAATGGGGAAAGTTTCTCCTGTGGTGGGGTTGGAATATGTAGTGGTGGGTGGAAGCATGCTGCAGGTTTTACAGAGGGTTCTATTACAAGGATGAGATCCATATGGTGCTTTTGGAGAGTCTAACGGAGGGCATCTTAGTCCACAAATACCCTCCTTTCTTTTCTTATTTATCTGCAGAACAGGAATAGATACTATTTAATGTACTCTGAGAGTTATCGTTCGTACTCAAGTACGTAATCAAACATGGAAAACATTAAGTTCCATTTTTTTAAATACCTCTTTCATTTCTGCGGAGTAGTTTCATCAATTTTCTCGAGCACAAACAGCAATTGTTAACTACACTTTCCACTAAAGATTCATTAATAATTACAACTGAATCTTAAGTTGGTGTGTAGAGTAATTGCCACTGAAGCATGAGCTCCATCGCATTTAATAATAACAATAATTTCTTAATGCTGTCTGGAATATAACTGCTCATCATTGAAATACACTGCTATCTTCAAGTCTTGAAAGAAACACAAGAACTCGTACATAAATGCTGATCTTAATGTTTCCGATGCTAAATTCACTACATCATAATACTAGTAACACGAGTACACATATTCTACTAATATATCCCATCCAGTGAACGCAATTTCTATTTTTAATACTTCATTTATTCATTTTTTAACTGTGCGCCATTGACACAAGTAAAGATCACAGTTTGTGTGATTACGGAATTTACAGTGCTGATTGTAACACTGTGAAAGCAAAAACATTTGTTACATGTTTAAATCAATTACTTTGGGGAATTTAATACTATTTACCTCGGGTGTTTATTGTCCTTCAACTACTAACTCAAACAAATTAAATGAAACATATTGGATAAAACAGTATCAGCAAAACCACAGCACATTCGCATTTACCACTAAATGGGCAATATCAATTTTTTTCAAGATGGATGTCTGGAGCTTCTGACTACAATTTAAATCCAATTATATTTTCAATGAAATAACTAAAAGAAGAGTGCCTAGTGTCAAATAAACTGCTAACATTTGCAATGTAGTCTTCACGGGTGTACCGCCGGATAGTGTTGTGGAAACAACACTATCCGGCGGTACACCCGTGAAGACTACATTGCAGTCATACGCCGGGAAAGTCTTCGTTCTTACATGCTAACATTTGCTTAAATCACAAATATCAATTGTAACCACTTGTAAACATTTAATAAAGCTAGAGTTCTGGGAACTATTTTGTCATATTCAACTTGTATTATTAATATAGAAATGAACAAAAGTGTGCCAAGGAAGCCAGTAATAAGGTAATTTTGTGGTTAAGCACTGGTAAATTCATATGTAGAAGATTTAATTGATTCACTTATCTAAACACTGTTTATTTCTGAATAAAATAGTGGCTTTTAGATGCTGATTTGGATGTCACTCCATGCAGAATCAATCACTTTGCCACATACCTTTCAATGAAAATTTTACCTTGTATCACAGATGTATAAATTGAAATACTGTTTATTATTTAAATACAGGTTTGTTTATGAAAGGTGTCCAAGTTAAAGATTGCAGCCAATATTTAGACAGATAACAAGGCTACTTATGCTGGGTAAACAAAACTACAAACATCTTTGGAAAGCAAGTTAAGTACTCTAAAAATTTTAAAGCAGTTCTTTGGGTATCATTACCATTTATAAAAAAGTTTAGCATTATTTTGTTTCTGTTCTACCATACCCTCTGCTATTGCAAGTATTGTCATTATTCTCTATCCTTAGCCGCATTTAGAAAAAAATGTAGATATGCAAAATCAACCACTTTGTCACACGGCTTTCAATGAAAATTTTACCTTGTATCACAGATTTATAAATAGAAATACTGTTTATAATTTAAATACAGATTTGTTTATGAAAGGTGTCCAAGTTAAAGATTGCACCCATTATTTACAGATGGATAACACGGCTACATATGCTGGGTAAACAAAATTCCAAACATCTTTGGAAAACAATTTAAGTACTCTAAAAATTTTAAAGCAGTTCTGTGAGTGCCATTACCATTTAGGACAAAGTTTAGCATTATTTTGTTTATGTGCTGCCATACCCTCTGCTATTGTAAGTATTGTCCTTACTCTCTATATTTAGTCGCATTTAGAAAAAAATGTAGATATGTAAAATAATAAAAACATGCTGTCAACCACATGCTTCTGAACAGTGTAACTTCCAGGAGTCTTGCAGATGAGGTTCCAACAGATCAATGATTAGACTGACCCAGCATTTCACAGTCTACAGTATTTTTAGTCGTCCAGTGAGAAACAATTACATCAAGCTTCTCTAATACCACCCCAGCTGCTTCCAGAGCGTAACAAAGTATCAATTTACCCCATCCTACTTAGGAAGGGTGGATTGGGATGATTTAATTCTAAAGTGTGTTTAGTTAATTTCCCAATGATAAATGTGCATACCAAGTTTAATTAAAATTGCCCCATCTGTTTCTGAAACATAAATAAAATATCGCTTCACCCTAACCCTAACCTTACCCAGAAGGGTGAAGGTGCGTGGGGGTGATTTGGGATAGGTTAAGGTTGATTTAAGCCATAGGAATTGAATCTCCTTGGCCTCTGTATGTGTTCTATACGTCATTAGTGTTTTATAGTGAAATACTGTAGTGCGTTAGTGTTTGCATAATCGTCACAGCATTCATGTGTGATGAATGATGAGGTTTTCATTAGGGGGCATTGAGGTGAAATGGGGGGGGGGGGAAATCTCACCAAGGGGGAGGGCGGTTCGATGGAAATCTCACGTGAGCTTTAGAAATTCTTGAAAGACAGTAGAGCTTAAAAATATTCTGGAAAAACACCCACGTAATTAATGGACGTGTTTATTTTTATGAGTAATATACTTAGGCAAAATCCTTAGGTTTGAATAAGTATCATACAGAACAAGAGTCTTCAATATTATATTCAAATCTAGTGGTTAACATAGTTTGGGAGCATCCATAAACCATGTAGCTCCATTTTGGCCTCCAGTGAACCTCCCCTCCCACCCACATAGCCCGACGTGGCATTTGTCTCTACCCTCCCCCACGTAGCACGTAGCTTTTTTCCACATTGATTCCAGAAGACATTTTGCACTGTTTTCTCTTCTCAGACAATCATAAATTACATACAGGGATTATTAAATGATGGAAATAAATATTTACATGCTTCTATGTGTTCTGTATCTCATTTTAACTGTGACAAATAAGAAAAGAAAGGGAAATTAACCCACCACATACCAAAGTTGACGGATGCGATGAGAGGGAACACTTATGCTGACAAACAACTACACAATATATCGGCATCTGCCTTGTTCACAAGTAGAAAAACGGGCCATTAGGCTTGGGACGTGTGTACACAACGAACGTTACCTAATGACTGTGATAAGTAATATGAAAGAAAAGCTACATGGTTTGGCTCGGAAACCCCCCCCCCCTTTTCCACGTAGCCCAGCCCAGCTTTCCAGCCAACCCCTCCCCTCCCCCTTAGACCCAGCCACGTAGTTTATGCACAATCCTTTTGTAGTAGACATTCGGCTACATTGGTTTCTGGAAACCATCTGGATGGCCAGACAAGGATTTTTTCTTTTGTCCTCCTGAAAACCAGGCCAGAGTGTAGTCAATTACTCGCCATGGTCAGTAGAACAAAAATAACTCAACAATTTGGTTTTAATTGACCTACATATTCACAGCGCATCCTACTATTCAATTACATATTGATTTACTTTTTACTTTCCAAATTTCAAGAGAGACAAATCCCATGATTTAACCTTTTGTATAGCATAAATCAAACTTAAAGTTAAACAATAAAAATAGAGAGAGAGAAAAGTGAAATACAGCCATTGTAACTTTCTCTTTATCACTCTTCATCTGTCATAAATATGTTTCTCTGTTTCATTAGATTAAAGTGGAAAACAAATACTGCAAAAAATGTCAAAATAAAGGAACAAAGAATTACAATGAAAAAATCCATCAAAGTTTTAAAGACACATAACTGATGAACACAAACCATGGCAGTCTGACAAATACTCACAAAGCTTTAAAACATAAATATCGGTGTTAACACTTCGAACAGAAATTAACATGAAATTAGCTGGCACAGAATTTGAATTAATAATGCTGTAGTTCACACAACGGAAATTCAAGAATAGAGACAGCAGGGAAAGGAAACATCAATTTGCTGTATATATTTCAGTGCCAACCTGACAGTTGCAATTAATCAAGACATATTTTTTATCTGAACCACACCTGTTATGCCGTTGGTGAGCTGCTCTCCCACCAAGCAGTCGTGCAGTTTTAGTAGGAAGCTTCTTAGCAGCAGCAATGACTGCTTCTGCCAATGACCAAGTGCTAAGCCCAAACACAAGGTGTGCTCGCGTGTCGGGCAGTCCCCGCACTACTTGATGGAGACGTCGCCGAGTTTCTGCTCGGACCTGTGCCAGTCGACTATCTCGGCCACCCACACCAGTAGCTGCTTGTTCTACACTTACTGAAAACCAGTGTCGTTGGAACATGGAGACTTCCTCCTCGTCATCCTCACTACCTTCACTGTCTGATGGCTCAAAACCTGTGAGAAAAGAAGTTGGACTAAAAAAGCAGCTATATGCAGTAAATGTATGAATACCACCCATCAGCAAGATACAAAAGTAGCAATTGTTTTCCTGTTTCTCTACAGGCCCTCTTGGACACATCTCAGTTACATTACATTTTTCTTAAACCACTGTAAACAAACGTGTTGCAGAAGAGTGAATTCAACAAATTCAAATCGTTGACATTTCAAGGTCAGTGAATCACCGTATACTGAATTTTTTCCTTGAATTCTTATTCAAATTTTCCTTTCAATTCTGTGAGTGATGATTCCTTTACACATAACTTAAATATTAGTGAGAAACTGCAACTTTGTGTCTCTACCCTTTTTACTGACATTTGTGTCTCGTGTTTACTTTCATTTCAGCTATCCAATTCCTAATTAAATTACCAAAATATTTTATATTTTACACCTGATTTCTCCAGAATTTTGAACATCTTGTCCCATCTAAAACTATCAACAGTTTTTATAAGTCCACAAATGCCACAGATGATCCATATTTTTCTTGAGCTACCCTTTAAATATGAGGGAGGGTCAAATATAAATTAGCCTTTTGCAAAAAGTGAAGAAAAGAAAAACATTTTTTAAATAAATTATAATTTTCATTTTTCTTATTTTTCTAGATACTTCCCTTCTTATCTAGTGCTTCCTCCAATGGTAGGTAAGTTTTTTAATTCTGGTATCATAAAACGTTTGTGGATTTGTATCAAACCAATTGCACGTGAACAGCTGTATGTCCTCATTTGTTGTGAAGTGCTGTTCACCAAGGTTTCGTTGAGTGGTATGGAAGCCGCATGGCGACAGGTCTGCGTTATAGGGTGGATGTTCTTGGACAACTCAGTGCATGTCAACCTATTTCGTGCAAGCCAGCGTTCGCACGTGTGTGTGTGTGTGTGTTTCTGCTGCTTTGTGGTGTATAGGATTATCATGGAGAAGTAACACACTTCTGATCGGAATCCTGCACCTTTTCGGCTGACTGGCAACTCAAACTCGACTAGGACGATCGCAATAACAGGTCCCATTAATGGATCAACATTCGTGAAGAAAATTGACAAGCAGAACGCCTTTACAGTCCAAGAACACAGTGACCAAGACCATCCCCACAAACCGCATCATCTTCGCTTTCACCAGTGCACCTATGCCAGTCTTCCAGTCCTCTTCAAAACAGGTGTAATGAAGGACCCAAGTCTCAACATGTATGACAATTTTTTTCCAAAAAAGCATCACCATTCCCCTGTGACTCGTTAGGAGGGTTTGAAAAATTTAAAACAGCGGTTTTCTGCTCTGTATTCAGCAACTTTGGAACCCACCAAACCAACACTTTTCAAAATCCCAACTCATTATTAATGATTTGCTGCTCACTTCCACAGCTGATATGAAGTTCCTGAGAGATTTTAAGTACAGTTATTTGTTGATGACCTACAAGCTCTCGAACAGTCTCATTGTTCTGTGGTGTGGGCTGTGCGGGAACAGTGTGAGTGAGAAATGTTTTTAACATGCTCCCGACCTTTCTTAAATTTGTTACACCAGTTTTAACCGAGCCAATGAAAGGGTTCTTCCTGAACTATGGGAGTAAATGGAGCCAAATTTCAGCAGGATTTACGTTTTCTCTGATGAGAAATTTAATAACAACACATTGTGCAACTGCGAGATGCACCTCTTTCTTGCTCATCATCATTGCTAGTGAGAATATGAAACATTTGACACGCCAACATTATTTCTGCCTTCCCCCCTACTGTCCAAACTGTTTCATACTCCTCACATCATCGAAGGACACGCAACATAAATAGGCTCGTTTATACATGATCCTTCCCCGTATTAACCTCAATGAAATACACCAGTTTTAACAAAACCTAAACAAGCAACCTCCATTAGATCTAACGTTGTGTTCTCAAACATGCAACACTTATGAAATTCAGAAGAAATTATGTTCTTAAACCACAGTTAACTTGCAAGTGTTGCAGGAGAGAGTAAATCCGACAAATAAATAGGTTGACATTTTAAGGTCAGTAATTTATAGCCTATTTACTATTTATCTTTGAATTTTTAAGCAACATTCAAATTTTTCTTTCACAGCTATGTGTGATTCCTTCACACAGAATCTGAAAATTCGTGAGAAACTACAACAGTGTTTCACTAACTTCTAACTGATGCTTGTGTCTCGAAAGAGTTTACTTTTATTCCAGCAATCCAATTCCTAGCTAAATTATAAAATTATGTTATATCTCAATATTTAAAACCCAATTTTGAATATATTGTTCCATCTAAAACTATCAACAGCTTTTTTAGGACCACAAATTATAATGAACCTATAAGCTTATCAAAACCATTTAGGGATGGGTTTAATCCAGAGAACAAGTATAGAAAACCATTTTTATTAGCTAGTCCCAGCAGTTAAATACTTTGTAGTTCGATTTCAAGGCTGCATATGTGAAAAACAGAAATTTCAATTAAAGTAGTTTTTCAAGTACAACGGATTTGGTTACATTCATTTTCACTACTAAAACTCATTATGAGGAGCATTTTAAAGTGTATTTATTATACCCAGAAAAATTTAGTTTAAGAGATAATTCGTTTGTTGATGTCTTTTAAACCATGCGGTCAGAGGGAGCAAACTGAAAATTTTAAGTAACTAATGAACATGTAAAGTTACAGTGAAGCTTTTATCTCCAGTTGTAGTCAGCACCTTTGAGAGTATTTTGAATATATAATAAAGTAATTAGGTAGAAGTTAAGTAGGAGTTTTAGTTAAAGGGAAAAAATTAAAATTTAAACTAAAAGAGGTAGAAGCAAGAAATTAACACCAGAGGATAGATCAAATTAAGAGGGTTAAAAATATACCTTGGTTTCTGCAGAAAGTTTAAAGCACCTGTAAAATAAATGAGATTTTTGAAAATGTATTGTCGTAATTGTTCAGAAAAGCATCAAGAACTGATGTCGTAGGAGAATTTAGAATTAATTTAATAGAAAATTTTTTGAAGACTAAACTATGGTGAAACAGACAGAATACGATACCAGAAAGACAATATAGTAATGACGATTCAAGTTATCAAGTACTTTTTGAGATATAAATTTTCAAAGGTTTTTGTTGACATCACAGAATTTACCAATTCAATAAATAGAGGTCAACCATACTAGCTGGGGCTCACTTTTTCAACATGTTTTGCGGTGGTCGGTTAGTGTCGCTGGTGGGGCGAGTTGCTCCACGTGGTTGGTAGTCGGAGTGCATCTTAAAATGCCATAGTCGTACTTTCATCTGAGTAAGGGGGACTTGATGAGAGTTTGTTCTCTCGTTAGTGTGCTTTACCTGCAAATCTTCTGTAGAACTGTTTTCTGATTGCTTTATCCAAAATTCTGGTACCGAGATTGTAAAGGAGAACTTTTGGAAGACTATACATCTTTTGTGACTTTAAAATTGTGTATAGTGAACTCATTTAAATTTTCCCTTTCATGTTTGAGGGTATATCAATTGTGTAGTGGCCATCTGATTTAAATGTAGTATGGTACCAGATGCTACCAGTCAAGAGCATTATTCTTCAAAGTTCAGGCAGTGAGTTTGCTTAGTTATCTGAAAAAATGTTATGAAATTATCCATATTATTCTTGATAAGTACTTTAAATAGTAAATTCAAAGATAGGACTGTTTCTCCAGCACCAGTTTTAACTTACTCTAAACAAGTGACCTCTGTACATTGAGTTCATGAAACATTCAAAACCTGTATATTACTATTCAGTAGTAACAATTCTTAAACAGTAGATGAAGACTGAAAATGGAATGAAAAATAACATATTTGAAATATTATTACTATGGATTATGGTTTTTACTAAAACACTTTATTTCCAAAATTTTAACTTAAAAATCCTTCAATATCTGAAACCAATTTTTTGGCATATTCGTTGGTAATTTATTCTAGTCACCGACACTCTTACCTGCAAAAGATTTTTGTAACTCTCTTATACATGAAACAAGTCCTACATTACGATCATGATTGCCCCTTCCATAAATTACTCTTAATTCTTCTATCAATATCCATCCAGGCCACATCATCAAAATATTTCCTATACACCCCCAGCACTTTCTTCACCCATCTCTAACATGACCATACATCCTGCTTTGGGCAGGATAATCCCACTCTCAGGGGATAATCCCACTCTCAGGCTGCCTGTCCCCGGCAAAAGTAAAAATGCCCCACTTTCACAAACAAATTGCAAATTAATATCACTATCTACTAAGTTCTAATACAGACGATGCGGTTTTTGCCACGCAGCGATATGGAAATGTACACATTTTCACTTATTTCCAACTATGTCACAGATCAAAAAATCACTAGCTGTAATGCTGAGAATGTTGCTGCTAAAGATGGTTAGATAGAATTATTTCAACTTTTTTGTGCTAACACTCTCAGCTTTACGAACTTTCGTATAACTATCAAGTACGTTACGGGTCTGCCTGGAAGTAATGCACCCGTCAAAAGAGTTTTTTCTCTGATAAATAAAATACTTACAAACAATAAAACACAGTTAAGTGATGCAGTATTGAAAGACATTTTGATTACCAAGACTAACATCAACACATCATGTAATGAGCTCCATTACTACTTGAAAACTAGGAACAATATTTTGAAACTGATTTGTTCCACTGATAAATACAAAACAACTGGTTAGTTAGACATTAGATGTCAGACACTAAGGCTAAGTAACTCAGCTAACATGTAATATTTTTTACTTATAAGTTTCTTCATTTTTGAATAAAAACTAGTAAAGTATGAAAAAAAATTACAAAATTCTTAAGGTGCCCCACTCTGACAAATTTTTTTTTTGAGGTGTCCCTGCTCTGACGAAAAAGATAAAAGGTCACGTTATCCATCTTCCACTGACTCCAAATCCAGGCCTTAATATTGGTCCAATTTTATACCAATATTCTGGGTCCCATACTACTGCACCACACTCAAGCAATTATCTAACCAAGATTTTGCATCCCAATTCCTTGACAAATTAATATCTCCCCTCATCACCACAGTTAGCAAATTCAGCAATTTGAAACTTCTGCCTACCACCTGTCCTCATTGTCCAGCACAACCGAGTTTACTATCAAATAATATTACATGCATTTACACTTTACATCTTAAACAAGTAATTCCTACTCCATCTCATAATCATATAATATCTTTCTATCTTTTAAGAATTCCTCAACCCAACAAGTCGCTTTTTCAACCACTCCAGTGTTTTATTATTATTTTAAATCTTATTTACCACCATTTTATGCCTCATTCTTTCAAATATCACTGAAAGATATCGTGCTTCTCTCTAAACTATTCCTCTCATGTTCACTTCATTCAAAATATTTTACATATAACCCACTAACGCAGATTCAAGTGAGTAACTTTCCTAAACTATCATTACACATACACAAAACCACTTTCTTTCCTCTCAAACTACTGACTCCATATACCCCAGCCATCCTCCAATTTTAATCAAAAACTCTTATATATCAAACATTTTCATCAAGAATGTATAATTGCTTGAACTTATCAGTGAAATGTTTGATTTATTTCTCCATTTCTTTATCTTGTTGGTATATAGTTCTGCTACCAAAAAAGTTTTTGTTGATATCTAAGATTTCCTAATTTTATTCATAAAACTGAGTTATTTATAAAACTGAGTTATTTATTCCTTTTGTTTTCACATTATTTATAAATAAAGTGACAATTTGTATCAATAAAGGAGTTTCAAAATTGCACAGAAACAAAACTTACATAATAATGATAGTAAAACTTACCTAAAGGGAACAAGTCGGTGTTATACTCTCGAAACTTTTCCTGCAAGTGCTCTATCCGCTGAAGTGATTCGTGTTTAGAAGTATCCAACCTTCTGTCACTACCTTTACTCCTTCGTCGTTTTGGTGGCACTGTAACTGCATGTAAGGAGCTGGGCAAATGGGACTTGAGGATAGTACTGTTTTTTTTGATATTTTGGAGGTGGTGACAAGAGGGGTGGACTAAGCGGTTCCTTTTTTATAACCACTTCAGAATTGTAACCAAGCAGCTGTTCCTCAAGCAGACTACGTTCCTTTGCGGGTTGCCAACAGTTTTTAGGGGGGGAAGCACGCTTTCGTACTACATTCTTCAGTTCTGGGCTTGGACTAGATGACTGCACTTTCTTGTGTTTACCAATCACTTTGTTCTGTGCGATCTTTGCCTGCAATCGGTTCATTGTTTTAGAACTTTCATCATCCGACATTTTACTATCTAACACTACCCCTGCGGAACTGAGCTGACCTGAAAGGTTTTTTGTCAATGCAGGCGATAATCTGGCCATGTCTGGATTATCAGTTTTTATCATAGCACTCACAATATTATGAACTAAGGGTCTGCTGTCAGATTCAGTACCTTTCGGGTTCAATGAAACACAATTCTTTGGGTGAACATTGTTAGTATTCGCATTCTGGTGTAAGCGTAGAACTTGAGGTTCTGGTTCACTAAAAGTGTATGGGTCATCTGGTTCCACGTCAGCATCTTTAGTGCCTCCCGAATTCAACAATGCTTTCAGTCGATCAGAAAATTTTAACTTTCCGTCCACTGATGGCGATGTAGGAGAAGGTATACTATCCTTATTTGGGATCATCTTGCCTTTTCTGCTTTTGTAATCTTTCTTTGGTGCCATACCAAACGCCACTTGTACATGGCCATTACAATACCTTAAAAAAGAAAAATTAAAAACATATAATATGATAAAACAAAATAAAAGTACAAACATTGGTATAAAATATAATAAAAATCATGAAAACTCAATATGTATGTAATATTTCACTAACAAGTTAACATCTACAATTATGTAAAGCCATAAATTTTTAAGATATTTCTCTTGTACATTACATTCGGTATTTCATAAATACCTCTAAATTACAACCAGGTCTCTTGAACATTTATCATCCTTATCCATTTTAAAACAGCTATATTTACTCTGCCAAATAAAAATAGAATCAAAACGAAATAATCGGTAATGGTTAACAAATACACAAATAAACAACTTAATAAGAGATCAATATATATTTATAGAAATAACATACTCCATAAAAATGGTAACCAAACTAAGTTGCCATGTATGAATGCAAACGACCGGCATTATTATTATTATATTATGCTGTACAGCTTTCATAATACATCATGAAAGCTGAATAAAAATAACTTCAGACTGACTCAATAATGAGGTAGCAAATATTAATATTTAGTTGCAAACCACAGAGAAATTAAAACAATCACTTATAAAACTGAAGTAAGAAAAGCTACAAAGCCTACAAAGGTAACAAAAAAACTGTTGCTATACATCTTTGCAGCCTTCCTGGCTTCAGATTTTAATTTTTTTCTTTTTGTTGAAATGTAACCGGCAGCAAGTATCCCACATAAATCATTTTTCTATTCTCTATCTTTCCCTGAAAAATTTTAGTGATCAGACTGAAAACCTTAATTCATAATAAAAATCATATTTACATTATTAGCATTTCCTTGTCACAGCAAAACGTGTGTCGTATTATTACAAACCATCTGTCTTTTTCTCACTAATTTCATTTTCTTCAAGAACCTTGTGTGGTTGTGTTGTACAGAAAAGCTTTTGAGTAATAGTTTAGATAAAATAGTTTGACAATGTAACTAATCAGTAATCATTTCAACTAATCCAGCTCTATTCATGACAAGTTCAAGTGAGTACATTCTAAAAAAAAATATACTGCATTTTTATTCAATTATGGTAGTCAACATATGACCTGGCAAATAATGAGAAAAAAAAAAATAAGGACAGCAATAGTAAATCCCATGCTTGCTGTATATGAGGGTATAATGAAAATGATGAACATAAAAAAAGACGAAAAATACACATTTTCAGTGGTGAAGTAAATGAGACACAGTGCAGAGATGAGATGTGATAAAATCAATGGTCACCACATGAATGGGTATCTATGGGAACAAAGTAAAGGGGAAGGCAAAAAAATACTGAATTGATAAGAATGACATTATTAAAATTAAAAATTATATACCTATGCAAATAAATAAAAATAAGTGCTAGGTCTACTGGAAGAATCTTACTGGAGGTTGAGGTCATGGGGGTGCCAGGTATTGAGGATATGTTGGTAAACTAATAACCACCTACATAGTTCAGAAAGTATTGTGGTTTCTGGGAGATTCAGACAGCCTTAACTGTAAAACATTTGTTGTAAGTTATTCATATAGACCTAACTGGGAGGCACAGGGTACGAGGTAGCTTCGCCACCCTTGTGGACTATACCATAACTCTACACCGTCCGAAGTACTCTTCACCATCTCCTACAGTTGAAAACCCTCATTCTAACATAGCATATTTATTGAGATGTTAATACTGAGAAATATGCAGTTACCTTTGAAAAAAAAATCTGTATGGGGAGGGGGGGGGGGAGAGTGCATCGAAAATTTTCTTTTGACGGCAGGGCGAGGGTCATGGGAACTTATCTCTTGATGAAAGGGGCATGTGGTAAGAAAAACTGTGGAAACACCTAACATGCAGGGAAAGGCATGTGCTGCCACTGGATGGTCTAAGTTGCTGGTGTAAACTACTTACCTGTGTCCATTAATTCTGATGAATGTTGGTTAGTGATGAGGCCTACATATGAACCGGTACAATGGAGCAAGTTGCTATACGAGGTATGTTATGCAACTATTGGAAAAGTTCCCCCGATGGTCGGACAGCGACGAGTGGTCATGAATAGGTGCACACTGCAAGTTTTGCAGCATGGGCTTTAGGAAGGGATGGCAACTGTCACAGTGAAGGTATTCTTGTGAACTTGTAGGATTCATATGAAACAGAGTGTATAGGCCACCTGTCAGTAAGGAAATGACAATATCAAGAAAGTTGGCATGTGCAGGAGTAGTTACAGGCGAAATTTATGAAATGACTGATATTTAGGCCACGTTTACATGATGCTAGTAAGCTGGAATGAGTTTGTGAATGCGCACAGCACTTGATTGTCACTCTCCTGTTAATAGATTCAAGACAGTCAGCTGATTAAAGATAGTGGACTCAGTTCATGACCACCTTTTCAAGTGCAAGTTCTACAAACAAGATGGCAACAACTCACAAATTGAATAAGTGGAATGAAGAGCAGAAATATTAAAGTTTTGGAACTGCATGAAAGTGAAGAAATTTTGTAGAATTTTAAGAATAAAATTATAAGAATAAGGATTTTAGAGACGGCATATTAAAAAAAATGTGTTATTACTAAATAAATCAGAAGTGAGGACCAAGCATGGTGGATGAGCGGTAAACACTCTGGCCTCATATTCGGGAGGGCGGCGGTTCGAATCCCTGTCCTCGCATCCAGATTTAGGTTTTCCATGGTTCCCCAAATCACTACAGATGAATGCCAGGATGCTTTCTTCAAGAAGGCCATGGCCGAAACCTTCCAGTTCCTTATCCCCAGTCCTTTCCCACCTCTAATTAATTCGATGTCAACGAGGTGTAAGGCCATAAGTAAAAAAAAAAAAAAAAAAAAAAAAAAAAAAGTAGAAGAAGAGGTTTTTATATTAGCAGAAATATATAACAACAGTTTTTCAAATTTAGATTCAGTTAAGTCTTAAATAACTTTTTTTACTTGCTACATATGCAACTTCATTTAAAAAAGCCACTGAGAAACGCAAAGCTATTTTTTTTATTTTTAATTTGACATCCATTCGCTTAACCTTCTTGATGTTTTATTTTGTTATACTTTATATCATTCAACGTTATAATTAAAAAATTAGCTACAATATTAATTCTTTCTTCTAATACAGATATAATTTAAAGAAGATCACAACATATGATGAGACGGTGGACTGCACATGTTAATGTTAATATTATCAACCTTATAATCTATTTGTATTTACATCTTCTTATGCTCAATATTTCTGCGATGTTCTCCCACTTCCATATTTCCCCATAATTCAGTATCTTTCTGCCCATCCGCTTGCTTTGTTACCTTGGCATAACTGCCAACTTTTAAAATTGTTTTTCGTAAAGACCCTGTGTTACAGCCCTCAAAAATAGCATTTGAACCTATGGAGCATTTGTAGCAAGCTAGAGTTTGACTGAATATGATTTTGTATATTTGTCTTGCAATGTACTGTAAATCGGAGTTTATGAAAATAAATTATGTAAATACTATTTAATATGTTTAAGGACAGAACTATGCAAGAGAATTGCTTAAATTTTTGTAATTCCAAGTATAAAGGTGAGCTACGATGTTTAAAGTACAATTACTACAATTTAAAATGATTTATGTGGATAGTTTTGTGTTTGAATATCTTTAGTTTTCATTTCTGACTATTTTTTAATGCTTGTAAATGATCAGGTATTAATTTTGATTGTTTTTAATATGTTTTTAATCGTTTAAGTATTGTTAAAGTTTGAGAAATATGTCGGAAGCCTTTTTAATGTTCTAGAACTTTTGATGAAACTTATATAAAGTGAACGCCAGAGACAGTTTTACGTACAGAGGTTTGAGCGAACAGTTTTACGTGTACTGTGAGAGTGTATGGAAGTATTGTCTTTGGAATAAGTGTTGAATGTAATCGCTGGAGCTAGTGTATACATCTGACCAATATCTATGAAGTTTGATGCATTATGAAAAATAAAAACAAGTTAAATTTGAACTGTATCATGGACTAATTATTTCATATTAATTAAATCACGGGACACCTAATGGACCACAAAAATTTTAAAATCTGCATATAATCGACCATGAACTAAACATCCAGAACTTTTTAAACAGAATATTTAATTGAAATCTTGTCCTTTTATTTCATATTATTTGTTAACAAACATTACTTTCAAGACAAACTTTGAAGTCAGTATCTTAAGTTTAAAATTGGTAAAAAGTAAAACTTTGTAGAGACAGCATCTTATTTCACTTAGCACTGGACCTATTTGCTCTATTCAACACATTATATATGTACTTCCAATCAGACTTCAAAGATGAAACTGTGGCTTTCTTTGCTTTTTAACAAAGTCTGGAGAAATACTGTTTGCATAACAAGGACTAGAATTGGTGGTATTCAAAATGTAAACAGTTTCTAGGCTCTAATTTGAGAGGGATGATCTGAACTGCATTCTATTCTTCTTAACCAGACTGAAAAAATGTTCACACTCAGCATTGCTGGAGGTATGGTAAATAAGGACAACATTACTCTGGAAATCCCACAATTTTTCCATGTTTATCATTATAAGATGTAACAACAATGAGCTAACTTTATTTTGGTATCATTGCTTCCATCTGTTGCTATTAAAAATGGACCATCCTGAAGACGCTTCACAACTGCAGATATTGCATAATCAGCCATATTTTTAAGATGCAAGTTGTTTTTGTACAGCCACAGCCATATATATATATATATATATTTTTTTTTTTTTAATTTTCTGATAAAGGAAACATCCTCCTGAATAAGGTACCTGTATGATCATCCGCACTTAGTTCCACCAAAAATGCAGTGAACAAACATTCGGCTTTAATTACATCTGAATCTGATTTTCCAGACCAAAAACTCTCAAAAACAAATCACAGTCTAGTCATGGTCAAACAGTACTTCCCAGGTCTGAAATCTGTCAATCAGATCCTACAAAAAGGCTTTGATTTCCTTCAAGCCTGCCCTAAAATGAGAGTCCTCCTTCTCAAAATCCTCTTGTTAATGGTGGTTGAGATTAGGTAGTGGGGGTAGACCTGTGATCTGAACCAACTCGTTCACAATAAAACATTTATATGGGCATGGCCCAAGGTATTGTGCTGTTTGGGTGTTTGTGTAATTTTTTGTCAACTCGGAATTTAATATTTGTAAGTGACAAGTTACTTTCTCCAGTTTAACTGTTATATGTTAAAAATCTTCAAGGAAAATTTCAAGTTTTGAGTCTTGCGTTACAAGATGCAATTCAAGAAACAGCAATAAAAAATGTGTTAAAAAACAAATCCATGTTCATCATACCTTGCATTTCCTACTAATCCTAAATTGTACATTTCCGTATCATTTTGCAGCATTATTTTTGTTCTTTTCTAATGTACTTTATATCTGTCTTACTTCCCAAATATGAAGCTACCCTGCAAATTACAAAAGCTGCTCCAGTCCTACACAACTTAACTGATGGCTGAGAATTAATAAAACAATGATGTATCAATAACTCCATGGTCTGTAACAAAAAAAGGATTTCACTCAAATTATAAAAAATACAAAATAATAACTGTAATTAAATGAACTGTAAAAGTTGATAGGTTTACAAAATGAAATAAAACAGAAAAAAAAACAGAAATTTGGCTCAGACAAGATCGTTAATAGTAAAGGAGCTTTACAAGACAGCAGTTTAAATAATAGGTAAAAAGTAAAAACTGAGCTAAATATTTTCATTGAAAAATTCCCTTGGAACAAATCGTATAAAAATCTTCTTTTTCTGTAAATACTGCTTATGTGTATCACGGCAAGTAACACAATTGTCAAGCTTGACTTATTTATTTGGTTAAAACTTCATTTACACACTTTTATTGTGCGAAATAAAATTTAAAAACAAATCACATTGCTTATAACAGATACACCAAACATAATTTCAGCCCACATATCAACAATGGCTTCCTAATATGACTCACACATACCCAATGAAATTAAGTCAGGAGGCGAATCTGTTAGTAAACTAGAATCTGACACAAGAATTTTGCAATGTTTATACGCATTTGACACTTGTTCTTCCATTTGCTTGATGAGCTCAATTTTTTGTCACGGATAGGCCTGCTATTTTATTTTCAACCATTTACATGTGACCGTTCTTGGAACAAATCAAGTGTAGAATCAAGAAAGAAAAAACTATCTTCCCAATGCTACGTATTTCGTTCAAAATACCTCTTGATGATATAGAAGTAAAGAAACGACAAAGATGAAATAAATAAAATGATAGTAACTATGTCAATTGAAAACACACTGAAACAATAAACTTATTTTTTTTAAAAGTGAAAAAATAATGTAAGAATGCAGACTTTCCTGACGTATTATTACAATGAAGTTTTCAAGGGTGTGCGGCCGATTTTTGTTGTGAAAAGAAAATTCGTCGGTACATCCGTGAATTCATTGCGAAAAAAAGAATTTCAGGAAAAAAATGAAGCTCAATTGTAGGTAATATGATTTGTTTTAAATATTATTTTACCCAATAAAAGTACATAAATGAAGTTTTAACAATATAAAAAGGTCAAGCTTGACAATTTCTGAAGATAAAAATAAATAAAAATATTTGATTCTGTGGGGATTAGAAATCGGGTCAGAAAATTATGAAGGTAACACCCTATCGCATAGACCACGCTACCATTTGATAAAATGAGGCAGTAATTTATTATATGCCAGACATTTAGAATTTTTAGTTTATTTGCATGCAAATATCTCGAAAATTAGGGCGTAGTTTGAGAAACGACTATACCACAGACATATGTGCTGTATACCCTTCAACATACATATAAGAGATCAAAATCTGTTCTTAACAAGTCTGATGGTTCCCAAGTAAGTTGTTCATATTTTTATAATTAAATATGGTAATTAATTACAAGCCTAAAGCCCACAGTCCAAGAAACAATCCCTCAAATATGTCTAAACATATTACAATAATGTAAAACACAGTGTTGACTGCACCTGTCTGTGTACAAAATTACATAACTGTTCTGTTAACTTGAGCTGAGTAATAAATATGCAGAAAAATTAAAAACAGTATCATTCTAATGGATCAGATATTAATGCTAAAACATTTTTATCATTATTAAAAATAGAACCTGAAGTTCCAGAATAGTTTAAAAGGAAGTTAGTAATAAGTTTAAGAAATGTTAGCACTAAAGTAACCCTCAGACAATTTGTTTATGAAAAGTATGATTTTAGAAGTTCAGAAGTGAAGTTTGTTGTATTCATTCACCAAAAGGAATTGGATTTCAAAAGTTATGTTACAACTGCTCCAGAAGCACACAATAAAATTTTAACTGACATTAATAAATGAACAATTCTAAAACTGACTATGCAAAGGAATATACAAAAATTAAACATAAGTATCAATCTGTTTTAAAATATTACAAGACAGTGCTTGTTTACGTTGGCAGTTTCTGAAGATAATGAATCATATTAGTTTTCAATTATACTGAATGTAGAATATGACACAGAAAGAAATGCAGATAATCACTTTAAAAAATAAATTAAAAAATAAAAACCACACACAAGCACACACAAATAACAGGGGTTAATTTACTGTTGATGGCACACAGTTAAATTCTTTGAAATGATATGAATAATTGTTCGATTGAGGATTTAAAAAAAGGCTAAGTATAAGTTCAGTATTACATAGTTGAGGTTCCGTACCCTGATGGCTTGCACAGATATGAACATAGTAGGTCAAAAAGCATTCACTCGATAAACAATCAATGCTTTACATATTTTCAGGTTAGGTAGCAGCTTCTGGTCTGTGTCCTTCTTATGATCTTCTGCATTGTTGTTTTCATCACTAGTGCAATCGTTCAGTTCCTATCAACTTTTATCACAGATAGTATAATGAGACGTCCATTCATTATACGAGGTGTTTCCTTACATTTGGAGCCCCCCCCCCCTAACATGTTGAGATATGATGGGACTCCCCCCCCCCTCCAATGTGAGATTAACGTCATAATTTTGAAGATCCTTCCCCCCCCCCCCCAGCTCTGAAGAGTGGCAATCTGAAATAAAAAGTTGACGTAATATTTTTATCCCCCTCCCCTTAAATAAGATTTGGTGAGATTTTGCCGGACTCCATTCCTCCCCCCCATATTTTGAGCTCACGTGAATATCTTCTTCTTCTTCACCTCCTTTTCCCAACATTAGGGGTTGGCACATTTGAAAAGTTTTAGTTAATCAATGGCATGGTTAAATTTGGAGCAGTGATTTTACAGCAGCACACACTTGCTGACGCCAGGCATTTTATATTTACTGCCAAATCATGCTACATACTAATGGAGAAAGTTGGCTGTTGCCATCTTTCTGTAAAATATGTAATTTTGTTTGTTCTGAAAGATAAGGGTATTTTTTGTTTATGAAATCTGTAGTTGATGAGACAGATATCGGGTAACATCTTGACATTCGCCTTGATGGAAGCACGAAATGTCTAAAAACTGCAGTCAGGACGGACGGTACGTAAAGGCCTGGGCTCGTGCACGGCACTATTGTACCTCCCGGATTCACACTGACGGATTTATGATAGTATCTGAGCCATTTATTAGTGCACAATGCACTCTGAAATAAATATTAATACATGGAAAAGTAAACTCAAAATAAAACTTTAGCTTGTATAGTGTGTAACTTACAAACTATTTTAGATGTAAGTATTTCTGAAGTCATGTGGTAAACTTTACCATGTGCACACATCCCGAACCATATGACTTGTTCCTTGACACACGAATAAGGTGTAAAACTGAAATATTGTATATGTTTTTGTTCGTCACGTTTTTCACTCGTCAGAGCCTTCAACTATGGTGAGTAATGAGTTATTTTCCCTAACCTTTGTTACTTGAATGAAAGTATTTGTATTACTTGCTATTTAAATACAAGATACGGTAAGCACTGAAGACAAATTTCAAGTTCCTAAACAACAGCATCGTTGAGATAAATTTGATAGCAAAAATGGTATAAATCTGACAAATTTGATGGCCATTCATTTATTTATTTCCAAATTAAGTAAGTAAGTAAGTATATCCCACATGCTGTAGTAAAAAATATATAGTTTTTTTAACCTCTTTACTTGTACTGGATAGCAACATAACTTGTAACCTCATTCATTTTTTAAATTATTCCAAACTCTGAATGATGTTCTTATACAGGTAAATAAAATTACTACAGTGCATTTTTCATAAGACTACCATACACCAAATAGCAATGATCATTGATTAATAATTTACCAAAAATGTCGAAACAATTTAAAGAGAAATTTGTAGAGGCCAAAGGTAGGTGGGTACAGGAAAAGGTGGAAATGGGTGTGTAGGGAAATTGCCACCAAAGAGTGTGCTCCATCGCAATTAAATTAAACTGAATAAATTAAAATCATGGTATCATTATTGGACTATTGGCTCTGGCTAATAAAGGCTACACAATTTAAGAACTGACAGATAAGTAAATAAATTCTAAGCCCATGATTATAGTGCACCTTTGCAACAATGAAGTTAGACTTCAACTTAAAAGGAATCTGTGATGAAATATTACTTAACCAAATCTAAAACATACACTCAACATCACAATCCCAAAAACATTAATTATACAATACATTTGTGTAATGGACTGTTTCAAAAAGAGTAAGAAAGACTTCTGAAAACTGGGATGGCAGAAACCGATTCCTGGAGGATCTGCATGAACCAAGCAGCTAGATTTGTATAGAAATAAATAAAATGTAACATTCATAATATTGATAAGAAAAGAAGACAAATATGAAGGATAAATACACTGTCTACACTGCCAATTGGTATGATGATTCTTCTCATGTCAGGAACAGTTAGCATACTAACACTTGAGCAATATCCCTTGTGTGAATGTGATTGCATATTTGCCAATCCGGTCTCAAATCTTGCTTTGTCTTGCATCACAGTCAGTGCAGACAGAAAGTAAATAAAACAGCTAATCCAAGTTGAAAGGCTGTCTATTATAAGAATTTATAAAACAATTTTCAGTGGTACATATGCCACTTATACATAGGTAAGGCGCCCCAAAAATACTTTTTAAAACTTTAAACAATGAAAAAATTCCATATAAAATTTGTTCAAAAATCCTTCATTTTTGAGTTATCAATGAAAATTTAATTTCAGCATGTTTTGAGATACTAACAAACAGGGCCGCCGTAAGCGGGCGTGCAAGGTGTGCACCGCACGCGGACGGCTCATCGAGGGGGGCGGCAAAATGAGTGATCAACAGTCGCCGCGACGGGATTTGCAGTGTATTTTGTAGCGTGCGACCTTCTTTTTTTTTTTTTAGCGCAACAGCTGCTTTGGGCGGCCGGCGACAATCGGGGTGGCAACAATAAGGGCGGCAAATAATGTTCCAAGGGGCGGCAATCTCACAGTTTTTTGACCCAGTTCGAAAATTTCCTATCTCCACCACTGGCTGTAGTTAGACAGGGGGCGGCATAATCGCAATTGCACGCGGGCGCTCAAACAGCTAGCGGCGGGCCTGCTAACAAACAACGTAAGTTAGTAACCAGTAATTCTATTAGATAATGGAGTGACGTTATTGATACTCGTCAACCTGCTAACACTCCAATGTGTTGTCATGGAAACTTATTTGCACTTTTTAGTCTGTTGTCACTTTCACTTGTGTAGTAATTTTCAGTTTAACCATAGTGGGTTTACCATTTTGTGAACAGGCAGATATTATTTCTATGAACAGTTGCATGAACGGTAATGGATTCTAGGCTGCACATCTATTCGTATTTCCAGATCATTTATTGTTGCATTGCCAAGACACGATTCATAGCACCACAAGCATTGTTTAGAGGAAGACTTGTTGACCAGGCAGTGTATTGGGACCATAGCACTTCATAATTCTAATGAATGATTTTGTTGATGGTTTACAATCAGAGGTTGTATTCTGATGACATTATGTTATATAGTAGGATTAAAATGGGAGAAGACTACGAACAGCTAAATCTAGCTGGGGTTTGTCAGCATGGAATGAAGATTAACACGAAAAAGAGTCAGCTTATTAGGCATACAGAGAGAAAATAATTTTTTGTTGAAGATCTCAAATGTAAATATATTCATGTTATGCTGTGTGTACATTGGGCAGCTGATAAGAAGAGATTTCAAAATCCTTCATTTATTAGTGAGGGTGATAAGGGAATGTATCAGGGAAGTGAGGGAATTAGATTACAAAACTTTGGTCAGACCGTAGCTCGAATATTGTGGTGTAGTATGGTAGTTGGAGAGATGCTTACATGGACAGGTAGATTTGTTTGTGGAAATTATATCAGAACACAATCAGTATTTGAAATGATAAAGGAACTGGGTTGGGAGTCATTGGAAGATAGGAGACAGGTGAAGAAAGTGCTGAGAGTGAATAATATGCAGTATACTGGAGACCATGCTTCGATTAGTATTGGTAGAAGAATTAATAGTAGTACATGAAAGGGGAGAGATAACCCTGACCACAAGCTGCACTTCATTTAAGGCATAATTAGTAAGAAAATTTTGTTTTGTAGGCTGTTGTGGATTGGACTAAATTACCAAAGGCGGTGCTGCACAATTTATAAAAACTCCAAAGGAATTTAAAATTAAAGTTGTAGCAGAGTGGTGATACTGTACTATAGGTATTTTGGAGAAAAGATGTGTGGCGAAATTGCCAGTAGGACATGTGCTCAACTGCAATTAAATCTGTAAGTATTTAGACAGTCCACACAATATGCACAAAATAATAGGAAAATAGAAACAGCATTTAGCAATCGTAGCTATGAAGAACTTTAAATATTCTCAGTAATTAGAGAGAGCAGTCCATTAATCAGGAAGTACACTATCAGTCAGCAGGCAGATGTGACTACTTAAATGTGCTACATAACTAGACCATGTATCAAACATTATGTTTGCAGATGGACAGGGGTCCTTTCTCACACAGTTTAATAAGTCAAATGATAGGCTGAAACTGTTCATAAGTTTTCAGGCATAGTCCAACAGCTGGCCACTTTCTGAAGAAGTTACAACAAATGATACCAGACACCCTGGATAAGAGCCAGCTGGCATTTAACTATTTAGGGAACCACTTGATGCCTATGACTTCCCACATACAACATTTATGTATTTTTTCTAGGATTCAAATATGAACTAATACCAGTACTGGGAGTAGTAGCTATACCAGTTTCAACTGTGATGGAGTTTTACATTACAACTGTCTAAATAGTTAATGATTTTTGGTTGATATAAAGCAAAATTACATGCTATAAACGCTGGACATCATATTTGATCAAAGTCACAGATATTATGCAGGACAGTATATGTGAAATTCATTGGAACCACAACACTATATAAACAAGAATATCACAATGTTGTCACTGGAAGATTTGTAATGAATGTAACAATACCACATGAAACTAAATTACAATGGGATACGAATGGCAAAAAGAGCAGCAAACCACTTGCTTATTAAAAATGAAGTGAGAATGGCTATGAAGACAAAAAATAAGCCATATTTTTGTGGTTCCCTTTGATAAATAAGATATGGTTAAATTTTAGATGTGAACCCATGACTGAGTTTACAGTATTAACTGTACAACACAAACTCAGCAGCTTATAACAATTAGACAACAGTCACATATATGTATCATAATGTAGACCAGACCATAACAGACCTTGCATCAGATTGGACAAACAGGATTAAGAAACTGACAGTATGCAGCCAGATAGGATATAATCTGTTACCAACTTTTACACCTTCAAACACTAATGTACACAACTCAACCTACCAAAAACTAATTGCTAATACACTACAGGTAGATGTTGATAACAGTCATCACCACACTTAGTCTGTTTGGAAGTGAAGTTTACAGATTAGTTTCCTACAAAAACATTAATGCTTATTGGGGAGGGAGGGGGGGGGGGAAGAGCCAGTTATATGTTTTCTATTATTTTTTTCCAAAGCCATCAACTGTAAAATTGCACATTCCCTAAGCAGATAAGATAATGAAAGTGGTTTAAAACTTCAAACGATAAAGTTAACACAATTTGTTGCCAAACTACTAAATCACTCACCTTTTTTAGTAACAGAATATTCAAAGCAACAGTATATGAAAACTTTGTATGACAAATAACTCCAAAAGTAAACTGGCAAGACTTCCTGCTAATTTGGCCATTTCCTTAAAGCACGTTCTACGTAACACCTGAAACAAATAAAGCTGTTATATAGTTTGATAAGTAGAAGAAAATCATATATGAAAATTAATGTGAAAAAGAGCAAAATAAATCAGCAAGTTTCTTCATGAAAAAATAAATGTCACAAAAAGTATGGTATGAACGAAAATAACAGAAAATAATATAATTTTAACACAAAATATTTCCTCTTTCTCTCTTAAATTACATTATAAGAAAGCTCTTTTGGACCACAAATAATATCTAGAATAACATTTTTTTAACTCACATGATCATGTTTTAAAATATTAGACAGACAACTTTTGTCTGTTCTTTCAAGCTCAACTTAAGTCAACAGTTGCTGTAGCCAAAATTTGGTGACAGTTCTTCATTAAAGAACTGAAACAGATTAACCATTCCTCTTTTACCATCATGTATTACCTCTGCCATCATACTCCCATCTGTCCTCCAAAATTGATTCACTGTACAGAACAGAACCTCTATCACTGACCGTCCGTAGTGCATACTATCGCCTAAGTGTTCAACAGTGGCACAGCTGATTGCCAGAGACTTGCATAATTGAATGTCTTTGCTTGATTTAATTTAAAACTTTAAGAGTTTAGGCATGCACTGTCTAGCCCACTTCCAGTGACCGGAAAAATATTTTCTGCTTCAGGCAGGCTCATATTATGCTCGAAGAAAGATTTCATTCCTTCCAGCTCTTAGGGATTGGCTCACCTGCCCCAGGAAGTTTTTAAGAGTGCTGCTTTCAGCTATAAGAATCGACCGCAGCCTCTCTATCCAAAGAACTCCCATGTGTGCAGCTGCACCAGCACACTCATACTAACAAAAAATAAGATGCAAAACTAAGTCTATCAAAGACAGTTGTGTTACCTCACAAATTTTAATTTAATTCAACTGTGATTAAGCATGTGCACCAGTGGAAATATCCCGACATACTTACTTTCCCATACAGTGATTTTTATTTAATTTTTTTAAATCTTAAATTCTTTCACCTTATACGAATTTTTATTTTTTAGTGCTTTTAATAAACTGTTCAATACTTTCCAGTTGTCGACTCCATTACCTCACAAAAATCCCATACTCCTGAAATCAAGCACTAGCTTATGGTTACCATAGATTTACTACTCTTAACTTCACATGCTTCATGTCTACTAACGTCTCTCAACCCAACTGCTTTATTTCATCTGTTACCATTGGTGTTCTGCAGCAATTTCCAAAAAACAAATCTAGCTGCTTTCCTTTGTACCACTATCAACTGCTGTACTTGATAACCAAAATGTAGGTCCCATACTACACCACCAAATTCAAGCAATGTTTCATAAAACTATGCCTCACCTCTCTTGTACATCTGTTCATCACTCTATCAACTAAATATAGGACCCTAAAATCACTTCACATCACCTGCCCAATGTCTCTGCCTAATGCAGTTTAGTATCAAATGTTATATGAAGATATTTTTTTTTAACAAGCCATTACTCTTCCACCCTTCAATCAAAGAGAACATTTCCTTTTCTCCATACAATTATCTTTTGTAATGTAAGTAATAATCCTAAATTTTCTCATAACAAACATTTTTCTACATTCAAAATGCATAATAAGCATACCAACACATTTAATAACTAACATTGTGGAATGTGTTTCTACTGTCGGAGGCTCATAACCTCTCCACTCAAGACTTCTCTGTGTTAAATACACAATATCTCCATGCCGCAATTGGGGAAACCTTATTTGTGTTTATACATAATACAAGCATTTACACACAATGTATGGTGAATATTTTGTCACTGCTATAATATAAAAATTGAATTATATCTGCAGATCATCTTGATTTAGCTACATGTTTAATTTCATACAATCATTAAATGAAAACAATTATAAATCAAACTCAAAAAGTAAATCATGGTAAGCTCAGGTATCCCTTCCTTTAAGTCCTTATAAATTAATGCTACTGTTGCAATTTCCTCGGGTACTTAGCACAGCTTCAACCCAAATACTATAACCAGTAACAATTTTCTATATTTAACAGAGCCATGGTAATATCTGTACCTACCATGTCATGCCTTTTCAGTTCAGTGAGTTTCTGACCACTACACCATGGCTCATGGACCCCCTCCTCATCATGCATTTCTATTTTCTCTGAACAAAAATTTTCATTGTCATCTCCAGTACCCTCCAGGTCTTCAAGACCCTCTCAAACAACCTTATCTTACCCTCAGCTAAAAATGTGGTTCCAACAGGGCTACCAAAGCTAGGCTTTTGATGGATTAGCATGAAGAGACGGTAAGTGCAAAATGCCATGTCCTAATGTTAAGGAACTGTGCTACCAATTTACAACTTATTTTGTAAAACCCATGTTCTTCTGAATGAGTACAGCAATGACATTTAATAAATGTCATACTTTATTGTTTGAATTATCCCAGTATACTCATATCATTAGGTTCAATCATTAATCTCTTGTTTCTTTCTTAGATCAGAATGTTCTATTCTGAATAGTGTTTTGACTGTTTTCAATTTCCTACTATAATATTTAGGATCACAACCCTACATTTTTTCCTTTGTAATAAATTTTCTTTAACTCATGCAGTATATCTCAACACATTTTTCTTATTATATTTCTTCGCAACTATACAAGAGCTCATCTTCAACAAGTCATTATTTAACTTGAACTCCATTTAACATCATTATAAAAAGCAGATTCCAAATGTGCTAGAAATGTAAGTGTATCTAAAATTTCCTATCCATTCATCAGCTCTTCCAGTACGTACCAGTTCAGAACCTTAATTCTTTTTAACCATGTACCTCAGTCTAGCTCAGCGTCGCTTTTCTTTCAAATGCAATAACCAAGATATTCCATTGTATTGTATCCTCTTCTCTGCCTTTCTTTTTATATTCTCTAACATTTGCAACCACCTCAATTTATTTCTGTTATAACAGCTTCTCATTTGTTGCATCTATGACTATTTCAATATTCTAAAAACTGTATTTCCTTCTCAATATCACTTTAACCATAACGGCCACTTCAAGAGCACTTACTTTCCCAATAATTTGGAGATTCTTTAATTTTCTATCCAGTCCAATTACTTTATTTCTGACAACTGAAGCCATTTCCTATAGTAACAAGTTTGCCCACATTCCTTCCTATGTTTTACTAATTCCATTCATCACAAACAGGTTTTATTAAGCAACAGATGTTACTAATTATTTATTCTTAATATGCAAGCAGGGTCGCCTAATTTGGCAAAAGTAATACCTAAATGTGTGGCGAGGAAAGAGAGTTGGATAAGGAAAGCTGAATGTGTGCATACCTTTCATTCAGAATCAGATGGCAGGCACAATGATAGTAAGATCAACTTCGTTTAGTTATTATTTAAGAAACAGTGACCTTCATAAATTCAATCATAATATACAATTCAAATATTACGATGCAATTACAAAGTATTTAGATCTTGTGTAATGCAGCTATACAGAAAGTAACTGAACATTGTAGTTCACCTTAATTCTGGTTTGATCTAACCATAAAATTTAAATTAAAATTACAGCATAGTACTACCATTAAAGTACAGAATGTGTTCCCCCAACTGATTTCGATGGCAAAACCTCAAATAATAGTAAAAGCATATTGTGAGACTCCCTTCAATCAACAAGAGTACAAAACAAGGACAAAAGCAGAAGTGCCTTACACATCACAGATACTGAAGTTTCTGCTAGCAAAACAACTGAACTGAAAATAATGAAGAAAAGAAAGTTAATAATGGTACTAAATATGCAAAACCACTTAGCAGAATTCAAGACTTTTAAATAGGTAATGAAGCTCCAAAAGAATCTGTTCATAGCTGTAGTGTGTATGAGGAACTAGTGCAAGCCACACGTCAAGATGATTTAAAATGCCAAGATTTCAAAGAGAGAAATATATTTTTTTTAAATACTGTTTAATATTTTGTAACAAACAAATCAACCCTTAAAAAGAAACAGTGACTCAAGAATAAATTCTGAAGTAGGGGGTTCCCAAAGTTTTCCATCCCAGCCATAATTTTATTATTAAAAAGGTGAATGCCTACATCTCAGTACTAACAATGACAACTTAGAGGAAACTCACGAAGTACATGATGTTAGAATAAAAGTTTTAAATTCGAAGAGGTAATGAAGGAGACACCGTACTTTCAATGATGTAGAGTTAAGAGTATAGTACACAAGGTTGAGAAACTATTTCTCCCCCCTCCCTTGTCTTCTTGCCCTCCACATTGAAAAGCTACATGTAAAGAGGAAAAAACAGTATTAAAGACAATGCTTCTGTGGCAATTAAACATACAGGAAGCATCCTGACAGTTACAGTACCACTACTGACAGAAGCATAAGTAACATTTATGGACTGATTTCTGTAACGCAAGGTAAATTAAATAAGATCAAATAAGTGAACAAGATTCACAACAAAAAACAAGAGGATAAGAGAGAAGTACTCTAAAATATTTTAACAGGCAACTCATTCATGAGCCTGTTTGGCCCCACTGGAAAAAGTATTCTCAAGTATTATTGAATATATTCTCACAGAAAAGCAATTAAAACCCTAGATAGTTATAGCGATGCTGGAAATTAAAAAAGGATATGTATGCTCCTACGAAGGAAGATTTGACAACACAGCATGACACTGCTTAAGGGAAGGAAATATGTGAAAACGTCTATGGACAAAGTCCTTCATAACGGTATATAACATATAAAAGCAATTTTGCATGTACTTTTATTGGCATCATTCCTAAACGTGGTATTCAAAAAAATCTTAGAAAAAAGTCCTGCAGATATGCTGAAACAAAAGGTGGAAAAAAAACATGATTTGCCAATACTTCAATCTGAATTATGAAAACAAGTTGCATATTCTTTGTACAAGATGCAACAAAACATGTTTACGGATGATATTAAAGGCTAGGCAAGTAACTTAAGGAGGTTTGAAAAATTTGTATTTAAGAATAGTTAACATATCACAACTATAAATAAATGAAACATTAAACAGCATCAAGTGCAATATCAATGTTGACACTAGTGAACAACTGAGGAATAAAAATTTTCCGTAATACCCCTGTTAAGCTTTATCCAGATACGACATTTCTTGAAATACAAGCTGTAACTTTCTTCTCATCATTATTATTACATGATAATGAAACATTTCTATATACACCTTGTAAGTTAATAACCTTAGTTCTGTCTCGGTATTTGTTCAAACGTAATTATTAAACTCTTGCACTTCCAATATATATTTATATAGAAACATTTTTGTTATATACAGCCGCCAGGTGGTAAACTCCGTTTGTGAAGAGGATATAATGGCGTATAAGGTTTATAATCACTGCCAACCAAAGTATATCCACAGTTAAGGTAAAACACAATTTATTTTTCCAATTCCAATAAAACATTCCCTCACATGAGTCACTAACCAAAATTATTCAGTAACAGACTTCTTCACCTGTAGATTGCAGTGTCCGTGGAAGAGAAACACCCATCACTCTGACTCGGGTCACAATTTGCACGACTACAACAACGAACCATCCATTCAATTGTCATTTCACAACTTTTTTTTTTTCTCCCATCAGCCACTGCACGACCTCACAGAACCATCTATAGTTATCTTTGAATGTACATACAAACATTTGCTACCTTCACGTTACGGTATCATTCATGCTGTACTGCTACAACCTTCTGCTATACATCACAAATTTTAACTTTGAATTCCTTCAGTGTTTGAGATAAGCTGTTCAGCACATTCCATGGTAATTTAAGTATCTGTCTCTTTTACCTACAAAGGAAAATTTTCCCACTCCTTTACATGTGAACTCAAATGCTAGTTGTGCTAATGGTCATCTACTACTAATTCCTCTACCAATCTCCATACAAGCCACATCACCAATATATGTATTACACACTCCCAATTTGCAGTGAATTCTTCAAGAAGTAATATCTAAAAATAGAGCTTATGAAGACAACTGAGCAGGTTGTTGAAACGTCATCATTCTATGACTCTATCTGGCTGGACTCCCGTGAAAAATTCACTGCATCAATACGCCGGGAAAGTCTCCATTCACAAACTCCCAATTTGTTTATCATATTAGTTGTTTCTGGTGACTCCTGCAAACAAATTTAGGTGTACTCTTTGGCGCCGTCTGCTGTATTTGATAGCTATAATGTGGACTCCAAACTCACCCACCATACTCCGGAATAGGTCTGACTAAAGGTTTCAAAATTCTACACTTGTCGGAGAGAGTGATGAGGGGATGTACGAGAGAAGTAAAGGAATTGGCTTATAAAAATTTGGTCAGACTATTGCTTGAATATGGTAGCATACTGTGGGACCCACATTTTGAGTATCAAATACACGAGTTTGAGAGGGTTCAAAAAAGGGCTGCGAGATTTATTTCTGAAATTACCGCAGAAAACAATCAGTAACAGATGTGATAAAATAGCGGGTATGGGGTTCATTCAAAGGCAGGGGAAGGGTGAAGATGGCCATGGGAGTGCACAGGGCATATATTGGTGATGTGTCATGGAAAGATATTGGTTTAAGAATTAAAAGTAATGCATGGAAGGGAAAAGATGGCCATCAACACAAGGGAGTTGGAAGATTCTCTTTTTTAGGTAAGGGTGTCTGGGATTGGAATAAGTTACCAAGAGAAATGATGAATAATTTACCAAAAATATTAAAAGAATTTAAAGTTAAAATTTGCAGAGGGAAATGTAGATGGGTGCAGGAAAGGGGGAAGATGGGTGTGTAGGGAAATTGCCACCAGTGGGTGCACTCCATTGCAATTTTAATTAAAAAATTAAATTAAAATCATATTGCAGTGCCACACCTACCACCTAAATACCCCCTCCAACAGATGATACCACAAGGAATTGGCATCATAATACTGCAGCAGTCAAATGCAAGCCACCACTAGAAATACTTTCGCAGTAGTTTTATTGGTATCATGCTGGTCCAGGATGTATTACAACCCAGTTACAACATTAAAATAATGATCCAGAGTGTAATATACCCTTTTTACTGCTTGAAAATAAAATGTTTTGGTATTGATTACTACAGCTATATGATGTCATCAGACAGGGTGGGAGAATGTTGTTGTAGCAGAACATGACCCTGGTACACACAGCAGAACTTTGAAACGTCTTCCTATCACCTCGCAAATGTATCTTAACAAGGTGAGCTTTAATCAGATAATATACACAATATTTTCACTTTATGACTTTAATGAGCAATCTGGGCATCTACTACATAAATCATGCAAAAACCTTAATTTTCCTACTTAATCCCTTTTCAAATTTATTATAATTGCATGTAGAATTCACCAAGCAAGTAGTACACAGCTGAGATTCCTATATAGCTACTCACTATCACTTTAATCCTATTATTCAATATCTGTACTTTATTTTTTATTTTTTACTTGTGGCTTTACGCCTCGTTGACATTGAGGTCATTAGAGGCGGGATGGGACTGTGGCAAGGAAAGAGTAGGAAGTCAGCTATGGCCTTTTGAAGGAAGCATCCCAGCATTCGCCTGGAGTGATTTGGGGAAACCATGGAAAACCCAAATCTGGATGCCCAGACGGGGATTCAAACCGCCCTCCTCCCGAATGCGAGGCCAGAGCACTAACCACTCATCCACCATGCTCAGTCAATACCTGTAGATATGCTACATTCTGACTGTAAACTAACAAAACAAACGTTTAATGAAACAATGAACAGTGATGGTCTCAAAACTACATTATGAGAGCCATGTTCTCACTTCTACATCTAGCAATATTAGCTAAAGCACAAAAAATGTAGTGCAAATAATGCGAATGTCAGTCTGGCCAGTAAGGAAGGATACTAAAAACTAGTGAACATATTTGAGTATTCGTGAATGTACCACACAAATTATAAATGATTGAATTAACAGGATATAAAGAAGTATAGGAAAAGTAAACCCATCACTCAAAAAGGGTGAAGGCAGGAAGAGCATTACAAACATACAAGACCCCCTTGTCTTCATGTGCGGTGAGTGTATGCGTTGACTTTCCCTATACTTTCTTCTTTCCCTAACCTATTAAGTAATATTATCAAAATGAACTGGGTATCGAGACAAGAATCATATAATGAACTGCTATCGTTGGTAATGTCACTATTAATTATTCAAATTATATTATCTCTTGCCTGTGACCTTAGATTTTTATATTATCAACTGAGACACTTTACCGCAAGTTATGCAGCTGAAATTGTGATCCAAATAATAATGATAAAAAAATAAAGTAGATAATCCTCTTCTTATGTTTAACTCATTACTATAAAGAATATAAAGGAAAATTAAAGAAACAACTATTCTAATTTGACTCTTTCCACTACTTATTGATTTTCTGTACTATCCAAATGTGACTAATTGCAGTACACTATGAAGAAAAAGTGAATTTATACCATTACAAGGCTTTCAATAGTGAAGAACTGTCTGTACAAGCCAAAGTCTTATGAAATAACTGTACAAAAATTTTAAATGTTATAGGTTATAAAAAAAGTAATCACTGCCTTTTAACAATGTTTCATATGCCACAGATACATCATCATTACTAATTCAGTTCACCAATCAACATACATCTGAACATGTAGGGCCTACTCTAATTATAAGGGAGTTGCAATGTATCTCAGTTAACTGAGTGCATCATTTGCATTCCTAAACCAAGGACTTATTCATTCAACACCATGCTATAGTCAATTCAGTGTTGGAGGACTGTTTTAAATGTAAGTCTTCAATGTAATACTGACAAAATAAGTACATGTGTTAAATGTACAGATATGTCAAATGACTGTAAATTAGCACTTTCAGAGGTTACATTTATAAGGAGATTTACCTCATTTTTATAATTTTACAAATTATATATCCTTATCTCAATTTTTTAATCATCCAATTTCTATGCAAGCCTCCTTAAATATTGCAGATACCAAACACTAGTTATGTGCAATTTTGCTACATATTACAAGGAAACAAGTAAGAAATACTATTGAACCTTATTTGTGTGTATTAGAAAATGATATAAGAGCATAATGATTTTAAGAAACTGAACAGATGACCAGTGTAAATTGTATTATTAAATTTAACAACAAAAGTGGTTACCTGTGTAACAATCAACAGCTTCTTTTTTTAAAAAAAAAAAAAAAAAAATCAAGGTACTTTACATCATTGTTTAGTTAGATTACATATTAGATTTACTATGGACTTACTGTCTAATATCATGCTGACATACAGATAAACATTGCCTACAATATAAACAAATTTAGGGGTAAATGACAATAGCATAATATAACGCCAAAATATATTTTGCAGACTAAACATTAACCAGTAAGGCTTATTTGAAATAACAATACAGCCGAGAAATGTTATTGTTTCATACGACTGCGCAGATACTACGTAAGAATGCTTTACAATACAAAGGCGTACACAATAATTATTTAAGTACTAACAAGTGAACCACCATATCCTGCACATAGCGCTCAAGTGCTCTACATAGTGTTAACTTACTATTCTGTAAAAAGACTTGCAAGCTTGGTATATGTTCCAAATAAATGCATTAATTTGAAGAACAACTACCCAATTCCATGATACATAAAAGTTAGGTTAAGTTCACTGCTTCATTCATGTTACCGCAGTTAACGCGGGAAAATAAAAACAAGGAAACAACATGTTTACGAGAATTAAATGACCTTCGTATATTCCTTAATAAGATAGTAAAAACGATACATTCAGAAGCAGAATTGTTTCAGAATATAAAGAAACATAAATTGATTTATAATATATACGTTACTTACTAAGGTACAGAGACGATATATGTGAAATGTCTGTAATCGCAACACAGTGGATAGAATGTTAAGAAGTTACGAACTTTGCGTTTCTGTAAAAATTTATTTCATTGGAGTAAAGGAAATTTCACATATTCTGAAGCAGGAGAACAATTGTCAGAAAATACCGTCAAAATGGCTACCGCGTATGAATACGCTCTGCGGTTTGGAAAACATTAAATATATTGTTCTACACGGTATAAAACGTTGATTAGCTGATATAAATGACTCAACTTTATTGTTAGAATGTATTCATTGTGTTAAACGACTATTTTTTTATAATATTCTTGATTAGTACACTATTACGTGCTGTGACAGAGCAAACTTTGAAACCTAATCTCCCGTGTTTAATGTTTATTTAGTTTTCATCGTTTACATACAAAAAGCAGATAATAGACTGAAGTTGAAGATGCATTATTTAAATCTATAATCTTTTTACTTCCATCTGAAAATATAAATAGAATCCTGTGTATCGAGAAGATAGAGAACGCACTACATTTTGTACGTCGTTCGTGGTGCGATACTGCAATTCATTAACATTCGCTATCTCTAGTAGGTACAAAAAAATCTTTTATTAGGAGAATAGGCTGAGATATTTTTTAATAAGGTTGTTATAAGTATGTAAATATTCCAACTGCATGAAGGTTATATTTAGTAGTAGTTTCATTATCATCCCGTAACTATGTATTCCAAATTACGTGCTTGATATATTTATTGGAGACTCACGATTGGAGAATAAATAGTAATAAACATCTCTGAAACAAGAAGACTTAAGTCGCAGCTTAATGTCGAAATAAATGGTCGATATTAGTGACGTTAAAAGTAAAATAATTACATTTGACTGATTTTTTAATTGACTGCTCTCTCATTTATGTAATAACTGAGAATATTTAAAGTTCTCAACAGCTGCAGCTGCTAGTTGCTGTTCCTATTTATTCTTTTATAAGTGAATAATTCTACGAAGCAGAGACAAGTAATAATATGTCATCATAAAAGTAATATTTTAATTGATACCTTTCAATTGTAAAGACAATTGATTTCATACTTCGTTTTGTTTTTGAAGATAAATGAGAGTGTTCACAGAAGCTGTTGTCACATATATAAAGGTTTAATGGTACCTTAACAGTAAAACATGTAACTTTTTTTTTCATGTATAGCCTACCTAACGTACCAACTTAAAATACTATTTATCAGACGTATTATTTATTATTTTAAGTTACAAAACCAGCTGTATTCGAAAGCTAATATTTTAAAATTACTTTTCTAATTTATTTCTCTACTGCGAAGACAGTGCAGATGTCTACAATATGGAATGCACTTCATCTTGTGGAATATATTGTTTCAATATCAAGAAATATAGTAATGAAATGTGGTTGATTCGCCATTGAAAATGCGTCTACTTCAATGGTATTAAATTAAGTTTTACAATCCATCGTCTCCACATCACACATCGGTGATCTTTGTTGGTTATTAAGAAGCACACATTAACAACAGGTTTCGTCAAGCCTACCATAACATTCAAGTCTTAGAGTTTTTAAATGAGCGTTCGGATATGATTGCGTGATACTAATTCTGCACCTTACAATACAATACATTTATTTTCCATCGATCACAATATAAGAGACTGGCTCTGTGGGTTGTGGAAAGTTATCAATTTACATTTAAACAATTGCATAACAAAATCATACATACACCTGAAGATGTACAGCCATAGCATACATGGTACATGAATTATGTCAACTACATTTACGTAGACTACTGGCAGTTATTTCGCCTATCTCAGAAATGAATTCTTCAACAGAGTAGAAGGAGTTGTCAATTAAAAATTCTTTCAGTTTTTTCCTGAATTTAATCTTATCACCTGCTAGACGTTTAATATGTGTTGGGAGCTTCTTGAAGATATGTATTCTTGAATATCGGACACCTTTTTGAACAAATGACAACGACTACTAATCCTTGTGAAGATCATTTTTACTTCTAGTGCAATAATTGTGTACTTTACTATTTGTTTCAAGCAAAGAACAATCTGTGACTACAAAGGACATTAATGTGTATATATACTCAACCACGAGCCTTAACTGGTACAAAGGGAAGAACTTCAGAAACCTTTCTTCGCAAATAAATGACACAACTTGCGGCAGCAACCCAACCAAAAGTAATTATTATTGGCGTTACTGATTCTGTACAGAAGGACGCAGATTAGTGTTCGTCATTCATATTTCTAGTTTCATATGGTTTCCCTAAATTGTCCAGATGGATGTTGAAATGGTCCCTTTTAAAAAGAATACCGTAAGTAGAACCTTTACATTTGATCTAATTTCACAAGCTGCTTTCAGTCTTTGATCTTCAGGAGACTTTCATTCGAACGTCCGGAATTAGTTTCGACTTCATATTCGTACACCTGTGTTTTATCACCAGTTATGACCCATTTGGGCGCTTCCGGATTATCGTTTACTGAATACTGATGTAAAGATGAGAAAAATCATGAATACCGAAGAAATAGTTCAAGCTGATTAATCAAAAAAAGAAAGGACTGCTGTATGTTGAGAATATGACAAATTAATTTAGAAAACAATTACTAGTAAATTCAATTTGAACAAATTGATAGAGTTTAGTGCCTGCTAGATTTGCACAAATCCCAAACACTTATAGTAGTCGAGTCTTGGTTAAAGGGAATTGGTGGACTAGTATTCATACTAGTTAACAAAACTACTACAACACGGAAAGAATTTAAAATTAAAATTCATAAAGGTCAAAATTAGGTGGGTGGAGAAATTACGCTCAAAGAACTTAAGATAAAAGACAATAAGAAAAGGGAAAATGGGTGTGTAGGGAAATTGCCATCGCAATTAAATTAAAGTCAGCAGTCGAAATTACGATCCTCTGGCGGCTGTAATGACATCGCAGTCAACAATTAGATAAACCCAAACAACAAAAGTCAGCTAAACACCCAGAAGGAAAGATGTGGTGATAGATTTAAATTTCTGAAAGGAACTAGTTCACTTCATTGAAAAATAAGGTGGATGACACGCTATGTTAGCATATATATACACTTATGCAACGCAAAACATATCATTCAGTAGGCTAATCGAATTTTGATGTCAGTGAGACACTGCTGACCATTCCAAATAATTAATCATGGTGAATAAAGTCTAGTGATCATTGTAGTCACTAGACCAGTCAATGCTGAAGCAACAGATAATTTTTCGTGGATGGGGACAATACATCATTGCTTATTACCAAAAATTTGGATTGACACCCATACTCTACTACAGAGTACTATACGTCTCACCTGGGCAAAATTATTGGTTTTGATGGATTCGTCATGAAAGTATTGTTTACCTGAAGATCTCGTGCTGATGACGTGGCGGTTGCCTCCGATGACTTCTCAATACGGCGACAATAGCTCGCTTATACGACTGCACTATGCGGTTGCAAATTAACTACCAGCTGACCGAAATCAGCGCTTCCTATCATCGCCGTAGTCATAAAATACTTTTACAACACCGTTAAACTTGAGTATGCTGCTACTTACCTATGAAACGTTTTTTTAATGAAAATTCAGATTATCTAGAAACTCGTAATTTAAATCCGCTTGAAATTCTAACACTGTTCGACCGATTTGTTCCATACGCTCTATCTATGCTGTGACTTGATGAATAATTTACCAAAAACGTTGAAACAATTTAAAGTTGAAATTTGTAGAGGGCCTATGTAGGCGAGTACAGGAAAGGGGGGGGAAATTTGTATGTAGGGAAATTGTCACAAGAGCGTGCGCTCCATCGTAATTAAATTAAATGTTCTAGATTTTTATCGTGTTGACAGTAGACCTTGTCCACTGCCTATGCCGAACAAGCTGGCTCGTCGTCAAAACCCGATAGCTTGTAGTCCGCAGCAAGACAGATCGTCTTCACAGCTCCTTCCATCAAAGAAAACTAAGATTTCAGTTTTCTTGTAGCAGCGGGAAATCTCGAAGAATCATACTGTCGTTTTTTGTTTTGTTTTTTTTTTGTTTTTTTTTTTTTTGCTGTCGTCAGTCTTTCGACTGGTTTGACGCAATCCTCCATCCTTTCCTATCCTCTGCTAACCTCTTCATTTCTACATACCTCTTACAACCCACGTCCTCAATTATCTGTTTCATATATTCTAATCTCTGTCTTCCTCTACAGTTCTTACCTTCGACTGTTCCTTCCACTAACAAATTAACCAATCCAGCTTGTCTCAAAATATGACCTACCAGCCTGTCTCTTCTTACACAAACTTCTTTTCTCACCCATCATTTCCAAAACTCGTTCATTTCTTACTTTGTCTGTCCACTTAATTTTCAGCATTCTTCTGCAGCACCACATTTCAAATGCTTCAATTTTCTTTATTTCCGGTATTCCTTAAGTCCATGTTTCGCTACCATAAAGTGCTGTGCTCCACACAAAACCAAATTTTTATACCAAAATTAAACGACTGAAACTTTACGGAGAATTTGAATACAAATTAGAAAGAAAAAATTAAAAAATCGTTTAGCTCAAATAAAAGGCTACTTTTTCTCTCGGTGATAAATAGTGTTCGGATCTTAATGAAAAAAAAAATTGGAGAAATATGAATGCTAACATGACATTAAAAAGGGGCAAATATGACCTAAAATCACATAATATAACTAAACATTTAAATTTACTATACATCAAAAAGTGCTCAGTTACGCATCATTTATTTGATCTAGTAGATGGCTTCCATGTAGACGTCATAATTTTCATCCGAACACTGACTGCACCTATGAAAAACTAAATTATTTCCAAGGTCCTGTAAAAGAATAGATTACTAAATTTTTGTTTTAAAAAACGGGAATTTATTATAAATTTGTTATTAGTGCACTTACCATTGTGTATTCCTGTTTGATTCCAGCATTGTAGCGTACCACCACATGCATCTTCGTTCTCTATTATAATAGGAATTTTCTCTTGTTGTTACTTAAAACTGTGCCACTAATTTTACATAGTGTTTTAAATCCAGTATTCTCACTCAACACTTTATCAAGTTTGTTCTTTAGTGAACCAGCCACAATGCACCTTGCTTGACCTATCTCAGTTTCCACACTTTTGACGGTCCCCAAATTTTCATTCGGTTCTAGATTAATTTCTTCAAGATGAGAAAATGCAGTTGTGACGCACAGAAAATTTAACTTCATTTAAGCCGAATTTCTGAACAAATCGCTGGAAAAGATTTCTTGGGCAATTTTTACGGATGATTCTTCACTGCATTCAAAATTAGAAACTACTTTCATTGTGTTTTCATAATTTTTACAGTAACTGCATCGATTCATGTGCCCAAACGAATAAGTATTGGTTCGGGTGGAAGAAAGACGGTAAATACGTCTTCTTTAAATTTTTCCACTCTCACTGGAGCTTTGACAAAATCTTTTTCACATTTAATATAAGCTATTAACATCAGGGAAATTTAGTCTTACTTCACCAGCAACCCTATGTAATCCATGAACGAGACAAGTTACGTGCATCGTTGAAAGATACATCATCTTAAGATGTTTCCAGCCTTTACCATATACGGCGCAGTTTCAGTCACAAACATTAAGACATGTACTTGCTTAACTTCATCGTTTCATAACAGTTTCATAGCGTTTTCGAAGTTGAATTCAATTGTAGAGTGGTTTATTAATTCAAGAACTTCATAGTCCACCCGGTTTATCACAAAATGGGGTTCCAACGATATAATTTACAACGTATCTCCCAAAAGCATTAGCACTTTCATCCATTGATACCCAAACTGCCTGTCTTAGTTCTGATTATCTGCAATAAATTTTGACAACACGGTAAACAGTTCTTTTTCAATGTTGATTTGGTTTGAATTGTCTGTGTCCAGTTCTACCAACTTTAAAAATATTTTATACCAAATATACGTTTATAAAATACCAAAAATATGCTAAAGTTTTCTGAAAATGCTGGAAAAAAAATGCCAACAAAATTAAATGCCATATTAATAAGGCAATCAGGAGAAATCAATCCAGATTCACAAGCACCAACACTAGAAGAAATTAGGGAACATATTCAGAAAATCAAAAATGGGAAGGAATCAGGGGAAGATGGCATAGTGGCGAAATTCCTGAAAAATCTAGGCCAGAGTTCACTCTAAGAACTAACCAAAATCATCAGACATTGTTGGGAGATAAACGAAATCCTGAAAGACTGGAAGTGCGCTCTCATAGTTCCCCTTCACAAAAAAGGTGACCGCACCAGTGTGAACAACTATAGAGGAATATCTTTACTATCAGTTCCCTACAAAATTCTCTCTGCTTGTCTCCGCAAAAGAGTTCAAGAACAAATCGAACACAAAATTGGTGAATACCAAGCACGCTTCAGACCTAACAGATCGTGCGACGAGCAAATCCTCAACCTTAAAACCATCCTAAAATACATATCAATCAGGCACAAGAAAACCATATGTACCTTTGTAGACTTGAAGAAGGCGTATGACTCCATCGACAGGAAAAGCCTATTCAAAATCCTAAGGGAATATGGTCTGGACAATAAATAAAGAGGATTAATCAATCTGACACTCGCCAACACCACCAACAAAGTAAAATTCATGGGAGAACTCTCCAGAGAATTCGAAACAAAAAACTGGCGTTAGACAGGGTGATGATCTCTCGCCAATCTTATTTAATATAGCCCTGGACAAAGTCATTAGAGAATGGGAGAAAACGAACACCCTACTAAAACTAGTCAGAAACAGACTAAATATCTCCTGCTTAGCCTTCGCAGGTGATCTGGCTATTCTGTCAGAAAGTGAACAACAAGCCATCAAACAAATAGAATCCCTCAAAGAATTAGCAGAAAAAATGGGACTAAAAATCTCCTTTGAGAAAACGGTATTTCTTGGCACACAAACTAGGCGAAATTATCAGTCCAACAAGACTCGAAAAGAAGGCACAACAAAACAGACTCAACAAAATGAAAAAGGCTTTCCAAAAGACCTGCAACATCTACAACAAAAAGAACATAGGAATTCAATCAAAAATTAGACACTACAATACAGTTGTTAAACCCAACGCTCTATACGCCAAAGAAACACTCACACTAAACTCTAAGAGGGAAATCGAGAACATCCAAAAAGAAGAACGAAGAATAATCAGGAAAATTATTGGACCAACCAAAACTGAAGAAGGCTACAGACTGAAGTCAAACAAAACAGTAGAGTCCACACAAACATAACCAACGACATCAGAAAACGCAGATTAAAATTCTACGGTCAAATCTACAGGATGCCAGATCACATATTAATTAAGCAGATAATCAAACTCATGCAACCATTAAAAATGCCAAACAGTTGGTTCAAGTAAGACAAGACCTCGAAAAAGCTAAAATCAAGAGTTCGGAAATCCTAGATCGTAAAATCTTCAGACAAAAAATACACGACTGGGTAGTCATGCCAGAAATCAAAGCCAAGAAGACCGGCACAACATGGACAGAAGAGAGAAAACTTGCCTTCAGTAAACGGATGCGAGAATACTGGAATGGCAAAAGAAACTCAGGAAGAAAATGACTACGTTTTGCGTGATCTGTATAGGTCTATTCGCATAAATATTTTTTAAAAAAATAAGTCTACCAGAAAAATCTCTAGCCAGCATAAACATTAATATTAACAGGCCCACCATTAATGTCAGTACCATTTAAAACTTCTATTAAAATGGAAACCTACTAAAAAAATAACTATAGGTACCAATAAAAAATTCTACAAAATTTTATTAATCTTCATTATTATTAATTTAATTCGGAAGGAACACACCCTGCAGGGGCAGTAAACTTAGTTATCTAATTACCCCCTTTTTATTATCTTATACAATTTGAGTGTTAAATTCCTCCCCCATCTACTTTTGCGATTTTCAAATTTTAATTTTAAATTCCTTCAGCGTTTTTCGTAAATTATTCACTTGGTAATTTTTTTCCAATCCCTGACACCCTCACCAACAAAAGAAAATTTTCCCACTCTGTTACGCATGAAATAGAATGCCAGCTTGTGGTCATGGTCATCTTTTTCCTTCCATGCACTATTCCCAATTATTCGATCAATATCCTTCTAAGCCACATCACTAACATATACCTTGTACATTCCCAGTACTCTCTTCACCCTCCTCATGTTTTTCAATGACACACATTCGAGTTCCTTTATCAAATCAGTTACTAGGTGGGTCCTGTGAAAATTTCCACAAAGAAATCTAGCTACACTTCTTTGCACACCCTCCAACTCCCGTGTCTGATATTCAAAATGTAGGTTCCAAACTACACCACTATGTTCATCCAATGGTCTGTCCAAAGTTTTGTAACTCAATTAATTAACATCTCTGGTACATCCTCTCATCACCCTCTCCAGTAAATATAGAATTTGGTAACCTTTTCCTACCACCTGCCCAATATGCTGTGCCCAGCTGAGTTTATTATCAAACGATGTGCCAAGATATTTTACACATCGAGCCTTCATAAGCAATTCTGACCCCACCCTATAATCATAAACAAACTTTACTTTTTTATCTGTGCATCTAATAAGCTGACTCTACTAGCAATTTACGCTCTTCCCATGCTGACCGACCCATTTAGACATTCTATCCAGGCCACCCTGCAGCTGTTCATAGTCTTCTCGTGTTTTGATCCTGTTATCAACCGTTATGTCATCTGCAAACAACCTAAATCCAGACTGTTAACCATCAAAACAATAATTCAATAGAATAATGAACAGCAATGGTCACAATACCTGGTACACTACCCTGTGGCACTCCCGTATTTATTTCCACCTCTTTTGATAAATTTATTTCCTACTCTAATACTTTGCTTCCTGGCTTTTAAGAATTCCTCCACACAGCAAGTTAATTTTTCATCTAATACAATAGATTTCAGTGTATTTAAAACCATTTTATGGCTCAGTCTGTCAAATACCTTAGAAACGTCTTTTGCCTCCCTTGTCAAATTCATCCGAAATATCTTGCATAGAGCCCACTGGCCACCATCTGAGATTCACATGAATATTCTTGCCTAAAACCATGTTTTAGATTTTCAAACATGGCTTTAGGCTTACTTTCCTAGTAACATATCTACCATTTACGAACCCTACACCAAAAGTCTACCAAAAACATCTCTTTCACGGGAATCTCTACAAAACGCAATATCTACCATAAATCTGTCTACCACTTTTACTCTCTATCAATCATAAGGCTACCATTAATATTCCAGTCAAAACATAAAACAACCAAAATACTTGAATAATTCTATATCCCCAAATATGTTTATAAAAAAAACCTATCTTAACGTAACCCTACCATATTCTAACACTATCGAAAAGCAACTCTATCAGAATTTAACCATACCAGAAAGACAAACTTGTTTATATATCATGTAATGAAAGGAACAGAAAATATTAATTATCTTGCGTCTGTAAGATACATATCGTGATATGTAAATTTTATCTTCGAAATTATCTGAAACAAAACTTGAATATATATTTTAGTAAAAATAAGAATAAGCAGTACATGTTTAATGATTTATAACAAGTGAATTCGTTAAGTTCGTTAAAATTTTTTTTTGTTAAATCCCTTTCTAGAGATGCTTGCTTTACGCTTGTAAAATGTATAAAACAATCAACTTAAAATTAACATTAATTAATAACAATCTGTTGCGATTGATTATTTTAATAAATTGCTGAATAATACTAAAATTTTATCACTTCAAGAAATTAGTTGACTTATCAATAAAAAATGCTATACGCTAAATTTAATTTTTTCATGGTAAAATTAAGCTGTAAAATTGCTAAATTGGCAGCACTGTGTCGTGTATTTCTCCAAGAAGGTTTTGAAATATTCATTGTTCATTTTATTAAATGGCATGTTGGTGGATACCATCATTTCAGTTATTCAGAAAAAAAATTGACAATTTGGAAGATGATGAAGCTGTAGATGCATAAAAAATGGTCGCATTCTGCTTTTTTACACGGAATGCCATGATATATTGCTCTTGTATCCTGCTGTATCGAAATGACGTTGCACACGAAATCACTTTATTAAAGTAATTTTAAGTTCACATAACTTACAGAAAGAAGTCTTTTGTGTTTATTAAAATACTCATCTCCAAATTCCTTTTCGTAACTCCGTAATCTCAACCAAAAAAAAAAAAAAATTGTTTTCAGCGTGGCAGTACTCCCTGATGCACTTAGCTTTGTCAAATGGCCGGGAAATCCGGAAATGTCCTGGAATTTTGTGTCTGGTCCTGTGTCCAGTAATTTTGCGTTATTGTCGCGTAATTCCCGTTTACTAGTTTTTTTTTTTTTTTTTTTCTCTCTCTCTCAAACTTGAGACACCACGGTGGCGAAGATGCAGCGGCGGGCAGTGCAGCGGGCCACCCTGCGCTCCATCTTACCCACAACACAGCTACCGTTTTCTCCTTCACTCCCTTGATTCCCTTTATTCGTGTCGAGCGTATTTTGTTTTGGTTAATAGTAGACGGTTGCGATAAAATATTCATCGACGTGGAACCATAGTTGTTACCATTACGAGAAAAAGGAAATTCGCGGGTTTTAATGACAAGTGGTCAAATGATCCTGATTTAAAAGACTGGGCAAAAAAAAAAAGAGTCTATTGCGGTTTGTAAAACATGTAACTCAAATATCGCATTGAAAATCGCCACCCGTTGACAGTTGGTAATTACCTTCTACATCCTCCTCAACAACACACAAGCAAGTACGAAAAAACTACTGAAGAGGAAGAAGAGAGAAAATTTCTGTAATTCATTAAACTCTCAAACCTCGCCAACAGAGATATGGAGGAAGATTAGCTCATTCCAGAACAAGACAAGAAGCCACCATACCCAAATCCCACAGGCCACCACCATGAACCTTCTTAGGTCTCTAGCCTCAGACTGGAGTAGAGACGAATCAGCACCCAGCCGGGACAGCAATGTGGATCACTCCCTCCTAAAACCGTTTTCTCTCGAGGAGCTAGAAAACGCGCTTACTAAAACAATAAATTCCAGCCCGGGCCCAGATCATATTCACTACGACATGTTGATCAACCTGCCAAAAAACGGAAAAGCTATCTACTGGCAGATTATGAACAGTACTTGGACATCAAGAACTCATGTACCATCCCTCAAAACAATAAGAGTAGAACCAATTCTTAAACCAAACAGGGACCCTTCAGACAGCTCGTCTTTTCGCTCAATTTCTCTACTGTTCTATTCCCTGAAAACTTTGGAACGAATGATAAAGGAAAGACTGGAGTGATATATTGAACATAAGCGCCTATTGCCAGACTCGCAGATTGGATTCCGTAGAGACAAGGGGACAAACGAAATCTTAGTCACCGATATTCAGCTGTGTAATGGTAATAACTAATACCTAACCGCACTGTTCACTGACCTCTCTAAAGGCGCATTCCCACGATCCCTTCTACATCTACATCTACATCCATACTCTGCAAATCAAAAACATTGTGGGTGGCAGAGGGTGCTAAGCACCAATCCTAAACCCGCCCATTCCGATCCCGAATAGTGCGAGGAAAGAAGGAATACATATAAGTATCAGTACGGCATCTTATTTCTCTAATCTTATCCCTCCGGTCATTGCGACCTAAATAGGTTGGCGGAAGAAGTATTTCATTGCACTCGAAATTTAAATTTTTTCGCATATTCTCCAATAAATTCGAACGCAAGCTACGTCGTCTGTCTTCCAAACTATCCCAGCCCAATCTCTGTATCAATTCTGTGACGCTTTCATAAGGGCTGTAACAACAAGTCACGAATCTAGCGGCTCTCCTCTGCACCCTCTCAACTGAGTCAATCAGAACCTTGTGATACGGATCCCAAACCCCACAACAGTAATCCAGATGCGGATGCACTAGTGTTTTATACGCTATCTCCTTTGTTTGAAAATTACAATTCCTCAAAATACGACCTGTGAATCGTAATTTAGAATTTGCCTTACCTACGACGGAAGTTATGTGCATGTCCCATTTCATGTTGCTTTGTACTATCACCCCCAGATACTTCACGGAATCAACCGTGTCAACAGGTGAATTGTTTATTTTGTACTCGTGAACAACCTGATTCTTCTTGTTACTTATCCGCATTGCCTTGCACTTTTTGCAATTAAGTGTAAGCTGCCATTTACGGCACCAATCGAAAATAGCATCCAAATCACGCTGAATTTCTAAGCAGTCGTCGGAGCACCTTATTTCCCTATAGATAACTGCATCGTCGGCAAATAATCGCAACCAGCATTTGACGTTGTCACCTAGATCGTTTATAAATATTAAGAAAAGAAGTGGACCTATTACACTTCCCTGAGGAACGCCCGAAGTAACATTTATCTTAGATGAGGCTTCCCCGCCAACAACGACATATTGTGATCGACCAGTTAGAAAATCACGTATCCACTCGCAAATCTGAGCCGAAATACCGTAAGCTCGAATCTTCGCTAAAAGTCGGTTGTGTGGCACAGAATCAAAAGCTTTCTGAAAATCCAAAAAAACCGCATCAACTTGCGAACCTGCATCGATAACTTTCATTATGTCGTGGGAAAATAGGGCCAATTGTGTTTCACACGATCGCTTCTTCCGAAATCCGTGTTGGCATGGTGTAAGTAAGTCGTTCTCATCTAGAAACTTCATCATGTTCGAGCATATGACATGTTCCAGAATTCTGCTGCAGACCGATGTTGGAGATGTGGGTCGATAATTCCTAGGATCACTCCGATCTCCTTTCTTAAAAACGGGAATTACCTGGGCAATTTTCCAGCTAGAAGGTACTTTTCTCTCTTCTAGTGATTTACGGAATATATCTGACAGAAATGGCTCAATATCCTCCGCGTATTCGGAAAATACTCTTACCGGTATACCATCGGGACCCGGCGCTTTACCCCACTTA